>CM049858.1:25680346-26055346 GCA_027422415.1 Schizothorax lantsangensis | reverse complement strand
GACAGAATGTGTTTAAAGTGCCTCAAAAAAGAAAAAAGAAGGATAGGTATCATGAAATAAAATCACCCCTAAAAAATGACTCTCAACTTAGTGAGGATCATGAGACAGAAAGTGACAGTGATTCTGATTCTAGTGTGGCACTCTCTCAGAGCGATTTTTCTGCTCGTAGTTGTGATGTTGATGAAATAAAGTTGTTTCTTAGAGCAACAAAAAATAAGAGAGGTGTTAATGTTCGGGATTATTTCCCTGATGTCAAACAGTTTGTTGAAAAGACAAGAAGTTTAATGGCCGAGGGTTCCTTTACTAATAAAGAAGTGTACCGTTTGAAGAAAATTGTAAGGAATTTAGGCAAAATTTTAAATGATGATGTTTAAAAAGCGAAGAGACTATCTTTCCATTAATTTGTTGTTTTTTCGAGGTTTGTTTTTGTTTTTACTTATGAGTGAAATATGCCTGGCTACATTGAATGTGAATGGTGCCAGGGACATTAGAAAAAGCATTGGTAAAGGAGATAATTAAGCAGAAAAACATTGATGTCATTTTTCTGCAAGAAACACACAGTGATGGACAAAATGCCATTGAATGGGAAAGGGAGTTTGAAGGCATCTCTGTATTGAGTCATAATACTTCAACAAGTGCAGGGGTTGCCATTTTGTTCACGAAAAGTTTCAGTCCAATTTCTTATGATTTTGAGGAAATTGTTAAAGGCAGGCTCTTAAAAGTGAGAGCTGTGTTTGAGAATTATACTTTTGTTTTTATGTGTGTTTATGTTCCAACATCTACAGTTGAAAGGATGCTCTTTTTAGATACCTTATGTTGTACTTTGCAGAACTGTTCTTCTGAGGAGTTTTTATTTTTAGCTGGTGATTTTAATTGTACTGAGCATGCTCTGGACAGAAATCATATTGAACCTCATATGCCTTCTAGGAAACGTCTCACTCACATAATTAAGAAGCATGATTTGTGTGATATTTGGAGACAGTTAAATGGTAATGAAAGACAATATACCTGGGTACATACAAGAGACAATGTGATATCATTTGCCAGACTAGATAGGTTGTATGCCTTTGGACATCATCTTAATATTATTAATAGTTGCTCAATTATTCCTATGAGTTTCACAGATCATGCTATGGTACAATGTAATGTTATTCTGAATCTTATTAAACCTAAAAGTGCATATTGGCATTTTAACACTTCTTTATTGAGTGATGCTTTTTTTAAAGATTCCTTTAAGGCTTTTTGGGAGAATTACAGAAAAACAAAATCTACTTTTCGGTCAATACAACAGTGGTGGGATTTTGGCAAGATTCAAATTAAACAATTTTGTCAGCAGTACACTCACAACGTTACCAGAGAGTTAGGACGATCTTTGAAGAGCCTCGAAATTGATATAAAGAACTGTCAGCAGCTAGCTGATTCTACTGGAGACCATTATTATCTAGATGCCTGTTTGAAGAAAAAAGCACAGTTAGCTGATCTACTAGGACATAAAGCACAGGGGGCACTGGTCCGGTCAAGATTTCAAAGTATTGATCAAATGGATGCACCATCTAAGTATTTTTTCAGCCTTGAGAAAAAGAATGGCCAAAGACGCCTTATTCAGGCATTGCGTTCTGAAGATGGGGGTTTGTTGACAGACCCCGTAGACATCCGAAGAAGAGCTGCTGGTTTTTATCAGAACCTTTACAGAAGTGAACTTAACTTAGAGAGCAGGGAGGAAAATGTTTTCTTGGACGCCTTACCCCAGATGTCCGAGGAGGGTAATGTTGCTCTCTCCAGCCCTCTTAGTTTGGGAGAGTTGCATAAGGCCCTCCAAGGCATGGAGTCTGGGAGAGCTCCCGGAGTTGATGGTCTCCCAGTCGATTTCTTAAAATCTTTTTGGGCTGAGTTGGGAGTAGATTTGCTTCAGGTACTGAATGGCAGTTTGTCGGAGGGCAGGCTCCCGTTGAGTTGCCGTAGAGCGATAATCACTCTCATTCCAAAAAAGGGGATCTCACTGATATTAAATGTTGGCGTCCTGTCTCACTTCTCTGCAGTGACTATAAGTTGTTTTCTAAAACATTGGCCAACAGATTGGCTGGAGTAATGGACCTTGTCATCCATCCGGACCAGACCTACTGTGTTCCGGGTAGATCTATATTTGATAACATCTCTTTAATTCGGGATATTTTGGAAGTGTCAGATTTGTGCAAATTGAATTTTGGTCTGATCTCACTAGACCAGGAAAAGGCATTTGATCGAGTGGAACACACATATTTGTGGAGAACTCTATCAGCTTTTGGTTTTTGCCAAAAATTTATAAATATGATAAAAGTGCTCTATAGTAGCGCTGAGAGTGTACTAAAGATAAATGGCGGCTTATGTGCTCCCTTTCAGGTTCATAGGGGCATAAGACAGGGGTGTTCCTTGTCCGGAATGTTATACTCTTTGGCCATTGAACCTTTGTTGCATCAATTAAGATTAAATATACATGGTTTATCTTTACCCATTTGTAAAAGTAATATTCGTCTGTCAACTTATGCTGATGATGTCATGGTTGTTATCAGTGGGCAAAATGATATACAGGTTTTGCTTAAACTGATTGAAGAATTTACGTCTGTGTCTTCTGCCAGAATTAACTGGACAAAATGTGAAACATTATTAGTTGGTCAGTGGGCCGGTGGTAAACCGAACCTTCCTAATGGGTTGTTTTGGGGAAAAAGGGGTATTAAATATTTAGGAGTGTTTTTAGGTGATGGCCTGACCCAGCAGAAAAACTGGGAAGGGGTTCTTGAAAAAATAAAGGGTCGCCTTGAAAAATGGAGATGGCTGATTCCCAATATGTCATATAGGGGACGTACTCTTGTTGTTAATAATTTGGTGGCATCCTCCTTATGGCATAGGCTGGCCTGTGTGGACCCTCCAGTTCATCTGCTGGCTCAAATTCAAGCTATTCTTGTGGATTTTTTCTGGGATAATTTGCACTGGGTGCAACAGAGCATTTTATACCTGCCTAAGGATGAAGGAGGACAAGGACTAATACACTTACAAAGTAGAACTGCTGCCTTTCGGTTACAGTTTTTACAAAGACTTTTTGATGGTGCTTCGGATTTTAGTTGGAGAGCTGTTGCCTGCACTCTGTTGCAAAACTACAGGGGCTTTGGGTTGGATAAACATCTTTTTCTGCTGGACCCTTTAAAAATGGATTTGTCTAAGATGTCATCTTTCTATAGGAATCTTTTTAAACTGTGGAGTTTGTTTCGTTTTCAAAAGGTTGAAAGTTCACATTCTCTCTATTGGCTGCTGGAGGAGCCTTTGATACTTGGAGCCCGTTTGGATGTGTCTGACAGTTGCAATTTACATGGACTCAGTTTGGCACTTCAAAAATCTGGAATTACAACTTTGGGACAAGTGTTAACTTTGGCTGGGCCAAATTTGGAGAATGCTGAGGTAACATCCCTACACTTGGGCATTAATTCTGTTCGTATTGTTTCCAGCTTTTTGTGTAAATTAAAAGCAGCACTTACAGCTGAAGAGGATCAAATGTTGAAGGACTATCATTCTGGGGAAAGTACCCCCAATGCACAGGACTTATTTCCTTGTTTAAAGCTGCTACCTAATTTAGAGGGGTGTACAGGTCTTTTCTTAAAACCTTGGGAATCTTTATGGTTTGATTTATTGTCAGCTAAGAGTAAAACTTTGTACAGTGCTTGTGTTATGGCTTTTAACAAGAAAAACCTTGAAAACAAAGTTGATACACCATGGCGATCTTTTTTTGGCTTAGATGAAACTGTAAAACCTGAGTGGAGGTCCTTGTATAAGCCGCCTTTATCTAAAAGATTAGGGGACTTACAGTGGCGAGTGCTTCATGGTATTATTGCTGTGAACTCTTTTATTTCTATTTTAAACCCAGAAGTTTGTTCTACATGTCCTTTTTGCTCCAAAAGAGAAACAGTGTTTCATGTTTTTGTGCAGTGTTTTAGGTTGGAACCTTTATTTGTTGTTTTAAATGGTCTTTTCAATTGTTTTGATGAGCTATTTTCTGCAGAGACATTTATTTTGGGGTTTAAATACAGACGTGACATGAGGTTTACATCTCAATTACTGAATTTTATCTTGGGTGAAGCTAAGTTTGCAATTTATATCAGTAGGAAAAACAAAATTGGGAAAAAGTCTTGTCAAAGTGTCGTTGACTGTTTTTTAACTTTAGTAAATTCAAGAGTGTTGATTGATTTCAAGTTTTATAAAGCTATGGAAGATCTGTTAACTTTTGAAATGATTTGGTGCAGTCAAGGAGCATTGTGTACTGTTTTTGAAGGAAATCTGGTGTTCTCCTTATGATGTTTGTTTAATATTTTAATCATTGTTTGTATTGTATGTATTTGTATGTGTTTGTCACTTGATTAATTGTAAATAAAGTTTTTTTTTCAAAATCAAAAAATCTCTCTCTCACACACACACACACACACTCTCTCTCTCTCTCTCTCTCACACACACACACACACACGCTCTCTCTCTCACACACACACACACCCACACACACTCTCTCTCTCTCCCTCTCTCTCTCTCTCTCACACACACACACACTCTCACTCTCTCTCTCTCTCTCTCTCTCTCTCTCTCACACACACACACACACTCTCTCTCTCTCTCTCTCTCTCTCTCTCTCTCTCTCATTCAGGTCATCAGATCAGCTCCAACAAACTGTTCCAATTATACACTTATTTTCACACAGCTATGAGAAGCATTATACATGGATGTGCGTGCGGTTGCTGTGCTGTATTAAAGCTTTAATCAGGATAAAACCGTATATTAAAAGCTAACAGAAGCAGTAGCATTTACAAATAACAGTGTATATAAAAGTATGAGACAACAACAAACAAACATACCATTAAGAGCCGTGCTTGCACAGGTTCTGCACGATCCTCTTCACTAATATTCTCTGCGTTTGATTGATTAATAAGCAATATATACGACGCCACTGTTTACAATACAACCAGAGCACATGCAGCTGAGCTGAGGGGCGGGACGTTTAGGCGGTTTAGCCAATCACAACACACTGGGCCAGTTAACCAATCTCAGCCCATCACGTATTTCTGAGGGAGGGGCTTCATAAAAACAGGAAATAATCGAGGCGTTTGTCATAGAAGGGACAGAGTGGTGTGGAATAAAGGTAAATTATGTGAAAAATAATGCGTTTTTAAAAATATGAAACATGAACACATGTTAGACTGCACCCTATAAACACAATCAAGCCTAGAAAAAAACCAGTCAACCACCCCTTTAAGTTGTAGCATAAAACTTATTTGAAAGTCAGACTAAAAACAAAGGTACAATGTGTACTTAATGACTTTGAATTGATGAGGAAAAGAATTTCGATTTCGAACATTGCGAATGACAATCACAATTACATTTTTTATGCAAAATATGCATGGTGTGCATACAAATATGTATGTCATAAACATTGTTTCATGTGAGTGGGTAGGCTCTAAAAAGTTATTTTTGTGTGATTTACCTGTCATGATCTCTGATTGGTGGATGTTTCTCTGCAGATTCATGGGTAATGTAGTTTTCACCAAACAATTGAAAAAAAGTTGAAATAAGAAAATAAATAAAATTAGTTGAAATAATGCAGACTGATGCTTCAACAAAAGCATATACCATCGATTAACAACCTCATAGCTCACAATAGGTCTGTCTTTAAAGATTTATAAATTATCGTTCAAAATCAATTCCCTTTTGGGGAATTAAAAAAAAAAAAAAGTTTAATTCCGGAGCTTAAGTGCTGCACATATTGCCAAGACCGACCAATTAGAATCCAAATAGAAATTAGTTATTCCATAGAGTATATTTCAATATTAAAAAAGGTATTCTAAAACATTTAGAAAGAAGTTTCAGTTTTACTTCAGTTCAAACTTTCAGTTTTAAGTCAGAATAGAGGATTGATGTTAGTTTCACAGATGGTTTTGAAGAACGCTGTGTGCGTGTGGGACACATTTGTGTCTAGCTACTCCAGTCATGCTTGTTTTTCAGGATGAACAAACCTATTTCTCATCTCTCTCTCTCATTCACCCCTCAGGCTTTAATGTTGTTAAATGAGCTAATGAGAGAGTGCAGCTGTCTTTGATTATTAATGAGCTCTCTCTTAAAAGAAAGCAGATGAAGGAGCATGGCAGCTCACATGCCCAAATTTCTGCTTGCCATAATGTGACTGACCTCATGTTATTGTGGCTGTGCCCTTTAAAGTCTCAACTATTAACATAAAAATCTTCTGATGAGCTTTTTTGCATTTGGATTTTGAAATGAAAGCGGTCACAAACCCGAGACAATATCTAATTGTTATCACTGGTCACTCAGAATTGATAGAAAGCCCTCATGTGTGAAGCGGTTTACCTGGCCCTTGTCGTTGATGTGGTCCGGATGCGTGTAGGTGGTCACACCGCAGGCACAGATCCGATGGTCCCCGGCTCACTGAGTCACTGTGTTGTCAGAAAAGCGAATGAACGCCTGGGGTCCGCCGTGAGTCAGTCCGCACATCTAGAGCCAAATAACATCAGGATCAGGTCCTCTACACAAACAGCCAAGTTCTTTCTGTCTGCAGTGCCCTGGTAAATAATGAGTCATTGGTTCACTTCATGTATTTTGTAAATTGCAACATAATGGCAGTTCTAATGAATATATAAGACAAGGCAAGTTTAATTATAGGCTATAGCACGTTTTATACACAGTGGTGTATAAAGTGCTTTACATAAAAATTGATTTAAAAATAATTATAAAAGATGCATAAGAAATGAAAATACTACACTAAAATGTAAAAAATAAAAATGATTTACAATCAATTAAAAACAAATACAAATAAAAAGAATAATATAGGTAATACAATGGTACTGTGTTGATGGCTTTTAGTCATGTCTATTAGCTTGTAAGTTATCTACATACTAGTAAGTGTACTTCTAAAAAGAATCTAATATTATTTATGACTCATATTACAGTAGTTACATCACATCAGTTTGAGGCCAGCTCATAACATTTCCTTGATCTGTGGAAAGGTAAAGGTTGTTAATAAGCAGAAAGAAAACTGAAATTGAATATTTGAGAATTTATCATTTTATCAGCCCATTTCATATATCTTTAAATCTTTAATTATTACCTCTTTAGTATTATATAGTTGTGAATAAAACAAAGATTAGAGTATATGTTTTACAAAAACAACAAAAAAGAATTTCAGCCTTTCTATTTCAAAATTTCATGTTTAATTTTGTTACTTGCTTTTTTGTAATTATTTGTGAAATGTACTAGCAATTTTTGAGTGGAAATTGTTTCTAAGGAAATCGTATACCAATTTTTTCAGTAGTTTTTTTTTAGTTTTCATTTTAATTTTAGATAATGTTTTAGTAATTGTATGTGCTTTTGTCATTTTTTATTAGTTTCTGTGGGGGTTTTGTTTGTACGTATTTCTATATCTTTAATTTATTTACATCAGTTTTTAAAGATAATTTTTTTCACACCTATTATTTTTTTTCCAGCTTTCAATTAAAATAAATTATATTTTATAATTTTAATTTACAGTAACACTGCATTCAGCTTGGATTCAGTTTGTTCTCTTAATGCACACTGAACTGCCTTCAAGGGATAGTTCACCCAAAAATGAAAATTCTGTCATCATTTACTCACCCTCAAGTAGTTCCAAACCTGTATGAATTTCTTTGTTCTGCTGAACACAAAGGAAGATATTTTGAAGAAAGTTTGTAACCAGGCTGTTCTGGGGCACCATTGACTTCCATAGTAGGAAAAAAAAAATACTATGGAAGTCAATGGTGCCCCAGAACTGCTCTGTTTCCCACATTCTTCAGAATATCTTCCTTTGTGTTCAGCAGAACAAAGACATTCATACAGGTTTGGAACTACTTGAGGATGAGTAAATGTTGACAGAATTTTCATTTTTGGGTGAACTATCCCTTTAAGCATTATCATCGTACGCAGTGACATATAAGCGTTGTAGTATTTATTCATTCATTCATTCAGTCTGCAGCTCCAGAATCCCCCTGAGCAGATGAAAAACAAACAGCCAGTCTGCTTTAAGTTCTGAAAGATGCTGTATGATATTGCGTAAGCTCCGTCATGAGACGGTATGGTAATGAGTATAATGATCTTTCTTCAATAACAACCCAGTGGGGACTATTATGGAAAATCTCCATGGTGTATGAATTCACTGTTCAGGAGAACCAAACAATCAGTGTGTGTGTGTGTGTGTGTGTGAGAGTGTGAGAGAGTTAGAGAGAGAGCATATAGACTTCAGAGCATTTCCTAATTCAGTATATTACAGCTGACTAAAGGGACACAGGACAGCAAGTTGGTGCTATAATATATAATTTATTCAATTTATTACAAAAATATTAAATTTGTACAATGTATTTTTATTTATTTATATAATTTTATTTATTATATACATTTATATTTATGATCTTTATTGAAACCTCTTTTATAAATTCCTTTTTTAAAGATTCTCTAATGATATCATGTGAAATGATACCAGAACTGTTCAGATGATCAAAAACATTAGCTAAAATCTATTTAGCATTTGGCCTCTGATTAATACAGCTATATAACAAATGCAAAACAAAACAAATCAAATCTCAAGTGTTTTGATTCATGCACTGTACTCAGCCAGCCTGAAGTGGAATTATGGGTAAACTATGAGTCAGTTCTCTTAAAGGCCAGCGAGCTCTTTACTTTTCATGGTGGATCACGGCCATTAAAGTGTCCCTCTGATTTGTTCTCCAGCATCGTTGAGTGGCTGCGAGGCCTGCAGGGGTTCGAGTGGATCTTCATGCTCTCGGTCAGCGGGATCTCATGGATGACGGACAGTGGCAGAGCGATGGCCCAGTGAGGCGGGGAGGAGTAACTGACCCTGACCTCCTAAATGATTCTGACTCCAGCCGAAGCCCGGACGAGAACCAGAACCGACTGGTGGAGGAAGCGGAGGAGGTTGAACAGGGGCCCCATGGTGGACAGAGGCCCCTCCGACAGGATAACACTGATGAAGATTATGACAGCTCCAAAGTGGAGGACGAAGAAGATGAAGAGGAGGAAGACGTGGATAGTAACAGTGGGGCATACTCTCCAGAGCTGGATGGACACATCCGAGACTCACCAACACCCAGCCCCAGTCCCACAGGTAACAGAGCATGTCAAACTGAGTTCCAGAACACGGTTTGAGAAACAACCTGAAGCATTAGCATAGATTTAGCCTTTGTTACTCATATCTCACAATCCTGTGTGTGTGGTTTAGTTTTTACTTTGCATTTCTGAAAAATTTCATGGACAAACAACAACATTGTCAAAATGTTCCCCATTCTCACGGACCCACAAAAACAACTAAAAATTCTGTATTATGTGTGCCAGGCCAGCTGTTTTACAAAAATTCACAGTTTATGTAGTTTACACAGAGATGATAACAGTATCGTTTTCAAAAACTTGCATGCACTTTGAAACCCATTTTTAGAAGTTTGAATTTTCAGGCCTCTAAAATGCTGTTATAAGTTTTCCATCTTTAGTCAAAAACTATGTAATGTAAACACCCCCTTAAACTATTAAAAAAATAATTGTAATTGAAATAAAGATGAAATAAATAAATATTAAGTGCTAAACCTAAAGTTACCTAAAAAAATAAATAATAATAATAATAAAAAAATAGAAAATAAATAGATTAATTAGGGAAAATGGTTTTCTTTTAAGATTTATTTCAGCTTTATATCATTTAAAAAATTAGAAATGAAATGACATTAAATAAAATAAACAAAATAAGTTGAAGTACTACAATTACTAAAGCCAAAACTGAAATAAAAATAGATTACAGCTAAATAGAAATAAATAAAAAATTACTAAAACCTGAACAAAAATTAAAATGAAAATTGAGAATATAAAAATAAAAAATATTAATATTATAATAGTATATAAATAATACTAAAATAACACAGAATCAAAATGTTTATTATAGATTATTATAATAATAGATTCAACCCAAGTGTGAATCTATTAATTCCTGACAGCTAAGCTGTCATATTACAGCATTTATTTAGCTTTCCATAAATTACAGTGAAATTCTGTTTGTTTGTAAGTGCCATGACTAAACAAATGAATAAATAAACAACAGATCCTATAGTACATTAAGGCAGAATCAGTTAATCACTTCACAGTGTGAAATTCTCCACATGTTGACCTGGAAGCAGTCAACCCAAGTTCAATCCCATGAGTCATGTGTGTGAATGAATGCACAGCCACGGTTCTCACACAAAAAAACAAATCACTAGCTCATCTAGCAGTTCCACTGTGCAGGTTTTTTCAGTTAGATTCTAAAGAGAATTTCTGAAGAAGAGCTTGTAACATTTCAGTGGCATGAATTTCACAAACTTTGACAAATGACAAGATATTCTGAGAATTAGTCCTTGAGCACAACTATATATTCCTTCCCCTAAAGTCAGAAATATGTAAAGAAATGATTCTTGGTGGCTTTCTATGCCAATCAAGAGGATTTTTTTCTGTCAAAGTTAGCAGTGATGTGCTAGAATGAATCAGATTTTTATGCTAATATTATAAAATCTGATTCATTCAGTATCACTTATATATAAAAATAAAAATGACTAATATTGAATGTTCCTTGGACATTGAACGTGGCACAACCCAGTCCAAACGGTGTCATCCTGAATGACATGGACATATTTATTTGTCATTGTATTGATCAGGCTGAGGGTGGAGAAGCGTTTCTATTGTCTGTGAGGATTCAGAAGCCCTGAGTAATAGTGCTAGCCTTTTGTTTCTGTTTCTGCTGTAGAGCGAGTGACTGCATCCCATTCTTGCCGTGCAACTTTCAGACAGGTTTGAGTGGCGTGAATATAAAAGGCCAACCTCTAGAGCGAGATATATCTGTGTTGATGTACAAACACTGGGTGTAACCTCTCAATTCAATTTTTTGGAGCATTTATTTAGACACCTATATGCTAGATGTGTCTTTGAAAACCACGTCAGGGTTATTACCAGTGTTGGGGGTAATGCATTACAAGTAACGCGAGTTACGTAATAATATTACTTTTTTCAAGTAACTAGTAAAGTAACGCATTACTTTTTAATTTACAAGAAAATATCTGAGTTACTTTTTCAAAAAAGTAACTCCAGTTACTTTTTTCCCATTTATTGACTGACAGTGTGCTGTGTGAACATGTTACTGTAGTTCTAGACTAAATGTGAATGTGCATTAATTCATCTCACTCGCAAAAGATTTAGTATTCATCAAAATGAATTAAAACAGTGAAATGCAAACTCAGAATATGACGCAAACCTGCAATAATTAATGTTAAATAACACAAATGTATCTAATCCCATTTTATTAACCAATGTCTTTGCTGCTGACCTTTGATGATCCAGTTAAACCATACTAATAAGCAAAAATGACTTTAGATAAACTAACAATTGTGCTTCACTGTTTTTTTATTGCTGAAGAGTGTTGAACCTTCTTCTCCTGCGTTCTACTGTACAGACGTTGTTGTAGAATTTTCCTTGTTCAAAATAAATTGCCAGAGAGGTTTTGAAGCCAGACTTTATTGAACAGGCAACAAAGTCGAGTTACGGTTTGCAAAGGTAACTCCAGAATGTCTGTTTAACACTCGTATATATATGCCTGAAGCCAAATATGTTCCGTTGTATTTCGGGACAGGTATCTTTTAC
The DNA here is from genome assembly GCA_027422415.1 of Schizothorax lantsangensis. Lineage (NCBI taxonomy): Eukaryota > Metazoa > Chordata > Actinopteri > Cypriniformes > Cyprinidae > Schizothorax > Schizothorax lantsangensis. The sequence goes on along the minus strand of CM049858.1, from coordinate 26,043,640 downwards.
CATATATGTGTTCTTGAAGGTGATCAATAGCTTTTCATGCATGTATTTCTAGCTCCTGAACAGAGTCTTTTCCATATATGGGGTTTTCAAACTTTAAATAGTTCACTCATTTATGGCTCACTGCGATCCTTAACACACACCTGCTTCACACAGTCAGACTAATAATAGTAGATAATAGTAGAATAGTTTTCTTCTTACAAATAGGCATAATTCTATGTATTATATTAATTCAAGATTAATAAACAGACGTGAATTTACTTTTCCTTCAGGCTGAGGTTTATTCATTACACTTTTTGGTGTGAAAGGGCTTTTACATTTGCTATAATTACAACTTCTTGTATTAAAAACATATTTAAAAAGTAACGCAAAAGTAACGTAATGCATTACTTTCCATAAAAAGTAGCTAAGTAACGTAATTAGTTACTTTTTTAGGGAGTAACGCAATATTGTAATGCATTACTTTAAAAAGTAACTTTCCCCAACACTGGTTATTACCGTTAACTAAGACTATTAAAAACATTTTTGTTAATTGAAATAAACTGAAATATGATCAAATATAAGTATTAGATGGATAAACTAAACTAAATTAGAAATGTTCCCTTGGAAACTAAATGAAATCAGTTGAAGCACTAAAAGAAAGAAAGAAAGAAAGAAATTGAAAATAAGAATGGAAATAAATAAAAACTAAAACTTAAACTGAAGTTTAAAAAAAATTTATAATTAAAAAAAATAATTAAACCTAAGCAGTAATATGGTAAAAAAAAACACACGCACAAAATTATTAAAAATTAACTTAAAATTAAAATGAAATCTGAAAATATAAAATAGTAAAGATATTAAGAGTATTAAACTAAAAGTGTATAAACGGCACTAAAATAACACTGAACTATATACAGTAAAATAAGAAGTCTATTGGTAATAATTATGCTAAAATAGCATACAGTTAGTGTCAGTGTCAACACTTTTCAAAGAGGATATGATATTTGTCTTTTCAGTGTCAGAGGGGCTTGTGAGTCCTGAAGGGACGCCTCACGGCGATGCTGGATCACCCCAGAGCTTCAGTCGCTCCCTGGTGTCGTCTCTGCAGGAGCTGGGGGAGCAGGGAGACCACCCTCTTCTGCCACAGTGTCTCCATCAGGTCTCGTACTCCTGTTCTACATCATCTCCTCTCTGTGTGTGTGTCTCTGCTCAAAATTACTAAATGAGGTGTTAAATTAAACGTTCTTAACCAGGAAATGTGAGAGATGAACAGCTAAATCTCTCATCATTCATTAGCAAACGCTTGTCTGTTACTAATAGACTTTCAAAATAAAAATCAAAAATACTGTAAAAACAGTAATATTATGAAATATTATTACAATTTAAAATGACTGTTTTCTATTTGAGTATATTTTAAAATTAGTGCTGTCAAACGATTATTTGGGATTAATCGCATCCAAAATAAAAGTTTTTGTTTACATAATATATGTGTGTGTACTGTGTATATTTATTATGTATATATAAATACACACACATACAGTATATAGTTTGAAAATATTTACATGTATATATTTATAATCATATAATTTATATTATATATAAATATATTTAATATATATACATGCATGTGTGTGTATTTATATATAGACATACACACACATATATTATGAAAACAAAAACTTTTATTTTGGATGCGATTAATCGTTTGACAGCACTATTTAAAATGTAATTTATTTCTGTGATGCAAAGCTGAATTTTTCAGCATCACTTCTCCAGTTTTCAGTGTCACATGATCCTTCAGAAATCATTCTAATATGCTGATTTGATTTAATGCGTACCCTAACACTTTTGCACGGTAGTGTCCTTTTATCTTTTGCAAACAAAACAATGAAAAATGTCTTTCTGCGATTTCCATTTGACAAAAATACGTTGAAAACCCAGCTTTTGAAAACGATATGTGACCTAGCAACTTGACATATTGATTGTCAGTTTTTGTGGGCATCTGTTCATTGCCAGTAGATGGTGCAAACCTCTTATTACTTCAGTTTGCCTCGCTATTGTGTATGTGCCAGAACATGAGATGAATTTTCCTGTGCTGTTCCACATTGTTCATTAATAAGCTCGTGTTAGTCTGTTGTTGCTGCTGGCCCGTGCTGATAACATTGACTGATAGCGGTACATGATGAATCTGATAGGAAGCAGAATAATACCTTAAATGGTCAAGCTCTATTAAATGTTTATTTGAGCTTGACCTTATTCAACATGTTTTACAAGAACATCTTTGCTCAGCTGGTTTAGTTTCATCTTGAGGAGACATTTATGTGAAGCTTCAAGACGACTCTGCTGGAACTGCTCTCATTTATTCCCCTGTGGATTTTGTTCTTATAAGAGGTTTTAAAGGGAACAAATTGGATAACTGGATTTTCTTTTCACATGTTCATATACTCAAACATGAACAACAAAGCCCTTTCTCAGCTCACCCAGACAAGTTATTGAAAGTAAGCTGCAAAAGTGGGTCAGAAATAGTCATATGATTCATAATCATGTTAACATGTAATGTTTATATGGATGTTCAGGCTGTGAATGGCAATTTGAACTACACCAATACACAAGATTTTTAATGATGCATTTTAACTCACACTTCTAACTTTTTTCCCCTTTGACAAAATCAGAATTGAAAGATGTTAATTTGCAATTCTGAAAAGAAAATTGAGAACTGTGAGATATAAACTACCTTTTTTTATTCCATGGCAGAAAAAAAAGAAAGGGGGAAAAAACATTTGAGATTTAAACTCAGAATTCAGAGGGGAAAAAAGTAAAAATTGTGAGATATAATCTCAGAATTGCAAAACTACCAGTCAGAATTGAGAGAGAAAAAGTTGCATTTACCTTAAAAAAAATTCCTGTGGTGAAAACAGGCTTGCATAACATACATATAGATAGAAGATTTTAATAATATAGAGTTTTCAGTATTATTTTAGTATTGTTTAGATACTGTTAAATTGTTAATATTTTTAATTAGATTTTTATTTTAATATTTTCAGTTTTCATTTTAATTTTACTTTAAGTTTTAGCCATTTTGTTGTGCATTTGTATTAGCATGTTTAAATTATATTTAAATTATAATTAATTACATTATTTCAACTTATTTCATTAATTTTATTCTGCTTCCTATTAGATACATCATGTGCTGCTATCAGTCAATGTTATCAACATGTGCCAACAGACTAACACAAGCTTACTAACGAACAAAACAAAGTTTAAAATGGAGTCTGTAAGTCGAGCGGTTCGGAAATTTGTAGAGAACCAAACGAAGAAGAAAAAAAACACCACAAAAACAAAGAATCAGTGCCTCTTACTTATGTAGATCTCTTGGCCGTGAGCAGCCTCATGAAGATTAGATGGATGAGGAATGAAGGAGAGCGAGAAAGAGACAGATTTATGCAGAAAGAACTCAAGTGTTGTAAAGAAGGAAAGGTCAGAATGTGTTACTGCCGCCCACTCGGTGAGACATCGCTCATGCTGTACTGACTTGACTGCACTCAGAGGAATACATGCTGTAGTGATCTTCATCCTGCCTCTTCTCTTTCACTTTACCCTGCAAGACGTCTGAAGAGAGCTGATGTCAGGAGTTTTACTCAATGAGAACGAGTCTTTGCACCTCAGATAACATAATATACATGCAGGTGTAGCAGAATAAATGCTGTCTAAGGGGAACTGACTTGTTTATCAGGTATAAAACATCTGTAAAATTACATTAAGTCCTTATGCAGCAGGTGCATCATCTGTATATTTATGGGTAACACTTTATATAACAATCATTATATTAACAGATCCGTATAGATTCATATGATCCATAAATCACTTTTTAAATGTACTTTAATTAATGACCTGTTTTATATAATGTAATACATTAGAGTTATTGTACAGTGTTACCTAATGATGCTTTTCATTGTGTAATGTAATGCATAATAACTCCAGGCTAAACTCTCTTCTTTACAGATTGCAGAGTCATATATGTGTGAGGAGGACTGTATCCTTAATATTATTGTTTTTTCAATTATATAAGAATAGAGGAACTGTGTAATGGTGTGCTTGAACAGCCTTTGACGCTTGTTCCATTATAGCTCCTATTTTATACCCCATTGCCTTTGTTATTGTAACTGAATCAGGGATGCTTGCAATGTTTATGGATATAATGCTGTTTATTGTATTACATTCAGTGCATTACTGCAGCCAGTCATTGTCTTATATGATAATATTTCACTGTGGAATTCTTTAGTTTCGGTGTTGTAAAGTGCATTTGTGCTTTGGGGTTTCCCGCTTCCTGTAGATTTTCCTTAACCACAGCATTTTCCAGATGAGAGAGCAGTCAGGTTCATACAGTTAGAGAGACTCTATCACGAGCGTCTGCTGTCCAATCTCACCGTCCTACAGCAGCAGTGGGGTAAGTGGATTCTGGTAAACCGTTACCCAGAGCTGGTTCTTGACAGAGCACCTTTTAACCTCTTTTTCTGTGATCAGAGACGAGACGGAGTTTGGTTGGCCAGTGTCAGGACGGTCGAGAGGACAGAGACGGTGACCTGGATGCTGAACACCTGGAGAAACTGAGACACATCTGCAGAACGCACAGACAGTGAGTGCACACTGCACATGAACGCTACATTAGTTCTGCCACACAGATCAGGTCAACTTTCTTTATTTATTTTTTAATTTTATTGCATGCTTCATTAGTTAAGCTACACTGATAAGGTCAACACTATTTTATTTAATTTTATTTTTAATTCACCGTTTTTATGCAGAAATTAGGTTAGCCACACATAATAGATCTGTGTGTGAGTGTGTGTGTGTGATTTTTTTTTTTTATTGCACGCTACATTAGTTCAGCCACAGAGATCAGTCAACAATTGTATTTTTTATTCTTTTTTTATTTCACTTTACAATAGATCAGCCACACCGATCAGGTCAACAATATATATATAAAAAATATTTTTTTTGGTAAATTTGTTTTTTTGTATTTGTATTTTTTTTCCATTGCACACTTTATTAGTTCAGCCACACAGATCAACACAAATCAACTTTTTTTTTTATTTGCTTTTTTATTTTTATTTTTTTATTCATTATTTTATAGATCAGACACACAGATCAAGGCAACAATATTTTATTACTATTATTATTATGTTTTTATTTATTTATTGTATTCTTTTTTTTTTCATTGCACACTTTAAAAGTTCAGCCACACAGATCGTCGACTTTTTTATTTTATTTACTTTTTTTTTTTTTTTATTCATTATTTTATTGCTCTCTACAATAGATCAGCCACAATGTTTTATTTTATTTTTTATTTATTTTTTAAATCATTATTTTATTGCATTCTACAATAGATCAGCCACACAGGTCAGGTCAACAATATTTTTTTATTTTATTTATAATTTACATTTTATATTTTATTTTGTTCCGCACTACATTACTTCAGCCACACAGATTGGGTCAAAGATATTTTATTTTATACTTCCCTAAAAATGTTTCTAAGTATTTTTCTCCACTCATTTATAATGTATATTTTCCTAGATCAGATGTCCTTCAGAGCTTGATCTCTGTAAAAATATGTTAGCAGTGCTGTAAATGGAGTACAAGTAAATGTTTAACCTTTCGAGCCACTACACAATTTAAGTACGGGGTAAAAGCTGTGTCTTTCTGTCCAGTTCCTCTGGGCCAGACACTTTCACCGGCAGCCACACCTGAGCTTCTCTCTTTCCCCTCCTAAATTTAGCTCGTCTGTGTCTCATTTCTGCGCTCTGGCTGCAGTTTGCAGTCCTGTAATGGTTTAAGCATATGGTCCGTTGCTGTGCTTTCAGCAATTTGAGACAAGCGCTAGAGTTTCAGTATGGGAAATGTGCCGCGCTAATATTAGATTCCCGCTGAGCGGAGCGACCTTAGATTAGCGTCCCCTACACGTTGTCCCGCTACGAGAGAGATGGAGCGAGGAAAAAAAAACAGCTCCTTAAGATGATTTTGACTGACACTTCACTGTTTCTTGTCTTTTTTCAGACCTGCATGGAGCGTTGAGAAGGTAAGACGGCCTCTTTGATGCTCACTTTTGGAACAGCATGTCTATATGTATGTAACTGTAAAGAAAAAAGAAACATGTTTAAAGACCAGAGGGTGAACGTCAGTGTTGTCTGTGTGCATTCATAGTGCGAGCTGTCCAAAGTGCAACGGAACAGTGTGATCAGAGAAACACAGGGAGGAGAGCAAAACCTCAACACGGAGGAGCTTTCATGCAGCTCAGGTGAGTTTATTTCTCCAATGACAGGCCAGACCACCTAAAATAGACCATCAACTACAGGAAAACACATCGTCTTGGATTTGATACTTTATGTGTACTAGATATATTTATTAGGGCTTTTTATTTCAATTTAACAGGTTAATTATTTAGAAAAAAGAGGAATATCCCTACCATCAGAGTAATTACTATAATATGATGTGTGTATTTATGCATGTATTTATTAAGTATGAAATAACACCACCCTGCTTCATATTTATTGAAGGAAATCCAATACTTGTTTCTTACTAATTTTGGGGTGCTGATTCCAAAAATAGTCCCTGTTTTGCTCAAAAATGTAATGATTTCTCACAAAATATAATATAAGAGTCATCTTATATTATACCTTAATCACCAGAAAAACTGCCACAAAAGACATGATTCCTATTTTCCTCTGAGCCAGGTTACAACTATGTTCAATTCTCAGCCAATTGTCATGATTCATAATAATTCTGTAGATATTATTTTATGTTTATTCCTTTCAACTTTTACCACTCCTAAGTTAAATGATAACTTTTGAAAACTTTTGGTCATTGAAACTTTTGACATTTGAGTGCTTTTGTTTATGTGTAATATTTAAATTGAATGTTTCCATCACGTACGGTTTTCGCACAAAATAGGTATTAAGATTTAGATTTTTCAAAAAGTATGTGCATAAATACATATACATATTACATATTATTATATTCATATTATTCCCAAATATATAAAATTTTAAAAAAATAACTTAATTCCTATTTTGTGAGTTGACCTGATGGATTTATATATATATATATATGAACTCCGCATCTGATTTTTAAGGTTTTTTGCCAATCAACAGGTTTGATTGAACGAAACCATTAGTTAATATCTATTTTTAATATATATATATTTTCTTACCCAAATATATAAAATAAAAAAATAAACACTTAATTCCTATTTTGAGAGAAAACTTAAGGTTTTTAGCAAAATATCAGTTAACAACAATTAAGCTGTGATATTAAAGATAAATATTGTTGGACTCCCTGTGGTTACCTCAACAGAAAGTTGTTTCAGAAAAGTGTTTATAAAAAAGTAAATTTGCATTGAATTATGGCAAATAAAACTACTTAACCTTTATCAAGTACGTAAATAGGATCAGTTTTAATTTTATCTTTTAATATTAGTTGTGTACACACCTAGTAAGATTCTTGCATCATCTGTGGACGAGGCAAACCCCATGTCCCCTTCAAGTACACACACACACACACACACACACACACACACGCACACACACAGAGTTAGAGTTCCCTCCTGTCCCTCCAGATCATGCCTTATTGATGAGACTCTCTTTCTCACTGGCTCTCGCAGCTGATGTGCTGCTGGGGTATGTTACCTGAACACCCCGTTACTCGCATTGAGTTCCCTGACCCGGTTTCACTTTTACATGCCAGGCATGGCAGCACCACACACACACACACACACACACACACACAGCCTCTGCCCAGCCACCTGTTCTGGAGTGTGTTGAGCAGGCTTTCTGCTTGGCCGGGACTCCTGCAGCAGGTGCATCTTGACCTGCACCGTTACCCTCCCAGACACACAAGATAAAGATTGATTGCATTCACTCGTACTGCTTGTTCATGCAGAATTCTGATCCAAAAGTTCATCATAATATCATGCTCTCTGTTAGACTCTGGCTTGAACTGTGGTTTCTGATGGTCTGATGCGTTTGATCAGACAATGAGAAACCACAGAAAGTCATATTGATCAGAAAGTCATTCTAAAGATAAAATTTTAGGTTTTTTTTGGAAATTACTGAGAAAGAATATTTAGTCCAATACAGATTTTATATATATTTTTTACATATATATATATACAGTATATAGCAATTATTTTAATGTCATGGCCATTAAATGATACAATAACAATAAAAATAATTAAAACCTTAATCTAAAATATACATGCTACAGGTTAATTTTGTTATGAAATTTTATTTTAAATTGTGCAAATTTTAAAATGTGATTTCCTGGCTGGCAAAAGTAATAAATTAGTAGTTGATTAATTTTTCAGTTTAAATTAAAATTAATTAACATAATTTATCAAAGTTTATTTTAATAATTTCATTTATTAAACTTTTATTTTATTTTTTATTAATTTATTGTATTTATTTGATAGTTTTATTATTAAATTTGAATTATCTTCAGCTATACAATATTAAATGGCTAAAATGTATATATTTCTTTTAATCAGGTAAAGTCAATACGGTCACCTTCTTCCACACTAATTTAACATAACATTTAAAGGGAAACTGGAGAGGAAATATAGTGAAACTGAATGCATCAGTTTCACATAAAACTGCCTCATAAAGGGAACTGGACCTCCTGGACAGCAGGGCACGATTGATATTCTGGAAAAGGAGTGGTAAACTGTAGGAAGACAGCAGGGAGAGTGTAGTATTTAGGAACTGAGCATCAGACTGTATCACCCTGGCGCTGGTTGTCGTGTGTCTTTCTCTGATGTCTGACAGCGAGCTGTCATCTCTTAGATCCTGTCTCTGAGCAGCACAGCGCCCGGTGTGCGTTTATGACCGCCGAGGGAGCAGAGAACAGTCAACAGTGGAGTCCTGCATTATTGATCCACAGGGCTTCAGGCAGCAGGGCCACGATGCATCAATAGTGATTGATCGTCTGCCATTGATCTGTTCTGTTGTTCACAAGGGTCTGATGGTCAAATGACCACGCGGTCATTCAATGCAAACAAATCAGACATAGTACATTTATAGCATTTTTTCTAATTAATTATTAGAATATTTATTTATAATTATTAATAAAAAATTAGACAGTTTTTTTATTTAAAAATAAAGTAATTGCATTTAAATAAAATGTATATATTACAAAAAGTTATATATTTATATATATATATATATATATATATATATATATATATATATAAACAAATGTAAGTTTTTTTTTAAATAAAGTTTATTAAAATGAAATACTTGTAATAAAATTATATTTTATATCCCTGATTTGAGACATTTGTTCACATATTTATATCATTAAAAGTATAATCCAATTGTATTAATTTGTCAACCTTAATTTAAATATACATGTATTAACAAAAATGATAAATAGCCATATATTTGCAAGATGATAATGTGATGCTGCTTGCTGAAGTAAATATAGTAAAGTCACAGTGTTGTTAAATGTTTAACAAAAATCCTTTTGCAGTATGCTAGTATTCCATTTTGAACCTTTGACTCCCAAGACTGCTCCATTAGTTTCATATAAACTGTCTTCTCTCTCAATCTAAAACAGGGAAGGTTATGGAGGATCAGAGTACATCTGAGGCACAACAGGAAGTCATCCAGCATGAAGATTGTAGCAGCACCGCCCCACAATCCCACCAGAGCGAACAGCAGCATGACCCCTCCTCCTCCTCCTCCTCCTCCTCCTCGGCTGTCACGGACAGCTCCTCCTCTCCAGCCTGTGAGGATGCAGGAGCAGAAGAGGAAAGCATAAGCGTGGCAGCTTCCCACAGGGATGCAGCACCAGAGCCCCAGTCACCAATGGACACCGCTCAATCAGGCAACGTGGAGGCCCAGCCCGTGATGGAGGGAACGGGGGACACTGTGGATACGGGGCAGGATGTGGTGGAGCCCATCCCACACGATAAGCAGGAAGATGGAGGGGAGGTAGAGGAGGCTTTGAAGCTGGAGGAAGGAGGATCAGATCAGGTGCCTCTGGAGCAGGAAGTTCCTGAGAAAACAGCAGAGTTGGAGCTCGAGGAGAACGGGAACGGGGTGGAGTCGCTGGATATTATGAATGTGTCCATGCTGGATGACATGGCCAAACGCATACAGGTGGAAGAGGTGCGTGACAGATTTTCACTCAGTTTAGTTCAAATGACAAAGAGCTTGCTTATTTGTTGTTTTGTGCTTGGCATGGCTTTGTTTTGAGAATTAGTTTGATTTCTAATCAGGTTTTAAGTCTTTCTAATCAGGCCCTTGAGCACTTTAAGCCTTTTCTGATTCTTAGAGAGGTAACATTTGATATTCTGCATATATTGTGAGTAGTATGCAAATTTGAGAGATGTTTTAAAGGGAAAGTGTGACTCTGTGCCACTAGCGTCACCAAGTTTAATCATTAAAAAAACAACCTATAAATGACTTAAATAAATGTCTGTATTGTAAGTTGGGATAAGGGAAAGTGCATTAATATCACCCTTTGAAGTTGCATTGTTGTGGAACTTAATTTCCTTTTTCTAGATTTAGAAGCTGCTGGCATCACTATGATAGCATCCAGTGATGTCATAGTGATGTCATCTTGCATCACCTCTTCAGCTGCTATAGTCATTGACTTAAAGGAATATTCAAGATTCAATACAAGTTAAACAACAATAATTTTGCTTTCTGAGACAGAATAGATTGCAAACCTTGTCTGTGCAATATTATCAGTCCTTATTTCAATCCTGGTAACTGTCACATGTTAAGGTTGTTTATATCACTTTCCAACTATAACAGAATTCCCAATGCTAAAAGGACAATTTTACAGCGAATACTACCTTAAAATAAGACCATTTATTTAAATTATTTGTGCAACAATAATTATAAGAAGTTCAAGCATTACATTTATTGTTTTAAATCCTTCGGAATGCCTTGTCCTATATTTTACAAACTGAGAGAGTTGAAATTATTATAATTATAAATATTATATTATATAAAGTAATACAATTGCATAAATAATGGATTCATATCATTGTAAAACAGCGATATTTATGTCCCATCTAGACATTTTTTTTTAAGTTTACAAAACTGTGGGAGTCAGAATTGTCTGTGGTAATCGACAGCATGTCTCAATGGTTCTTAAAGTGATAGTTCACTCAAAAATTAAAATCATTTACTCACCCTCATGTTATTCCAAACCTGTATGAGTAGTTTTCTGCAGAACATTTTCTATTTTGAAGAATGTTGGTAACTAAACCATTTTGGTGACCAATGACTTATCTACTTAGACATATCTTCTTTTATGTTCCACAGAAGAAAGAACAGACAGAAGTGATGACAGAAATCATTTTTTGGGTGAACTATCCCTTTAACTTGTAATGAACCTAGAACTCATCATTAGCGACTCACATAGAAGCGTGATGTGCTTGTTTTTTTTTTATCTCAGCTCCCGGCTTGGTAATTACCTCTTTTATTTCTTGTAAGTTACTGAGGTAAGAAGGTGTCTGATAAGAGCATAAATAATAGATGTCGGAATCTTAGCAGTGATTCGGAGAGCTGGGTGACCTGAAGGGTGACCTTTCCCCTGAATGTCAGAACTGAATGATTGTAACAGGCAGCCGTGTCTGATGATGTCATAATGACACTTCCACCCTCAATGAGACAATCAACAATAGAATCTGGACCACTGATCTCTGCCAGCACAATACAGGCTTTCATGAAGCCAATATCCTGTGTGTTAAACGCTTTTGTGCCCTGTTCCTAAACATGTGATGTGCCGTTTCTTGGCGGGGGGATCTTGATTTCAGGACTAGTGTATAGCCCGGCATCTTGTGCAAGTTTAGTGCTGTCTATATAAAACTTCCATTCAAAAGTTTGAGGTCGGTAAGATTAAAAAAAAAAAGTCTCATGCTCACCAAGGCTACATTTTGTAATTGTGTAACATTGTTACAGTTTAAAATAACTTTTATATTTGAATATATTTTAAAATGTAATTTATTCCTGTGATGATACAAAGCTGAATTTCATTACTGCAGTTTTCAGTGACACTGACACATGATCCTTCAGAAATCAATCTAGTATGCTGATTTGCTGCTCAATAAACATTTCTTCTTATTATTATCAATGTTGAAAACAGTTGTGCTGCTTAATATTTTTGTGGAAACAGTGATACATTTTTTCAAAGAATCTTTTGGTCTCGTTGACTTTAATTGTATGGACAAACAACAAGACATTTCTCCAAATATCTTCTTTTGTGTGCCAGAATAGATGTTGCATGAGAGTTGTGACTCGATGATGGCATGTATCAGCATACACGTGGATTATGACCTTCAGCCTGCACGTCAATTGTCAAATGTGTTGAGTTAGTTAAAATGGTTTGACTTTTGAACATTTGTCTGAGCATTCCCTTTACTTGGAAAGGTCGACAGCATACTGTGAAAACATGGTGTGCACACAGACTAAGTTGTGCTCAGACCCAATTTTGGTGCTTTTTAACCAGACAGAACCTACTGACCTGGAAAACTGAATTCAAAACATGTTTGTATTATAACATGTAATATTCATATACTCATTATTTATCAGTTCATTTGTAGTAGACTTAATGCCACACAGCACTGTCAGAATATACCATCAGCACTATTGAGATCTGTTAAGATGTTCAAGCATATTTAAGCATATTCAAAAGTTTAGGCTGTGAGATATATATATGTTTTTAATGTTTTTGAAATAAGTCTCACCATTTATTTAATCAAAACTAAAGTAAAAAAAGAGTCATATTGGTATAGTTTTTTTTTTTTTTTTTTTTTTTTTATATCAATATCAGTCTACTGCTAATTCCATTAAATTAGCCAATCCATTGAGCAAGCAGATCAAATAGCTGTTCATTCTATCTTTAATACCAAGTATCTCTGCTGTATCTGTTCACTCAGTAATTAATGACACAGCAGTGGAAGTGGATTTATTCTGAAGCTCTACGGCTGAGCCGATGTTTTTTAGATGTGTACAGAATCATGTCTTCCATGTCTGGAGTTACTCTGGCCTTTTGTGGCTAATAATGCTGAATGACCACAGAGAGAGCAAACATTACCCGACTGACTTTATGTCCGCACTCATCAAACGTGGTGTTTTTCTGTATAAGAGCGTCATGAGAGTGCATTTGAGGAGCTGGAAACTTTCATTAGCGCTGATAAGCATGTGTTATTTTTGGGCTGTTATGTTGATTGCTCACTGTTAATGGTCCACTTCGTGATGGGCTCACCACATTTGTGCTGTGTTTTGAAGTCTAATTACTCAAGTGTCATTTACTCAAGTGATTAATGCATCTGTTTTTAGTCCTATTAATTTGTCACGCTGCTTATGAGCTTTGTACTTCCTAAAAGGAGTCCTTTCATGAGAGATTTAAAGCAAAACATTTGAGTTTATCATCTAACCCTATAGTTCAGTGCTGCTGCTGGTCTTCAGGAACACATGGGATATATTCCTGAAATAAAATGAGGAACAATTACCTCACCAGCCTCTATTTATGTTATATCAATGTATTTAAGCCTTTTAATGAAACCGATAGTAATGTCGCTAAAGTCTGATTAGAGATCTACATTAGAGATGAACAACACCCTTTACCATGGTAAAAACACATCCTCATGTGCCGTATTGCTTTAATAGTTTTATTTTGGACATTTAATACAGTGTTTAGTGGTACAGTGAGGTCTGCTCTCCTGCTTTTTAAAGTGTTTGTGGAAATGTAACTGCTATAATGGAGCAAAAATAGAGAACTATAATTACAGTGCTTGAAAATAAGTTTTCATTGGGACAGATCTGGCCAAATATGGAAGCTCTCAGGGTGAAATAAGTGGACCGCAAGGGTTTTAGTGAAAAATCCTGCTACTCTTTTACAAATGAGTCTTAATTCAATAAGAGCACAGACTAATGGTGGAGAAGTTATTCCTCTCTTAATTAATTGTATTTATTTATTTTTCTTTCCTTTATTGCTTACTTAGTGACTCTCTTGCTTATTTTTAATTTAAGTTTTAGTAATTTTATGTGGTTTTGTAATTTGTTTTATTTATTTTTTACATATTTTATATATTCTGTTAACTTTTTTATTTTATTTTCTGTTTTATTATATTTAGTACTTCAGCTTACACATTTTATTTCATTTTTCCCCATTTCTAATTTGTAAGTTTTTCATTCATTGATATTTTATTTCAGCTTCTATTAATTTGTCAGAGGGTAGCTTGTTCTCAGTGCTGATTGGTCTTTAGCAGTTTGACCTCTCTGTGATCTTTTCCATTCCTCAGTGGCTGGTGATGTAACATGACTGACTCTCCTGACCGTCTCCAATACTTTCATTCTCATGTACATAATTTATGTTGAGGGGTAAACCCACACAACCCACAAAAAAAAGGTGCTGGGCAAATGGATTCCAGCTCTTTGCTGAATAGAACATGTATTATTAAACATGCTTTCTCAGGATAATACAGATTTATTATGAGCTATTTTGTATATACAGCAGCAGCACTTATTTAGTATTAGAATATTTTTATTCCATCCAGAATGACTCCCATTCAGAATGATTTTTGTTCCACTCAGAATGTTCAAATAATGAATAATGATTCTGGTGTAAAGAGAGAACAGCTTGAAATTAATGTCTCTAACATGTGTTTCATATTTTTCAAATGCTTCCTGGATACAGGCTGAAGAGTGTTAAATGCAGCATTTTTTTATTTCAGTTTTTATTTTTTTATTTTTAGTACATCAAGTTAAACTAAGCGTAAATGAGAAATGTTGCCTTGTCAATTTGCTGAAATAAATTACGTTTAATTTATTTTATTTCTGTTAACAATTTTAATGAAAATATTTTTAATAACCCTGATTTACATAAATAAACACTTTAAAATATTATTTTTCTCTCTTATATACATATTAACTAGTACATTAAAGTAAATATTAAATCTCAAATAGAAATAAATGTTATAATTCTGAAATATAGATCTGCATATAGGTTTAGTTTTTATATTAATTGTAATACAAGCAATTCTATAAAAAGTCTGAAAATTGGGAAGTTTTCTTTTTAAATCTGAAATAATAAATATAATAATAGTAATTCAGTAAAACACTGTATTTTACAGATTGAACCCTACATCCAGGCAGCCAAACTAAGAAACAGGCTGGTTCTTACATACATAATCAATAAGTTCCCTGCCCACTCAGCTCATAGTGACATCTAGTGGGTAGAGTATGTTAGTGCAGAACACTTCCTCATTTTTTGGAGACACTTATGAGCCTGTGAATCCAGGAATCTCTCTCAATAACCTGCCCTCTGTCTTTCAGATCACTCCAGCTGCTGGTCTTGTGTCGATCTTGAAGAGAAAAGTCTCTCTGGAAGAAGCCATCAGCTCTGTCCCTGCCGCCCCTAAACCCGTCTCTAAACGCAAAGTCCGTTTCCGAGAGCCTGACGAGGGCCTGGACCCCGGTAAGAACCGCTATTGTTTGCTAAAAACTCATTTTTGCAGCATTCAAACTGACCATGTTCTGATTCTACACTGATTTGCTTATATGCAATATGCAGATGAGGTGGGCGGAGACTCCTGGCTGCTCCTCCTCTTGTTGTGCTTGGCTACCGTGGTGATCAGTGTGGGCGGGACTGCGCTCTACTGCACTTTCGGAGACGCCCAATCCAGTGTGTGCACAGACTTTTCCCATAACATGGACTTCTACATCGGACGGGTGCAGAGGGGCATGGATGAGCTCAAACACTGGCTGTCCCCGAGCTCATAGCAGGACGGGACGACTCGTTTTCTTCTCCGTTTCTTCTCCTCGGTAGCCTCCGTGATCTTTAATGCTGAGATATCCTCATACGTAGGCCTTTGCTGGGTCACGCTGTCACGGATGAAGCCCAAACAAGCCCGTCTGTCGGGTCCTAAAGGGGACGTCCGGCCCCTGGAAGGCACAGCAAACCACTTTGGCCAGTTTTTGACTCAAGTAGCCCACTGTTTACTGCCATCAACTGAACCTCAAGTGAAGAGACTTCATTTTTAGAGTCTTAAATCGAAATTTTAATACTTGGTTGACAGACTTTTGTCTTTTATTCATTGGAAAAGTGAATGATCATCATGGTACTTAAGATATAATAATGAACATAATCATCTGTAGCCTGGACGTAGCATTTTCCTGTGATAGGTTGGATGGATTTATGGAAAGATGTTTATAGGTACAGGAAAGCAATACATGTATATTGAGGAATTACAGATATAGTTATAGATGTATAGATAGTCAGCAAAGAGGCAAATCTCAGTTATCATAGTTACCCATCTATTAATACAGGGGGAAAAAAATATTTTCCAGTAGATTCTGCAATATTTTGATCATTAATAAAAAGTTAAATCACTGAAGATAATCAATATATTTTCTTTAAAATAAATCTGATACTTTACATACAGTTGACAGTAGGGATGTTCATTTTAACCGTTTAACCGTTAACTGACCGAAAAGAATTTTGACCGATTAATACAATCAGTTAAATGGTTTAAAGTCACTTATTTATTTATTTATTTTTTCAGTAATTTATCAAAATATTTGAAAAGGATTGCTGCATGGTTAAAATAAGCTATGCGTAAAAAAAAAAAAAAAGAGAGAATTATTTAGAGAGAGAGAGAAAAAAACATAAGTCGCCTATAAGTCGCATTTTATTATTTCATTCAGAAATAGGCGAATTTCAAACATTATAATAAACACTGTAAACATAGCTAGGCTATTTTAGTTCCCCTCACTCCACAACAAATCCTTTCAATTAACAGTAGACTAGTTAGAAAAGAACAAGAATTAAAAATGTAAGAAGCTATAGCTATATAATTATTAATTAATTTAGGCTAAAACGAAACTGAAGCCAATGTTGGGTCTCTCGTTCGACACAAAATCAAATGTTTCCGTATTCACAATGTATTTGAATGCCAAAATATTATTTACCTTTTATGTAGGCCTGCTTCACTCGCGTTCCAATATCCACGGAAAACAAAATGTTTTGCATAACTTCACGGCGGTACGGTGATGACGCATAACGGCACAGATTTTACTACATATTTAAACTGAGCAGTGTGTTTTTTTCCATAAGTTTGACTGATTGTTTTTTCTAATGATAATGAACAGGCTGCATTGTGAAGGTAGAATGTTTAACTGTGAGCGCACATGCGGCGCTGGAGCAATCACTTGATTTTTTTTCCCTTCTAACAGTGGAAGCAAATACTCCTTTTAGTCATGAAGATAATCGGAATTGTAAAAGGTTTGCTTTTATTTGTGTGCATTCATAATAAAACAAATATTTGCGCTTTTGTAAAATAAGCCTAAAAAAATAGGATGCCGCTTTCTGCCGTCTGGTTTCCTTTCGTGCAGCACAAAAATGAACCGAAACTCTGCATAGGCTACTTGATGCACAGTTTTTCTTTCGTTTTCTTAAATTATTATTTAGTAAGGCTAAAGTGGCCCAAATCCATTTTTTTTGCCCAAATGTGACCCATATCTGATTTTCTTATGACAGTCTGAACAGCACAAATCTGATTTTTTTCAAATCAGGCCCAGGTCACTTTCATATGTGGTCCTAAATCGGATACATATCCCATGTTTTGCAATGCGACTTCAGTCTGAACGGCCCTGTCGCATTTCATGCGATTTTTACATCATTGAAATGCGACAGACGTCACAATTCTGCGCTGGAGGAGGCGGGAAGATTAAACTCACAATGGCAGACAATATATAGACAATACTATCACTTTGTTATTTAGGCTCCGATTGCACATTAACTTAAAAATTGCTAAACACACGCTAACACGAGCAGCATCCATTTTTATTCCCGCAAACACAGTGCGCTGCGTCTGACGTCACGTCGTCTTCTGCACATGCGGGTCACTTCAGGGCCGTATACGGTTCACACATGAGACTGATGGCAGTCACATTTAAATGACAATTTCAGCAAAAAATCCGATCTGAGCATTAAGACCTGCAGTGTGAACTAAGTCTAATAAATATCTAAATTTATCATTTTACAGTACAAGTAAAACAGCTGTGTGTATTATATATAAAAATATATTTGATAATGTTTATATAAATTGCACACAATTTATTATAATTGTTTTTTTTTTTTTGTTTCTTTTGTAAAACAGCCAAATCTATTAAATATGTAATTTTCCGCATAGAAATGAATTGGTAACTATGCTAACCAGGATTTGTTTTCCCCTAAACCAGGCCTCCAGTGTATAACCGTATTTAACAATGGGAAGTTTTTAAGATGAAACTGGTACTAGAACGAGAATGTCATTTTAATATCATTTGCTCAGGCATGTCTCTTGTTAATAATCTGAACAGTTATTGTAATCATGATGTTTAAATCAATTTCTTTTTGTTATAAAACCATGACCTCCTGTGTTAAATAAGTCACATTATTCTTATTTGGTTATTGTTATTGTGTTTATTCTACCGAATCTGTGTCTTGAACTTCTTCTATGTTTCCTTCTGAAGCACAGTCTTACTATGGTAATGTCAACAGTCTGCAGTAAATGAAGTTAAAGTGTAGAGTTAACACATAGATGTCAGTCTGCTGTGCTCTGCTCAAGTGCATGAATGTACTTGGCGAGAACTGTAAAAGTTTATTTTGTGATCTGTTTTTTATTTGTATGTTGTCTGGCTGGTTCAGATGACTGAATGTCTTTATTGTGTGAGGTTTTCAGTATTTATTTAATGCAAAGCAAAGTCTTTTAGAATCACACGTTCTGGTGCATGCACTCTTTTACTGTCTGTTCGGAGACAATTTGAGACTTTGGAACGTATATTTGTTTTACTTCATTTTGATTTTGTGTATATATCATGTGATGATTGCTGTATTTCTTAATCGTATGGTTCAAATCTGTTTAGTAATTGTCTCGGGGGGGAATTTCATAAGGAAAATGCAATGAGACGTCTTTTGACCAAAAATGCCTGGAGAATAAATCTTATTGTTGGGATTGAGGAGTCTCTGTATTATTTGAATTAAGTTCAAAAGCGTTTGTTATATATTAGTAACTGAATTAATCACTAAATAAAAAAATATCCATTAATAGTGACTATTATATAAAATAACTATTTTACATAATATCCTGGCAAAATGTCGCATTACAGAAGAAAATGGGTTATGAATATATGCTGACAAAATTTGTATCTGCATACCAAAGTCTGTACTAACAAAACATGAATAATCAAAAATATAACAATTATGTAATTTATGTAACATCGTATTAAAAATAGAAATAGTATATATATTATTATATTAATATAAAAGTTTAAACAACATAAAATATTTAAAAAATATACTAATAATTAAAATAATTAAATTGTGATAGTTCAAAAATTGTATTGTTCCCAAGAATGTTATAATAATAAATATATGAAGTTTATTTCCAAAAACAGATAACTCCGCTTTTATTAATTTTCATAAATCACGTTTTTATTGTTTTATTGTGTTAGCTGCATTTATTTATTTATTTTGTATTATTATTATTATTTAATCAAAACAACCCAAGTGCAGTTTGATTGATATTAACTGGAATGCAGGATTGAAAAAAAAAAAAAAAAACATGATTTTTGAACATTTTTAAAAACGGATTTATCTGTTTTTGCAAATGAACTCTTCATATAATTATGTAATTTATCTAACATTAACAATAAAAAGAGTGTGTGTGTATTATGTAGTGTGTTAACTTTTGTATTAGATTAATTTCAAATTACAATTATAACAATGCAAACACCACAACATATTTAAACATGCACCACGTCATGTCAATATCATACTATAATCCCAAGAATCGTTTTATCCCAAAACCTGTTCCGTTTCCGCCTACAAACCGAGTACACCAATCAAAACCGAGCTGATGTGACGTATTTCACGGTTGTGTTCTAGATGTACTGAATGCGTTTGATCGACGCAATTCTTATTTGGTCAACAACACTCAATATATTTGCATGATTCTGCGTAATTTTTGGGATTGCAACAATTTCCAAATCTATGTGCAATTATCTAACGAGTCCTCGACTGGGCATCCACCTTCTCCGTCATTTTATTGATGATTTCAGAGGGTGCGCATAAAGAGCTGCACATCGACGATGCTCTTGAATGAACCTCGAGTTGTAGGCGTTAGCGGAAGTAGCGCGAGTCAGTCGTTCTCTGTCAGGTGTTCGTCGCGCTGATCGCAGTCTGTCTCCTCCAGTATCAGCAGCTCGGCAGCGCTATGGCGGCGTTCAGTACCTCATCCAGCAGGCCCTACCACATCATCATCTTCGGCGCTTCTGGTTTCACGGGGCAGTTCGTGGTGGAGGAGGTGGCCCGCACCGCTTCCGAGGGTCCCAAGGGGAGTCTGAAATGGGCCGTAGCCGGCAGGAACAGAACCAAGCTGGAGAAAGTTGTGGAGCAGGCCGCCGGAGCTCTCGGTGCGTGAAGCCTCCTTCAATTATGCTAGATTTGCTTTAAACGAATACATTTGAATTTAGTGAACTGATATAACTGTTCAATACTCTTGCGCTCCAAAAATACCATAGTAGTTATTTTTTTTAGCGTTGTAAAATCATAAAAAGTGTTTCAGAAATGTTCTTTTCTCGTTTCATTCATTGTTAGATGATTGCTGTTGAAACAACTGCTGTCACAACTAGGAACTATGGTAGTTTAGACAAAACTTTTGGTGACAATGGTATTTTTGTGAAGCAATAGATGTTGCAATCTGAACTATTACTGAGTTCATGAGTGCATGCATTGATGTCTATGAATGATTTTGCATGTACGTAGAACTAGTATGACTATGACAAGGTTATTATTGTTAAGTAAAACTATTACAATTAGTTTAATATTGAAATAAAATAAAGTATAAATATTAGATTAAATGGATAATTTAATATTTTAACAGTTAAAATGCTAAATCTCCTAGTATTGTTTGACATCTTTTGTAAAAGTTCCAGGATAGTTGAGCAGAATGAGTTATCGGAAACATCTGCATTTCAATTTTGTTATGCTTTTAGCAGAAGTACAAAAGGAAGCATTATAGACTGTAGGAGCAGCAAACTTGGCAATGATTTGAAAGTGTTAGAAGGGTTGCATTGAACCAACTATATCGGACTGGACTTGACTTTGACCCACATCGTGGCAATCAGTAGTGAACTGTTTTTCTTTAATGCTTGATACTGTTCTGCTTTGCCTAATAAATGCCTTTGTGTGGGACACTGCATTGTTTAGCTTGGATAATCTACATGCATCTTTTAAACAATAGGCTCTTTGGTCATGGTGGTCTTCAGAGACGTTTAATTAATCCTCAACAGCTGATGGAAAATTATATTCCAGTGACATATTCAATGCCTTTAATCACGTAGCTTTGAATGGATGGGCTCAAGCAGAACATTTGTTCAGAGTTATATTTAGATTTCAATAAGAATTAATTTAGCCAGACAGGTCACTGAATAAAGATAGGACTGTTTAGGATTCCTAGATCTGATCTTAGTGGACAAACTGAATTATTTATGACATGGAGTTTGGCCTAGACTGTTTTGCATTTATGCAGTAAATCATAATCTTGAATAATTTACAATCTCATCAGTTTGCATTAAATGGGACTCATAACCCAGCAGAGTTTGCATAAATAATATTGTAAAATGTTTGTTCTCAGGCAAGCCAGAGCTGAAGTCTGAGGTAGATATTCTCGTCGCAGATGTCAGCGATCAGGATTCATTGGCTGTCATGTGCAAACAGGCTGTTATTGTGCTCAGCTGTGTGGGGCCTGTAAGTACGCAAGACTGTAGCACACAGAATCCCTTGTATATGAGCTGTATTATATATGATATATGTCATAAAACATCAGGCTATTGATTAATGACTTTTTGCAATATAACACTAATGTTTACCCAGCTTGCTACATCAGGCTGATAACTGTATGTGACTATATGTGGTTATGCAATACCATCCTTCAAACAAGATAATCACATTTGTACATTGAACATCAGATGATCTTGTATTAAGGGTCGGTCTCACTTTTCATTCCATTGAATTCCATTCATATGCATGCAAATGCGTATTAAGTAATATTGTGAAATATTACAATTTAAAATAACTGTAATTTATTTCTGTGATGCAAAGCTGAATTTTCATCATTACTCCAGTCTCTCACATGATCCTTCAGAAACCATTCTAATATGCTAAATTGCTGCTTATATTACTGATTCAAATCTTTGATATTTTTCTACAGTATAGATTTTTTGGTGACCCTGTTGTCAAGACGTGTGTGGAGAACGGAGCACACTGCATTGATATCTCTGGAGAACCACAGGTGCTTTTCCTGACACTTTGTTCTTTTGTCATGATCAAAATTACAATAAAACCATAAATTGGCATTGATCATAACAATATTAAAGTCAACATGAAGTATTCACGACACTTCCATAATGTGACATTCCTGTGTGAAACAGGAAAAGAAAATTTGCAAGTTATTTTGATAAAAGACGATGACGACATATACTTTGTAATAACATGATGAATTATAAGACCACAAATGTGTATCAAGCAAATTCGGTCTATTTTGATTTAATGTTGACTTGACATTTTGCAACATTTTGGTTCGAGTGCAAACCCAAAATACATAAATGAGTGTGTATATGTTCTATTTGCTGTAGTTCCTGGAGAGTATGCAGCTGAACTACCATGACCAGGCTGCTGAAAAGGGTGTCTACATTGTGGGAAGCTGTGGTTTTGACTCCATTCCTGCAGACATGGGTGCCATTTATACAAGGGACCAGTTTAAAGGTATGTTTGTCATGCTATTCTATTCTGTTCTATTCTATTCTATTATAAAACAAATTATATAACTATATCCTTAATTATATACATTTACATTTTAATATATTATTATATATTTTTTTCCATTACCAGGGACACTAACAGCCGTTGAGAGCTTTTTGACTGCAAGTGCAGGGCCAGAGGTTGGTGTTCTTAAGTTTTAAACTTATAAAGCCTACGAATTAAAAGCTCTAAACACTGAAATAGTCTGTGTTTTTAAAAGGCCTTTGTGTTTAAGTGTCAGCTGACCCACATTCTGGTGTGTGCTCGTAGGGAGGCTGCATCCATGATGGCACCTGGCAGTCGGCCATCTATGGCTTAGCCGACGGCAACAAGTTGCGGAGCCTCAGGAAGAAGTTCGGGCACAAGCCTCTCCCTGTGGTGGGGGCTAAAATTAAAAGGAGGTGTGTATGACAACTATTAGAATTTGTATTTCAGTGGCAGTATTTCAAGAAGTCCATTTATAATGTTTTTTCATGACCATTTCCCACTCTTTGGGGTCAATTTTGAAATTTTTGTGAGGGGTAAGAATTTTTAATGTTTTGAAGGAAGTCTCGTATGCTTACCAAGGCTGCATTTTAAAAAATAAATATATAGTCAAACCAGTAATATTCTGAAATGTTAATGTGCTCATGAATATGCTCATGTCTGTTTTTAACAAAAAATGAATTTCTATCTACAGGGGCACACTGTTTTATAGTAATGAGTTGCAGCAATATGCAATTCCCTTCATGGGATCTGACCCATCAGTGGTGAAAAGAACCCAGCGCTACTTAACTGAAGAACTCAATGAGTCTCCGGTAAGTCATTCAATCTTTTAATTGAAAATACAGTATATAGAAATAAAAAAAAAAACACTAGTTTAGTATCAATGAACAACCCCACATACTTATAATTTTCACTAAGAATTATTGAAAAAGGCGGCAAGGGGAGTGTCAGAGTTCAACTCAACACTGAACCAGTTAAACTGGACTGAAACTGAACTAGCTGAACCAGTAAACACATGAGGTTTTAGAAAAATGAGAACAGTGACTGATTAAACAACGAGATTAAAGCAGTAATTCATAAATTCATACTTTTTTCTATAGTCTTTTCTCATAAGTCAGTGTAATTCAGCTGTGAAGGATGCACGTAAAGACAGTTCAGCAAGTTGTGCACCTGAAAATTGGGTCTTAAAAAACAAAACTACCCACACGATGAGAGTTGTCCCCCTGCTGGAAATTTGTGGAATAAAAATGTTTTTATATACACATTTAATTGTTAACTTTTTTTGGCATCTACCTAAAGTCTTGACTAAAGACTTAACTAAATTACTGCATTACTGTAAAATGACCTGCATTGCCATAAATATGTTGATATGTTTTACACGTGCTGACACTCGGTGTATGTTTCTTACAGGTTCAGTATGGGGCGTATGTTGGCGTTGGCTCTATTTCCAACATTTTCAAACTGGTCTTCGCTGGATTGATGTTCTTTTTCCTTGTAAAGTTCAGCTTTGGCAGAAATCTCCTCATTAAGGTAAAACATACTGTATCATGTTGTGAAAGCTACAGTTATATTATATTGCAAAAACAAATTGCATTTAATTTGATGCCTACATTGTAATTTATGGATCTTGTGTAATCAAATATATATTTTGTCTGCAGTTTCCAGAGTTTTTCTCATTTGGCTTCTTCTCCAAAGCAGGGCCAACTAGAAAACAGGTATTATACTCGCATTATCATCATCATCTAGGCTATCAGCTTAATTTTTCTAGGATCTGTTTCATTTAAATGTGATATCCACAGATGGAGGGCTCCTCTTTCCGTTTCGTCTTTCTTGGAGAGGGTTACACTGAAGGTTCCGACCCTAGTGAGGGCAAACCCAATGGCAAGATCCGCACTCTGGTCAAAGGACCAGGTAACGCATTCAGATCTGCCTCATATTAATGTAGCTACATCAGTGCATATTTCTCATATCCATAATTTTTGTGTGTGGTGTTTTCCAGAGGCAGGATATGTCGCTACACCAATCGCTATGGTTCAAGCGGCTCTTACCATGTTAAACGAATCGGATTCTCTTCCAAAAACGTGAGTCCAGCCATATATGAGGTCAAAACTAAACCTAAATAAACAGTTTATATTGTTAGTTCACCCAAAGCTGAAAATTCTCACCCTCAAGCTGTTCAAAACCTTGATGAATTTCTTCTGTTGAACACAAATTAAGATATTTTGAAGAATATTGTTAAACAAAAAGTTGCCGGCCCCCATTGACTTCCATAGTATGGAAGAAAATACTATGGAAGTCAATTGGGACCAGCAACTGTATAGTTACCAACATTCTTCTTTTGTGTTCAGCAGAAAAAAGAAACGTATAGGTTTGGAACAGTTTGAGTGATGACAGAATTTTCATTTTTGGGTGATCTGTCCCTTTAAGTGGCATACTCTGAATGTATATTATTGGGTGATTCTCCACAGCGGCGGTGTTTACACTCCAGGAGCGACGTTCGCCAAGACCACCCTCATCGACCGCCTCAACAAACACGGCATTCAGTTCTCCGTCCTTTAAGTGAGAGATTGAACAGGGCTCAACCGGCTTGACTTTAACATCAGTCTATTCATTTGCTTGCTTGAGCGTAGAGAAGTCTTGTTGCTATTTAAAGCTTCCTTACGGTGTTGCTGTTTTCCGGTTTAGTGTCCTCGCTTCTGCATGGTACACTGGGATGGGGTTGTTAGCATGCACTCTGCTCAAATGGCTGAGAAATCTGCACTACGAGTGTGAAGCAAACACTCTTGAAATCCTTCCATTTGATCATGTTTCAGTTTGAAAATTTGACATTTGTTTTGCATTGTTTTTATCACTAACAGAAATGCTAATTCTCACATATGACAGACATATCTAAAAACATATTTAAAAGCACACCCAGAGTTGAGAGAAATATAGTTTGAGTAAGAGAAAGAACTAGTTTTTGTAATAATATCATGAGTTATTATATTTGTGAATCCTGTAACTGTCGCAGAATAGGTTAACTAATACAAGAAATGAGAGAAAAAATGTTTTAGAGACCAATGAATCTGTGAGTTGTTTGAAAGATTGCAGAATGTTGTTCTGGTTTGTTTCTAACTAAATAAAGAACATATCAAACTGTATTTCTATGTCTAATATTATGTAACTGAAATGTAGTTGCTTAGTATATACGGCCTACTTTTTAGTCTGAAACTGTATGCAGTATGTCATGACAATTCAGGCAATTTTGTGTTAAAATAATAATAATAGAGGGCTGGGTTGACAATATAGATTTTTCGGTTCTAACCAATGCTTATTTTGATGAAGCACTGTTTCTTAAATCCCTGACTCTTTAACAAAATTGCATTAAACCTTATTAGTAGCGCTTCCGAATCACCATAAGCTTTGTGCTTTCTTACTTTTCACATGAAAGTCTCAGCTTTCAAGTTCTGTAAATGCGATCACAAAAATCAAACAATAATTACCTTTAATGTAGTGTGACATTGCTGTAGCCCCTCAGTTAAGGCGGCACGTGGACCGATCACCTCTTTACTACTAGCTATAGCACAAAACTCTGACTCTGAAACCTTGGACCCCCTCTTCCCTCGTGTTTTTCTACTGCAAAAGTTACCTTTGACAATTCCAGCTCTTAACAGGCCAGCCTTGGACAACAACAACAAGCAAACAGCACAGTTATCACCAAAATAAAAGTTAATTTGAGTGCACTTCAGCAGTATGGATGGTTGCCAAAGTGCATGTAAGACACCCCTCCTACCACACAAAACCAACATTTAATGTAGGCATTGTCAGACACATGAGTCACAGCAAAGCAAATCACAGAACCTTCAGCACCATAGACAGTAAATGGCGAATGTGGCATTAGCATCCCGTGACCACAAACAAGCAATATGCTAGTAATAAATATATTATTTGCTGCTAATATTATTAGATTGGCATATATGTAACATACAATTTTGTTTATTGTGCATAATTACAGCAAATATGCAGAATGATCGCCGAGTTGGTCAATTTACAGACTGACCACTAATTACACAAAATGACTGTTTCCTAAATAAATCAGTGGCACCGACGGCCAGAATACAATCAGTAGGAACGGCGGCCTGATAGATTTGAAATAACTTACCATTGTTGGTCGAATTGCTTGAAAAGGTGTAAATGCTGGGTCTTAAATGCCTCTCAGAAGCTCTGCACCAAATTAGCCTCTGGTGTAGGACTTCCTTTTCAAATTAACTCCAATTTTTCATTTAAGGTTCATCTTGAAAATGGCATAGATATTAAATTCGCAACAATGTCCCCTCTAATGTTACCTGCTCTTCCATAGTGAACGAGGTACTCTAGTCGTTCCCCACAGAAGTTATTAATATCAAACCCCATCCATCTAGGTGTAATGACTTGTCAATTTTGCTGTCATTAGAATTTAGTCTCTCATTGGCCCTCTGTAATGTGT
This sequence comes from Schizothorax lantsangensis, assembly GCA_027422415.1. Classification (NCBI taxonomy): domain Eukaryota; kingdom Metazoa; phylum Chordata; class Actinopteri; order Cypriniformes; family Cyprinidae; genus Schizothorax; species Schizothorax lantsangensis. The sequence continues at coordinate 26,016,360 of CM049858.1, read as the reverse complement.
CATTTATAGCTGGACCACCAATCACAGTGCTGACAGCATTGGGCAGAAAAATTCTAAGAGAAAGTGGGCTGGGCATCTTCTATTTAAACCTTCACATTCCAACGCAATCTCAATAGCTAGATTTAAAGGGTTTATTTCAAATAATTTTTTTTCAGTATTCGCAGTCAAATTATAAACTTGTAAAATAAAAAATAAACTAATTACTTAAAAAATAATAATAATAAAGTTAATTTTTTTTTAGAACAAAAAGAATAAATCCCACACACTATCCACACTTGCAAATGTATCAGAATACAAATTTATTCACTCAAAAGGTCCCATGACCTTCACCAGGCATCATTTTTTAGAAAATGTTATTTAAATGTTTTAAAATATTTTACAATAGGGCCTCCTGATGGTTCCCCACTGTCCTGTTCTCAGGAGAGCCATTTAATGTCCATAAATATTTGTATACAAATTATGTTAATTTTAACCTTTAATATTTTAGTAATGTACCAACTGACAGGTGTCTCTTAGTTGAGAGCAATACATGTAAACAGTAATCTACGGTATAAGGCCTGAGTCAAGATCAGAGCATTAATAATTACATTTACATTTAGTCATTTAGCAGACGCTTTTATATAAAGCGACTTACAAATGAGGACAATGGAAGCAACCAAAATTAACAAAAGAGCAATATGCAAGTGCTATGACTAATAATTAATAATAAAATTTAAAGTAAAAGTAATTTTAATAGTTTAAAAAAATGCGAATACTAGTACTTTGTCAACCTTCATCCAAGATTCAGTCTTATATGCAAGATGATTGATTTAATAGGCGTATCAGGACCAAATTCCAGACTTTTCTCTCTTTCGACGCACAATGGCAGCCACATCCTGTTTGAGAGTGGTGACACACTGTTCCAACTGTTCTGAAAAGTCCTTCAGGAGATATGTATGTTCATCCACAAACAGTCTGAGACCCAGCAGGTCTGCTTCCTCCTATAGAGACATAAACGCACAATGTATGTGCGTCAAAGCTTGTACAATCAAAAGGACATTCACTTCTGAACCACAGAGGCTGATTGGGACTTGCACACTTACACTGGGTCTGTGTCTGCGCAGCCGCTGAAGTTGCCCCCTAACAGAGGTCATGCTGTGGTAGAACACTTTTAACGCTTTGGCAAACTCAGCATCACAGCTGGGCCTGAGACTGCCTCTGCGCTCCTGCCGACCACGGTTATTCTCCACACCTGCGGCAGAAATAAGGGAGAATAACAATGTGTTACAAACTGAGCATGTTGGGTAACATAGTGGCCCACTCGTAGAGTTGTTGTGTGAATACATTAGTGTTATTGAATGTTTTCATGCTTGCTATTTTAACATTAATGATTTCTGCTTTATATTCCACAATAAGAAAAATGCAGACAGAATTGCAGAATCCAGTCATAAAAATTAGAATTTAGAGAATAGAAATATTACAAGCATAGAAATTCAGTCTTCATGAAAACCCATCAAAATAAAAGTTTAACTTGAAGAAATTGTGACAGAAATGTATGTTTGTTCAGATTGCACTTCTTATAATTGTATGCACTTCTATTAAAATTTTATTTTTTTAAAGGAATATCACACTTTTTTCCAAGTTTTAATATAAGCAGTAAACCAGCACTTTTTTTGCCATAAAATAAGATTTTTTAAAGTTTTATGCTTTGATTTGATTACCAGCATGTTCGATAATAAATTTGTATTAAATCATAAATCCAGAAAAATTAAAACAGTCAAAACAGAAAAAAAACACTGAAAAAAAAAAAAAAATGATAGGGTCCTTTTAATGCAAAAAACAAAATTGAAATATTTGTAATTGTAATTTTTAAATAAAGTTTTCTGAATTAAATTGATTAGACATGCTTTTTGATTATTAAAATCTAATTGGAAAAATAAAACAGAATTCTGAAAAATGAAAACAGATTGCATAGAGCCTTAAAAATGTAGATTTTGTCAAACTTTTAATAAATTGATGTTATATTGTATACGTCACATAATTTAAATTAATCAGACATGCTTTTTGATTACTAAAATTTAATTTAACCATTAAACCTGAATGTAGAAATATTAAAACAGGAAAAACAATTTAAAAACTTGGGCTTCAATTCCGGATGAGCCCCCAATTTGTGTTTCACCCTGACGAATATCTTGACAGAGCAATAATGACTTATTATTAATTATTATTAGTTACCATTTCTGGCCGAGTTGAGCTGCTCTCTCAGAGCACTGTTTTCTTTCTTCAGCGTTGTGTTAGCATTTCTCAGCTGTTCCAAATCCTGATGAAGGGCTCGGAGAGATGAGCTGAGGTCAGAACCTCTGGTTTCTGCAGTCTATACAAACATAAATACACATACAACTTGTAAAGTCTTGTATTCTGGTTCATTTTGGGTGTTAACAAACATAATGCACATTTATTAGAAACATCATATACATGGTTTGCTTTATTTAAGATATACATACTGAGTGTTCTGATGCACTAATCTTGTCAATAATAATGCTGTCTTGAGTCATCTTCACTCCATCCATACAGGAGACTAATTCAGAACATCCTTCTACAAACACAAACATGTTTATTGGAGACGTTGAAGAATGCCTCAAAGGCAAATGGTTTGGTTTGATTCTTGTTACAGTTTCTACAGATTCTTTGTATTTTCTGTCATCAAATGACTTTATTATTTCAATCTCAACATACACTACTGTTCAAAAGTTTTGGGTCAGTAAATAAAAAATAAATAAAAAAAAAAAAGAAATTGCTACTTTTAAATGATCCATTAAATTGATTCAAATTGTCAGTAAATATATTTAGAATGCTACAAAAAAAATCTATTTTAGATTAATTCTGTTCTTTTCAAAATTTGTATTTATCAAAGAATCCTGAAATGTATCAAAGTTTTCGCAAAAATAATACACAAGTGTTTTCAAAGTTGATAATAATAAGAAATATTTCTTGAGCAAATCAGCATATTGTCAGACACTGACGACTGGAGTAATGGCTGCTAAAAATTCTGCTTTGACATCACAGAAGAAATTACATTTCATAATATAGTTAAATAGCCTTGGCGAGACTTCATTCAAAAACATAAAAATCTTACCAACCCCAAACCTTTGAATGGCATGGTATAATATTTCTTGTATCAGAGCCTTTTACCCTGCAGGCCCCACAGCTCCAGCACCAGGGCATTGCTCTGAAGGTAGTTGAACAGTTCCTGAGAGGTTCTCAGAGCAGTGAACTGGACTCTGTGATCCAAGAGCGGGTTCACGTTGTGCCACACCGCTGGAGTGTAGAGAGGCTGTGGACAGTCAAACACCTGAAACCTGTCAATCAGAGTTCAAATCTTTAGTTGAACTTCAGTCTCTAGGCTATTCATTTAGACTTTAGCTGCATTACAAGGAAATTAATGCTTGCAGAATTCAAAACAGCATGGACCAAAACAGTAATATTACAGGCAAAATCAAAAAACAATGTAAAACAAATCCAGTAAAGTAAAGAATACAGAAGACAACTTCAGAAGGATCTGGATTTCAGGATTTTGGACACACTATTAGATGATGATAATGATGCTTGCTACAGAACACAGAGCTCAAATAAGATTTCATTTCAAATCTCAACAGTAAATCATCAGACACAGTGTTGTTACTGTGAATTAAAATGTAAAAACAGTCAACTGAAATGAAGCTGAAATAAAATAAAATAAAATATAAATATTACATGTAAAATGAAAATTGTATTAAATGAAAAGTTAAAGTACTAAAACTACTAGCTGATATAATACTAAAACTGAAATAAATTAAAAATATTTAGAAATATTAAAATATTAATAAAAAGAACAAAATAACTAAATTACAAAAAATGTAACTAAAATTAAAATGAAAACTGAAAATATAAAAATAAAAGCCAAATATTACTAAAAACACTATATAGATAATACTAAAATAATGAATTCAGACAATTTATGCACTGCGGTGTTCATTAGTCTGATTAGAACACTAAGGTCCAAACTAATCTGCCAATGAATCTGATGATAATTATGGGACATGCATAAGCATTATTTCTAAAATAAAACTAAGATCAAACAAACAAAACAAAACAACAGACACATACTCAATATTTCAAAAGTCCAGTCAAAAGGAATAGAGAGAGCTGAGAGACAAAGAAAAACCAAACAGGTAACAGAAGATGGCGCAATCCAATGTAAATATGTCTCTTGTATCAGGGCACAGAAAATAGATCCACGGTGCAAACATTCCAACACCTGGGCCCGTTGAATCCAAACCATTCTCATTCAGTTACAAAATATCTAGAGTATGCATTGAATATTCACAAACCCAAAATTGTATTCAATAAACGAAGAAAAGCAAAAGCACTAAAATGACATGCAAACGTTAGAGTGCGTTCTAGATATCAAAACACCTAGATGAAAAATCCTTTTAGAAATAATGTAAATAAAAATGAATATCTGTTGTAAAAAATAAAAACAACACAGACAGAAATAACCAACGACAAATAGACAAAAAACAAAATTGTATTAAATGAAAAGTTAAAGTACTAAAAACTACTAGCTCCAGAAAAAAAAAGAAAGACAAAAAAAAAAAATATAATACTAAAACTGAAATAAATTAAAAATATTTAGAAATAGCCGCCGTCCTCCCGCTGCCCTGTTCCGCAAAATATTGACAGGGAGCCGACAAAATCCTCCGCTTTCCGAAAAAAGAACGTAGTTTAAAAATAACTGGAGAAATCATCGATCTCAAAACCGGAAAAGCTTTTTCTCTTGGCGGCTGTAAACTCAGGAAAAAATAGTAAAATGAAAACTGAAAACCTTATAAAAATAAAAGCCAAATATTACTAAAAACACTATATAGATAATACTAAAATAATGAATTCAGACAATTTATGCACTGCGGTGTTCATTAGTCTGATTAGAACACTAAGGTCCAAACTAATCTGCCAATGAATCTGATGATAATTATGGGACATGCATAAGCATTATTTCTAAAATAAAACTAATTATTTTTTAATAAATTAATCTTTCATAAAATATGATAAATTAATATTTCATAAATTAATTTTGTGACATACAGAAGTCTTATTTGTAATATAAGACAGAAATAAGATTTCACAAAATCTATACAAATACTTCATGAAAAGTTCAATAAACTCTCGATTACATACTGCCAGCGCTGATCCAAACTAACCCGATCTGCACGCCTCTGTTACGGGCCTCTTTAACCCAGCGTAGGCCACAGCACTGATCCAAAACCAGCTGAAAGTCCAGTCGTTTCCCAAGCAGCTCTGATGGGTCTATAAGGATGTCGTCTTCACCCAGGGGCCTACAATATATAAATATCACAGCACCACTAATATTTAATTCTTTCAACACATTTAAATGCAGAAATGTTACCCACAATCCCGTTGGGCTGCATGGCACTAGCTGTGCCTGCAGTATGGCCTCCTCTGTTCCTTCCGGACCCACCACTTCCACCTGCTCCTCCAGAGGGATGTGAAACGCCAGGGACTGCAGCCACAGGTGAGCGCTGCCCAGGTGCAGGGGCTCCAGAGGATCCCAGAACGGATCTCTGTCCCTGGGAAGAGGAGCTCGGTCTGCCCCCTCTCCTCCTACCACCTGCTTCTGGTAAACCTCCTCCATCAGAAACTTACGGTTGACAAATTTGGCTTTGGACCACATCCATACCTAAGACGACAAAAAGCATGGACATTTAGATCATTACAGACCTCATGTTTTTGTGAAAAGTCTAGCAGCAAAAATTGCCTGTTTAAATATAAGGGTCAGAGAAAGGGTGGAAAATAGGCATGTAAAATTAAATAAGGACGAAAAAACCTTGATTCGTATTTTCAAAGTTAACTTGAGGGCAATAAAATGGATTGCTACAAAATGGGTCCTTCCAAACCTTGTATGAGTTTCAAGAAGATATTTTGAAGAATGTTGGTAACCAAACGGTTGCTGGTAGCCATTGACTTCCATAATATGGACAAAATACTACAGAATTCAATGGATACCAGCAACGTTTTGATTACCAATATTCTTCAAAATAACTTATTTTGTGTTCAACAACAGAAGAAAGGAACTCATACAGGTTTGGACCAACATGAGACTGAGTAAACGATGACAAAATTTGTATTTTCGGGTAAACTATGCCTTTAATATCGGGTGAGAGACAGAAAGTTTTTGTGCATGCTCTGAGATAATATAACATCAACAGCCTCGTGATTCGGCTCTACATCTGATGCTGTAATTTCATTAGTCTTTTATTCAGTTACACTGGCCCGTGTTTTCAAAAACATCTAATTACATTTTGGAAGACCGTGTCAGCTGACATCTGTGTCAAACACTGGTTGACACTCAAGACTTCTGTACATTCCTTTTTGAAGTCCTACTTTCTTCTGTACTCTGAGAAAGAGACTATTCACTGTTGACATTCTTCTTGCTGCTCTTATGTCATGCATATCCAAAAAAAGAAAGGAGCTTTATCTGTAATTAAATCAAATGCTGACAAATTTCTCACCTGCTTGCTCTCCACAGATGTCACTCTCACCGCAATGTCCTTCTCCAGGTCGTGACCCTTAGAGTCTGACATGGCCAGGTTCTTGATTTCCAATTTGAATTCAACTCCCTGAAAAATAAGAATCACGATTGAAAGGTGCATTATTTTTTTACGTTTTGTTACAATACGAAAGCCTTGAACTTATACCAGCATATTATATACATTACTGTTTTTAGTTAAAACTTCCATTGTAGAATTGCCAAATGGCAGATAATGATTATTTCACTCAAAAAACTAAAGAATCAGGTAATAAGAGTCATAGTAAAGCAAGTAGCATTTGACTGGCCTAAAAGTATTTTTCAAAAGTACTTTTGTATTTATTTAAGGATAAAACTATACTTTAGTGATCCTTTTGATCGGATAGTTCATGCAAAAAATTAAAAATCTGTCATCATTTACTCACCCTCAAGTTTTTCCAAACCTGTATGAATTCCTTTCTGCTGTTTAAAATAAAATTAGATATTTTGAAGAATGTATGTTACAAACTGTTTCTGATCCCCATTGACTTCTATAGTATTTTTTCCATACTATGGAAGTCAATGGGGAGCAGCAACTGTTTGGTTGTCAACATTCTTCAAAATATCTTCTTTTAAGTTCAATAGATGAAAGAAACTTTAAGAGTTTGAAAGAAAGTTTAAAACAACTTCAGCATGAGTACATGATCACAGAATGTTTTATGGGTGAACTATCCCTTTAAGCTTGATTTCATACTAAGATGTATTTTTTTAGCTACTGCTTGCCAAAAATAAATTGGCAAACTTTTATATGATCATAAGTGTTGTCGCTGTACTCACCTTCTTTAACTCTTTACTCATTTGATTAGCTTCTGTCACCATGGGCATCAGCTTTATATAGTCATAAAACACAGCCAGTAGACTGGGGTCAGGCTGGAGTGGCCCTGCAGGTGATGTTATTGTTAACTAAAACTATTAGAAATCATTTTCATTAACTGAAATAAAGCTGAAATAAAATACAAATATTAGCCGGCAAAACTTTGAAATGCTGCCTGAACAAAACAAAAACTAATAAAAATTACAAAAACACATTTTTTTTTAATGAAAACTGAAAATATAAAACTTAAATCTAATGCAAAATATTAATAAATTCTATAAAAGTGCATAAATAATACTAAAATAACACTGGATGAATCCAAATGAAACAAACTTAAAGCTATCTAATCAAAAATAGACTTTTCAATGGATTCAACGCTTACGGTGGGCCTGATCGTCACACAGAGACTGAATGTGGAAGCCCTCAGCCGCTGCCAGCTCAGACTGGAAGTAATCATAATCATAACGACTCCAGTCCTCTACTGAGCGCTCCGAAGGGAAGCTGATGAACAGGTAAGTGCTGTTCGAACCCAAGACGAGTCGATCCTTCATCGGCAAGGGACAAAGGCAGTTTAACACTCAACTGGTTCAATATTAACTTAATAATACACTCATTCATATTTGAAAATGCAAATCATGACGAATTGAGAAATGCCTTTATGATTAAAGTGTTTTAAGCTTGTACACACACAATAAAACACACCAAATGTTGCAGTTCTATCCTCTTAGATACTGGCACTCCATTCACAATGACCTTTGACCCGGACACAGGAGTAATTGATACTCTCCTTTGCTGGTTTGAGAAAACGGCATGTTTCTCCTGAATGCTAAAAACAGGAAAACTAAATATCATCTCACATTTGTTGAAAAACACTTTGAAAAATGACTTAATGGTCAGATACAACATTAATGTTCATTATGGGATGCATATGTAGCATATATTGAGATACAATCTAGTCATTTTTCTCCTGCTTGACTCACCCTAGACCCCTGATACAGAGTGATCTGGGCGAGTTGTCCGCCAGACCAATATCCCATTCACCTTCTCATAAAAACATATATTGCATTCAGTTAATATATGGATATAACTGGTCTAATGTCACTATTGTAAGACAAACTCACCTTCCTGAATGAAGAGTTTCACAACACCAGACAGCTGAGCATCCTCATTGATGTTCATTATGTACGGATGCATCTGCATCATCCTTCGTTCCTAAAGTGGGAAGGGATTTCCAAGAATGGTGAATAAATGAGGGAAAGGATTCTTGAATGCTGGAGGGGAACTATCCATAAGTGTTGTTATTTTTGAACTAAAACTAGAACAAACTATTTAAAATGGTTTTGTTAATTAAAATATGAAAAAGTACATTTAAAAAATAACAAATATTATATATAATAAATATATATATTTATGTAAAATATATTATTTATACATAAATAATATATATAAATATATATACACACACACACACACACATTTTATATATATATATTTTTATATATAAAATTAAAATCAAAATGAAAAATATGAAAATGAAAGCAAATTCAAAACACTGAATGAATGTAATATGATCAGCTTTTGCAGCCTAGTGTAAAGGAATATAAATTTGTTTGATTTTGATCTGTGAATTCTCTGAGATCAGGTATCATTATTGATTTTAAAGGCCAAATGTTAACATAAAATAGAATTGTGTACATATTCTATGGAGCGAGTCTTTCGACGATGATTTTGGACAACATTTTCATTTTGCATATGCATTCTAATCCATATTTTGATAAGCATATGTGACCCTGGACCACAAAACCAGTCTTAAGTCGCTGGGGTATATTAGCAATAGCCAACAATACATTGTATGGGTCAAAATCATAGATTTTTCTTTTATGCCAAAAATCATTAGGATATTAAGTACAGATCATGTTCCATGAAGATATTTTGTAAATATATCAAAACTTCATTTTTGATTAGTAATATGCATTGCTAAGGACTTCATTTGGACAACTTTAAAGGTGATTTTCTCAATATTTAAGTTTTTTTGCACCCTCAGATTATAGATATTCAAATAGTTGTATCTCGGCCAAAAACCCTACATCAATGGAAAGCTTATTTATTCAGCTTTCAGATGATGTATAAATCTCAATTTCGAAAAAAAGACTGGTTTTGTGGTCCAAGGTCACATATGTAGTAGTAGTAGTAGTAGCCCTTTATTGTCACTAGTCACAAGTACCAGCGAAATTAGCCATCAACCTGTCCATACATACATACAATATGACAAGGGGGTAGACAGGACAGGAAGACAGGGAATTGAAGAAATATACAGCATACATAAGGTGAGAGAGGAGAAAAAAAACAACCTCCAGACTATGCTCCTTTTGGGAGTACAGTGTGAGAACAGGAAAAAAACACCTCAGCAACAAAAAGCACATAATCACAACATAGACACACGACTTTGCAACAGGGGAGGTAATCCAGCTCTGGCAAGCAGCCATCCAGGTCCTGCAGCCGAGTTTAGCGCTGGTCCCAGACCCGCTTGTCAGGCTGGCGGTTCAAAGCGACGGAGGCGTGGGGATCGGGGGTTTTGGGGATGAGGAATGGGGGAGGAACGCAGAGAGCGTCTCCCTGCGGTGCTTCTCAGGGTTGATTTCCCGACAGCGGCCTTGGCCAAGGCCAGTGCTGGTAGAGGGAGCCGGAAAAGATAAGATTGTGCTTCTCGTCGAGAAGATGGTGTCAATTGCGTTGAGAGACCAGTTGATCAAATCCATGCTTGTTTAGTCTTAGGGCGAGTAACCGCATTCCAATTCCACGGCTACTCTTATTTGTATGTTCCCATTGCCAGCATTGCTGTGAGGAACTCATGTTTTAAATCTTAAAGTCACACCGGGTAAAAGAGCATCTTTGTGTACCTGTGTTATAGTTGCATACTGAGTCTCCCAGTCTTTTAGTGCCTCTTGGAGATGTTGTTCCCACAATGTCTGAATGGCTCGAATCTGCAGCTCATTATGTGTCAACAATCGCCGCAGCTCCTCTACAACAGATACCATGTTCATTAGATGAAATGTAGTTACATTTAAAGTTTATTTGTATTTCTATCAAAAGAAATATATTGTATTTCTTTTCATACTTGTCTCTTCATCAGCTTTACGGCCTTCTTGGCCCAGTCGGCTTAGTCTCAGAAGCAGTTTTGCATTCTCTGCCTTGAGTTCCTTCACCAGTCGTTCTGTGGGACTCTCATTCACCACAGCTTTATTCTGGATCCGCTTGGCCCTGAAAAGATAGACAATGTGTCCGGTAGAATATATTACATACATTAACCTGATGCAAAACTTGCAGAACCCACCTCTCTGCATATCGAAGAGTAGAAAGAGACTCTTCATAGCAAATATCTGCAGGGCTCAAGTTTGCAATCTGTATATTAGGGACAATAAACACTTCAATGCAATTATTTTAAAACATCACAACTACCTTGTTCTAGGTTAGTTTAGATAGAGAAAAATTAACAGAATCTTACCATGACGGTTCGACTGTTACCACCAAGAGCAGACTGCAGTAATTTGGTGAGGACAGAATCTCTATAAGGGATGTGAACTACTTTCTTCCCAAGAGTCATGTCTGCTAGAGCACTTTATAGACAGATAAACGCAAAAACAATTCATAACATCATATTAAACACAAATATAAACACAAAACCTACAGTGGCCCCAAAATTGTATTTGGATACTTAAGCCTAATTTTTGTCAAAATTAACCAGTTTGGTAATATGGCTAATTACCAAATGAATATGTAAGCATCAGTGTTGGGGGAAATGCATTACAAGTAACGTGAATTACTTAATCTGATTACTTTTTCAAGTAACTAGTAATGTAATACTTTTTAATTTACAAGAAAGTATCTGAGTTTCTTATTCAAAGAAGTAACAAAAGTATTTTTTTTTCCCATTTATTCACTGACAGCTTTCCTGTCCTTGTGTTGGCTTATTCATTTCTTCTTTTGTGTGAAAGGACCTTTACAGTTGCCAAAAATATAACTTTTGTTTTTTTTGTTATTAAAAATAAATAAGCAAGCCCAGCTCAGGTGACAAAAAGTAATGCAAAAGTAACGTAATCAGTTACTTTCCATAAACGTAATGTTCACATAACGCAATTTGTGACTTTTTTATGGAGCAACACAATATTGTAATTGTGTTTACCCCAGTACTGGTGGGCATGAAATACTGACTTCAATTTAAATGATTTTATAGTCCTACAGTACATTATCTTAAAGCTTCTGCTAAATAAGATTATTATATTAGTACTCTTAGGTCATTTTCACTACAATCAGTAACAGAGAACATTGCATCACTTGAGTTTGTACGCAGCAAGAGAACGATTGATATACAGCATTTCCATAGACAACACTGAAAATGAGGATATATTTGATATATATCTGCTGACCTGATGACATTTCCGAGGGTAGTTAAGCTGAGATTGATGGCAGTGCCCTCTTTCAACCTGTCAGCCTCTGACCCTGATGACCTTTGCCTCTCACTACCAGCCAAGTCCACTAGGTAGATGTTGGACTGTTTGGTGATGCAATCCTTTGAGAAAATCTACAAGCACAGCAAAAATGCAAGTAAAGAATCCCTGAGAAAATAACACTGAATATAATTTAATATCATACTTCACCACAATCAGTGAAGCCATTTGCACTGCACAACAAATATTTTATTTAAATTGTGCCTACAATTTATTGGTAATAATAACAGCATTTGTAAGAGTTCATAATGAGTTCAGTGAGCGACTGAATTAAAGGCCCCTGATTGGCCATTGCGACACCTGTTTGAGCTGGATGATGATGAGCATGTGCGAGCGACTGCTGTTGGCGTTCATGTGTGTGGCCGCAGTGGTGCGCGTGCGTGTTCCCTGCTCCATCAGCTGCTCCACCTGTACTGCACTGTCACAGGGCACCCGTCTCAGCCCCTCCACATAGAAACCCCTCTGCTGGTCCTCTCGCACCCGCAGGCCTCCCGCAGATCGACTGGTTTTTGATAGCAGGTCTACAACCTGAGCACAGTTTGGGGTGCCACACGTCAAGAAAAACATTACATAACGACATAAACCCTATAAATATCAGCTAGTCATGATTTAGCAGACAACACACTTATTACCAATTAATTGGGGACTGAACTTTTGGAGCTGTTAGAGTTAGAACAGTTAAACATTAATTCATAAGCATCAGATAAAGCTGAATTCTTACCTGTTCATTGTAAATTTCCAACATGCTGAAAAATACCTGTATTTGGTAAAAAATAAAATAAAATAATTCTTATAAAAAAGATAATAGGTAACAGTATTTTTGCATGCATGTTTTTTTTTTATATTTAAGCCTGAATTTAAGATTGATATGGTGGCCGAGAGAGCTCAACACGCTGCAACTTAAAACACATGCAAATAGAAAAAGCATCAGCAAATTAAGAAAACATCATCATCAGTTTGACCAGCACATGTGCTGCAAATACTCACAACACAGCCAAATACAGAAATGTGCTGCAAATACTCACAACTCAACCAAATACAGAAACGTGCTGCAAATACTCACAACTCAACCAAATACAGAAATGTGCTGCAAATACTCACAACTCAACCAAATACAGAAATGTGCTGCAAATACTCACAACTCAACCAAATACAGAAACTTGCTGCAAATACTCACAACTCAACCAAATACAGAAACTTGCTGCAAATACTCATAACTCAACCAAATACAGAAATGTGCTGCAAATACTCACAACTCAACCAAATACAGAAACTTGCTGCAAATACTCACAACTCAACCAAATACAGAAACTTGCTGCAAATACTCACAACTCAACCAAATACAGAAATGTGCTGCAAAAGCAGAAACACACTGCAAATACTCATAACACAAACAAAAAAAACGCGCTGCAAGTAGCACAGACCACAAAGGGGACCCCAACAATGCTTACGAAAATTAACAATGGTTTTATTATAGTAAAAGTAGTAACCATGTTACCATTTGTATAACCACAGTTGTACAAATACCATGGTTAAACTAGGTTAGTGTGGTTAATTTACCATGGTTTAACTATAGTAACCACTTTTATTTGTATTTATTTTTTATATAATAATATATAGGCTATTTATTTATTTTAATAGTAAAACCATGGTTAATTTTTTTTTATTGTAAAAGTATTCAGCTTACATTTCACAGTTACAGCAATTGTGTAGTATTTCATCAGCTTATTTAGGCTAATAATATCCAAAAAAAAAGCTAAGGAATTATATGATCAGGATGTTAAAAAAAGAAAAACTCACCTTTCAGAGTAGACATTAATAAGCATATCCCCACCAGGTTTGTCACTTGTTGCGGCAGTTCCCTTAAGCTTTTCCCATGTAGTCTGTGCGTATTTGCAGCTCGTTCCTATTTGTATGTATTGTGAGTATTTGCAGTACATTTCTGTTTTCACAGCGCTTTTTTGTTTTTGGTTGTGTTGTGAGTATTTGCAGCACATGTGCTGTCAAAGAGATGAAGATGTTTTTTTAATTTGCAGGTGATTCTTTCTATTTGCATGTGTTTTTTTCGTTTGCAGCGCGTTGAGCTCTCTCGGCCACCGTAGATTTATGTATTTGATAAATAAACCGTTTTAACATAACACAATAAACATAATGAAAGCTAATTTATCAGTCATACATAAATAAATTAAATGGGTAAGACTTTTGCACATAGTTTCAGCTATTTAAATCTATTTGATTTTATTTAAATAATTATATTTTCAAAATTTCACATTACGTTTATTAGTTTGTGTTAAACAGTGTAATCCAAATGGATGGAAATTTTATATGCAATTCAAATACTTACATTTAGGCCCAAATATTTGCTTTTTTAAATTCAATATATCACTTACAAGATCAATTATAATTGCTTTTTGACCAAAGTGTTCATTCTAATGAATATTAAACCTACTATATTTGTCAATAGGTTATATCATTAAGGTGTAATTTATCCCTCTAGTTTCAATTGTCTTGAGTTTGGTTTGAAAATAATTCTAATCACACCAAGCCAAACCTCACAGAAACGGTTTCAAATGGCACAGCTAAGTTAAGGATGCTCTGTGCCTTCTCAAAACTCTGTGTAAAGACAAAATACATTAAAGCCAGACTTAAGCCTGCATTGACCCAGCTAATATCAATGCATACAGTTATCACTGCTGTGTAAATGCATTCATGCCACCTCCGAGCACCATTAACCAGTCTTTATAAAGACACCTAAATGCCACTTCAGAAGCGCCTCTGAGCCACCTCTGCAGTGTAAATTTTGCAAACCAGTGAGATGTTATGTAAAGATAATTGACAAACCTGACACTGCCTGCTGTCTTGCATGCTCCTGATAGACTGAAACAGTCTCTCGCAGAGGGTGGGTATCAGGCCTTTGTTAGCACCATAACCAACCATAGAGTAACTCTTCCCAGAGCCAGTCTGACCATATGCCAGTAATGTGGCATTGTAGCCCTGCAGTGCATTATCAAGGATGCCCTGCCCCAAATCCAGAAACACACTCGCCTGATAATGACCATAGGGAACAGAGGGATTGAACGAAATAGAAACTGTTAGTTCAGCTTAATCGGACTTCACAAAACCAATGACACCATCACAATAAATATAGCAGCAATTGTAGTCTGATATAAGATTTTAAAAAGCACATTGTAAGCTTTTACAATCTTTGTTAGCATGAACAAAGATGCATCCTCTTATGCAAGGTGAGACATCCTCTATTTAACCTGATATGTGTTACCTGGTCAGCGTAGCGCCCACCTGTCTCCTCAGGTACAAACAGACCATCTTTGTTCCTACTGAAGCCACTGTGAGACCAGTAAGTGTAGTCAAAAGTGAAGGTGCGGCTGTTCTGCAGGTTACGAGGGTCTTGAATACTGATATTGTTGGAGGTCATTGAGATAATGCAGCGACTTGCCTGCATCCCGCTCCCTCTGTATGAGAAAAAGCTTTCAAGTCTCAAAGCTATGGTTCAATCTCATGGTCAACTTGTTGAAGAGGACTTCCAAATAAAGTGCTACAAATGAACCTAAATACATATTCAAGCACAAGTCTGCATTTTTTTTTAGATAATCTAGCCGTACTAACCTTATTGAAGGGTCTGACCCGGACTGCCACTTTCACACAGTCCTTGCTGGCCATTTCCATTCCCCTTGCCCTCATGCTCACGTGGATACGCTGGACACAGAAAACACAGAATGAGTGACGGAGCGACAGGCTGAAACCTGAGCACTGTTACTCTTACTTTCTACCAGGGCCAGGCAAGATGAATAATACAGTAGCCTTGGCTTCTCTAAAGATCACTTCTTCAGTCCCCATGCTCTAATAATAGTTAAATGCTATGAAGTGTTCTTTTCTTTTATGTCATCATGGTGGCTTTTTAGATGAACAATTCCTTGTCCAAGTACTCAACAACTGTTTATACAATTCCTGGTTATCAGTGGCGATTGCTAAAGCAAACATACCTGTTACTGCTAGTGCACATACTTAAGAGTTACAGTTTTGACTGGGCTGGTAAATATTGTAGAACATCTTTACAACACTCTAAGTAGTATTATAAAAGCAATGCACATATTGCATTTTGGTTACAGTCAGTTTATGTTTTTGCAGAACAGTTGCAGTAAATTGGTCGAACCAGTACCTCTGTGAAGAACTACAATACATCAAAGATTGTAAACTCTTGTTCTGTATTTGAAAGCAAACAAGCATTACAAATAAGTTTACAATGTTGTTCAAAATAAAACTGATGCATTTGAAGGAAAATAAATGTACATTATTATCTGCAATGAACAAATAATGCTGTGTTCACCAGCTTAAGACATCAAGATAGAGACGACCAAGTGGCAAGCATCAAAGCATTAAGTCCATCCAAGCAATATGGATGATTTTATTCCACTTTCAACCAGTGTAAAGTATCCACCTATATGAATAGTCTCCCAAGTGGTCCAACCATAAACCTTATAATTGTTTAATCTGACTTTACATGTTGCACAATCTTTCCTGTAAACAAAACAAGTAACAAAATAATTCACAAGTATCAAATTTTATTTATAACATACCTAAAAGGCTATTTACATTTGCATCAATTAGTAGAAACACATTTAAAAACTAAACCTCTTTTTTTGTGCTCAAGTCCCTCAGTGCTCCTTACGGTAAGCAGCATAATTTATTATACAAAATGATTTATCCCAAATTAGATGTTTATTTATTCCAAACATTATCCACTGATTATCTTAATTAGAAAACAGCAGGTTGCAGAGCTCTTAGGAAACAAGGAGAGCAGAAAAAAGAAATCAAATTGGGAAACGAGTCCAAATTAAACAATTCACAATCAAAGCTTCTTCCTCCTCGTTACAGGTTTAGGAAAAATGGCATCCATCATGCGTTTGCGGCGTAGGTTCATCCTCAGGGAAGGGGTTTCATTTTCTTCCATTCTCTTTTCAGTTCTAGCAATCCGTTCAGCCGGACTGGCGAGGGGAGAGAGGAAACTGATCTCAACAGGAGGTGGAGGTTCTGGAGCAGATTTTGTTCTGTTAAAAAGACGACAGAAAATTAGGGTAAGAAAGTCAAGCTAAGGCAAGGTGATGCACAACCAACACATTATTTAATTGTGAATCTTGCAGTTATAGCTCGTCAATGCAAAAACCTGCTTTAATTATAACCATGCATGCAAGCTACTTTTTATATTACAATATCGATACAGACCTGCCAACCTTGGAATTTGGTTGGGGGTGGGGGTTGGCATTTATAATATTTAATTAAATTAAATTTAGTTAATTTAAACATTTAAATTAATATGTATTTATAATATAGGTCTATTTAGTTAATATTCAAATTATGAAAAAGTGGTTTGAATAAATGATTTAATGTCTCACTCATAAATACTTCACTTGTTTCTTTACTGGATGAATCAGCGTTTTTGAACGAATCTCTTGATTCAATCACAAATACATTTTTAAGTCACTTTTCGACACCTAGTGGCGAAACAAAGCAATCGACACAAACGTTATTTGAAGCACCAGTTTATATCTGAACTATTAACTTTGATCCCAGTATTTCTGTGATAATATGAATGACTGTGATACAGAAATAATACTGTGTAGTTGAAAAGACTGTTTGTGTTACCCAAACATAGTAAATGTCTGCTGTGTGTCAGCAGCTGCGCGAACGCAGATTTGAATGTTCCGGTAAGACTTTTTCAAAGGTTTATTAGACATGGGATTAATATTCATGAGCAGCTCCTTTATCTAGTGCGTTTTATATTGTTATTAGTGGTATATCAGTTTTGTATCTTTAAATTTTTCCTTTTTTTAAAGAAACACTAAATTACAAACAATATCTTAAGCACCACCACCACTAAGTTCGCACTTTTTACTTGGTTATTCTAATTACTAAAGTTCTATCATCATATAATGCTAAATTATCATAATATCATATTAGCTTGACTAACTGATGCTAAGTTCAGTGAGTGTACAATGTTTTATAATAATAAGTATTCTATTTATGTCCATTTCATTCATTTAACATTTAATATTGGGGGCAACCAAGTTATTTGCATTTGAATTTTTTTTTAAAAAAGTAAGCAATAGTTACTTTCTGGCTTGTAATTGTTACTTTTATAATGATGTATCAGTTACTAATCAGTTACTATTTGTGAGAAGTAACTATAACTAATTACTTTTTTAAAGTAACTGCCCAACACTGGTGTTACCCAAACATAGTAACTGTCTGCTGTGTGACAGCAGCTGCGCGAATGCAGATTTTAATGTTCCGGTAAGACTTTTTCAAAGGTTTCAATGCGATCACGTCGACTCCAGAGGATTAAGTTAACTCAACTCAATATATTAACTTTCCACATCCACCCCAACCCGTTTACCTTAGTTGTAAGTACCGTGTGTACTGTCCTCTTTTAAGAAATCAGATGGCACAAGTAAAAACGTACGAGGCCGAGCGGGATTTTGTTTTGCTGTCTATTTGCGGTCTCTTTTTAATGATAGGTCTACGCATTTGTCAATCATCCAACTTGCTAGATGGGGAATGAACCCAGCGCTCTGATTGATCGAAGTCCTCTTTCATTGCTGTTGCTTGATTTAAGTAGGCTGTGCGTGCACAAAGACGTCACCAGGTTTTTGCGTAGTTTAAAGTGACAAATCGTACCTGCGTACTTTGAGGTCAAAATGCGTGCCCGCTACGCAAAATGCGTACAGGTTGGCAAGTCTGTCGATAGATAGATATATATATATATATATAACTACGTGCGACATGGGCCATTCACCTGGTTGTCCTCTTCTTTCTGGGCTTGACAACCTCGGTTTCAACTGCAACATCATCTAGAGGGCCATTGTCCTACAACAAAAGGAAGAATTTATGTTTAAAGTGTGATGGAGCACAAATGAAAACTGCGTTGGTACTCAAACTTTAGAAAAGATCTGCTTACCTCTTTGGATTGAGAATCACCTTCACCTCCTGAGCTATGGGTTTGAGGCACAGGAGATGACAACAAAACCTCTGGAACTTCAACATCATTTAGCACAACAGTTCCTTTTCTCCTTCCTAAAATGAAAGGATTGCAGATAAAATGGATTGTAGGCAAATTAAAGTGTTATAAACTACTGCAAAATGTGGCATTACAATATAGACTACCTCTTGTTCGTTTCAAATCAGCAACAGGAGTAACCGAATCGGCGAAAGCCATAGAGTTTTGTTCTGCCACCTTGCTCTCTCGTGTACGTCTAGCACTTGCATGTGACTTGCTTGCATGTTCCTGTATTTCATCAGACACCACCAATTTTGATTCTTCAATGTCTGCCATTTGAGTTTCATTCTGTAAAGGAGGTGCTGCAGATCTAGCAGGTCTTCTCTTGGCACGTATAATCTCAGTTACAACAGGAACGCTCTCTTCCCTGGCTTCCTCATCTTTTAGTCCCTCTACAAAGGCATCAGCTTGGGGAGCTTCAGTCTCCACTTTCAAAGGAGTCAAATCGGGTCTTTCTTTATCAAGATCCTCACCTTGATTCCAGTGCCGGCTTCTCGTAAGTCTTCTTGACACACTCTGAAGTTGTGCATCATCAATAATAAAGGTTGCATTGTTCACTTTTTCTGCAGTACTGGCCACGGTCTTCCTCCTGCTTCTTGGAGGAGTTCTAAGAGGTTGATTTAGGGTTGTGGCTTCTTCTGCAGGATCTTGTTGGAAACTTTCTAACGCTAGTCCTCTGGTAGACTTGCGTGTAACCCTACTAGTACTACGTGCTTTGGCAGACTGTATTGTCTGCTCTGGGACTTCTTGATGAGATTCTGGAACTTCAACACTTGGTGCTTGGGATTTTCTGGTACTGTGCCTGGCCTGTGTTTCTGAGTCGTCACTGGGAACAGGATCAGTGGACAGGGCCTCATCATCATCATCATCAACCACTGCGCTCCTGGTTCGTCGGGATCCTTTCCTAGGTGTAGCTTTCTGTGGGGTCTTTCGTGCCGGACTTGCACGCTTTGATACTTTCTCAGAAGCCATGTCTTGGTCATTCTCATTAGCACGCTGTTCTGAATCTGCTTTTCTTGTGCTTCTTCTGAGTGTAACAGGAACTTGATAGTCTTGGAGCTGTTTGCCACTCCTTGTAACACGTCTTGGTGTTGAAGGTACTTGAGAATCCATTTGTTCCTCTTCAGTAAGATCCTTCTCTCCATCAAGGATGGGTACAGGGAATGTTACTGTTTTCCTAGTTCTCCGTGATGGGCTGCGCTGAACCTCTTTAATGTTCTCCAAAACTTCCTCAGTATCTTTTCCAGATCTTTCAACTTTTGTTCTTGCAGGTGACTTGGGTCTTCCTGGTGACTTTGGCCTTCCTGGTGACTTTGGCCTTCCTATTTGTTTGGTTGTGGAAAGTTCCTCAACTTCTCCAGCCAATAAGACTGTAGTGTCTATTTGGTTAGACTCAGTTATATTATCTTTTGCAGCGGTTGACACCTCTGTGTCCAATGTAGCAACTTCATTGACCTTCCCTAAAAGTTCTTCCGAAAGCAAGACTTTCTCTGGCAGAGAAGACTCCAACACTTCCCCATGAAGAGGAGTATGTGATTCTTCCTGCATCTCACAAGGACCAGATTCTAGTCCATCACCACTGGAAAGATCTTTTGTTTCTTGAAGAGAAGGTTCTGCTTCTGGTGTGACTATTTGTTCCACCGTCTGGAGGACCTCAGCTGGTTGGTCTTCAATTTAGGAGCACCCATGACAACAGGTTCCATGTCTGATACCAAGTCTTTTATGTCTTCCAATTTGTTGTCTGGAACTTGAACCGTATGCTCCAAGATGACAACCTCAGAGTTAATTGTGAGCTGATTCTCCACATCCTGAGGTTCTTCTGGTTCACGTAGAGGTAGCAATGCTGCATTGTGGTCCAACTCTGAAGCATCAGGCAGTTCCTCTACATCTGGATCAAGCATGAGCGTGAAGCCATCTGACTCTTCTGGCATTGTACCATCTGGTGCACTGCTGAGGGTCTGTAAAGTTCCTCCATCTACAAGATGTGTATGCTGCTCCTCAGCCATCTCTACAGGTACCAGGAGAGTGGTGGATGGCTTAAGCTCCGTATAACACATTGCATCTTCCTCATCTAGATCTGCAGTGCCAAGGCCAACCATTACAATTTCACCTTCCTCCTCTGGGATGTCAGTGTCTAGAACCTGCAGAGCAAAAAAACAATCAGAGAATAAGTCTGTGTACAACAGGTCACAGTGTTTTAACATCAAAATAAGATTTAAGTGATGCACTTACTTTCAGCTGTGCCTCAGGTGTAACCAGTGATAGCACAGCATTGGCTTGTTCCTGGAGGTAATGCTCATGCTTTGGGAGTTCCTCCATGTAAAGGGCAGAAGCAGGCTGGTGGTTACTGCTGCCATTACCCTTTACTTCATCTATAATCTCAACCTCACTACCTGAGTCCTCCACCTTCTCATCTTCAGACTCTTCTTCATCCTCTGACTCCTCTGAAGATTCAGCACTGGAGAGCTCATCAGTGTCATTCAAGCTCACTACAGCTATAAGAAAAATCCTGAGGTTAGTTTTGGATCATTACCATGTTGTTTAACTTAAACTATAATGTTAAACCTGAGAAGGACTTACATCTGGACTCTGAGGTAGCAGGTTCTGATGTCTGTGTTTTCAGATCTGCTTCATGCTCAGAAGTGGGCTGAACTTCTTTAATGTCACTACCTGGTTCACTATAGGGTGTAGACGGCACCAACAAAAGTCAAAAGAGGTAAAATGGCAGGACATGAGAAACATACATAAAGCAGCACCCAGAAAGCATGATGGGTAAGTCATTAACAAGCACCTTTTGAGTGATCCCTCCCTAATACTGGACCGGGTTAAAGTTGGAGACAGATCAGGGCCAAATAAATGCCGTTCCACAAAGGCATCCAAATCTAAAATATAAATTAAATTTTAGAAATTAAATTTACTACCAGTACAATTATCAGTCATAAAAAACAGTACAGTACAGTTTAAAAGTTTGGGGTCAGAAAATGTTTTAAATGTTTTTGAAAGTCTCTAATTATGCTACAATGCTGCAATTATTTGTAAATAAATAAATACAGCAAAATTGTGAAATATTTTTACAACTGAAATTAACCGTTTTCTGTTTTAAACTGAAGCAATTTTTGTTTAAAAATGCAATTTTTCATGTAATGGCAAAGCTGGATTTTCAGCCATCAATATACTGATGGATGCTCAAGAAACATTTCTTTTTATTATCAATGTTGAAAAAAAGTTGTGCTAACTAATATTTTTGCAGATACTGGAGATACATTTTTTTAGGATTCTTGATGAATAGAAAGTTCAAAAGAACAGCATTTATTTAAAATATAAATTTTTGTAACATTTACTGTCACTTAAATTTTGATCAATTTAATGCAATTAAAAGCTACATAAAAGCATTCAAGTAAAACAAAAAACTCTTACTGACCCCAAACTTTTGAAAGGTATTGTATGTCCAAAAAAAAAGAAGAGAAAAGTAAAAGTACCTGAGGTTTCCATACATTCCTCTTTACATTCTTCATTCATCTCAGGTTCACTAGTCATTTGTTCATGGTTCACCAACTCAACCACTGGAATCTCAGATACAGAAGCCTCACAAACTAGTTGTTCTGGTACTGTCTCTGATACCTTGGTGACAGCTGGTTCATCAATAGTGTCATAAACAGCATTTTCTTCCATAGACTTGTTCACAGGCTCTATAGTAGGAGGAAAACTGAGAGCTTCAACAAAAATGGAGGATGTGTTTTGTGAATCTTCAGCTTCAGTTGGTTCCTGGATTTCCTGATGTTTAGAAATCTCAGCCAAAGACTCTAAGCTTGGTTCCTGAACTGGAACAACAAGCTCCGGTTCCGTAACTACATCCGGCTTGAGAACCTGAGCTTCTGAAATTTCCTCAAGCTGCTCCTCAGTTACTTCCTTCACATGATTGTTCTCAATATCAACATGCACATCAAGCTTTCCAGTACTACTTTGGGCTTCTTGTGCATCTGAAGGTCTCTTTCCATGGGACGAGTCTTCCTCTGTATCACTCTCCTGAGGTATGTTCAGCTCTTCCTCAGGCAGTGTAATAGAGGGTAATTCTGCAGTTGTGATGTCTTCTACAGGTCCCTCACATTCATCTGAAGTGTCTGGAAGTCTTAAGGTCACCTCCCGATCCACACTGCTGTTTGCCTGTGTTGGCATAAGATCCTCAGGAGCATCATGGAACTCCAGAGTGGTATCGGACTGATTGGATACAAGACTTGCTTCTTGCCCCAGACTAGGTCGTCGCACAAGAGTGGGAAGCACTTGTTTGGACTCTTTGACAGAGGATCCACTCTCAGATTCTACATCAGGATTTTCTTTCTCTTCCAGTGAGGGCATGCATGTCCTCTTTAAATCTGCTTCTTCCTCTTCAGCATCTGAATGTTCACTCCAGGCTGCAAAACTTGCTTTAGGAGGTGGGGAAGATCTCTTAGGTGTATTAAGCTCCCTGTGAATCGTAATCTGTATAGAACGACAACCATATTATTTAAGCAAAAAATTTATATTTTCATTCCTTTTCACAGAAACTCATCACTACATTTAATTTTAGACATAAAAGAGGCATGTTACCCCATTGTTCCAGTGGACAGAGCCCTTGGGAGCTTCCGGAGAATCAGCCTCCTCTATGAAGGTAATACGGCTCTCTTTGGAGCGGAGAGGAGGAGTGACTGATCGGCCAGGGGAGGCAGAAGGGGTGGCCACAGGAGTGGGACGTAGGCTGCTCCTCAGAATAGACTGTGGGGTGAAGGCTGAGAAAACAGGGCCTGACGCCAAAGCTCGAGCTCTCTGAAAACCAAAGAATACAAAATTGTGGTGGGTAATTTCCTAAAGCCCGAGACACACTGCACGATTTTCGACTGTCCCAGACGAAAGACTGGCATCGTGAAACAATTGTGGTGACTTCTGAAACTTCTGACAGTTTCACAAACCATACAGTCTCACCTTTACCACTGGTGGAGTTTGCAGCAGACTGAGCTCAGGAGCCTTGCTGACACTCTTCGGTCTAGCCCATGAGGTAATGGACCTTGTAGGAGTGCCAGGCAAATTAGAGCTCTCTGGAGAATTCTGGGAAGAAGGCTGCACAACCAAATCCAGAAGCCTGGTGACAAAGCCAGTGATATGTTACTAGTGTCTTTTGAGGCATAAATAAAGGAACTTGCACACTAAAACCAGTCTTTGACTGTTTTACCTGGACATTCTTTTGGTTAGCATGTTTATGGGAGTTCCTACAAAGGCCTCGGGTTTATTTGGAGAGGATGGATGTAGGCTAGGCACTTGCATTTCAGACTCTTTGGGGCTGCACAGGAAATCCAACGGCAAAAAAATAAGAAGTTTAAAATAGGTTTTAAAAAGAAAACATTTAACATAAAAGCTGGGAAAAACTACTTAGTACAGTACCTTTTGAAGGGAGATGAATCAGGAGTGGCGTTCTTGCCAACCCATACTTCCTCGATCTTTGAGAGGACATTACTGATAAAGGCTGCTCTGGTCATCACATTTTCAGAGGCTGAACGTTTAGCTACAGTTGACAGAGGCTGAGGTCTTTTAACTAAGAGTGAGAAAAAAGCAGCAATTGGCGATTATCCAAAAGACTTGTCTGAAATTCTAACACATGGCCCAAGTCAATATGAACATCTTCAGTACCTTCTCTGTGAATCGTAGCAGGGTGTTGGTATGGTTTTGCTCGTTCAATTGCTAATTTCCGTTGAACCCGAGGAAGAACCTTCCCATACTGATTGAGAATGGAGTTCCTTGTGTTTGACCTTTCCTTCATTTTAGGATCCCGATCAGCCTGAATTCAACCAAATTATAGCAATTTTATAAAAAATTTTTTTTTTTTTTTAAACAAAACAGATGGAATACAGATGTAGACTATAATATTTAACTGAACATACCGCTAGGTTCACTTTGAGGGTCTGGTTGAGTTGAAGTGCAGGCACATAATTTGCCTGTTGGAGGTAGTGGACCATGAGCAGCTCCCGATTCTGGAAACCTCCAGTGCTTTGAAGGAACCGCTCAAAACACTCCTAAACAGGCACATTTGAGGTAAAGGTAAAAATAAAGCAGTGCTAATATACACTATTGTCAAAAGGTTTTTTTAAGCAAGAACTCTTCTGCTCACCAAGGCTGCATTTTTTTAATAAAAAAACAGAAATATTGTGAAATATTATTAAAGGGGTCATATGATGTGATTTCAAGTTTTCCTTTCTCTTTGGAGTGTTACAAGCTGATTGTGCATAGATAAGATCCCTGAAGTTGCAAAGACTAAAAGTCTCAAAAACGAAAGAGATATTCTTTATCAAAGTTAAGACTCTGCCACGCCACCCTAAAATGGCTCATTCAAACACGCCCCCACATGTCTACGTCACGATGTGGAAATATTTGCATAATGCAGCCCAAATGTTCACGCAAAGGCGACGTGGTTTCAGTAACCGCAGTAGTGTTGAAGCAGTCATGTCAGGGAGAAGCTGTGTGTTTCTAGGTGAAAGCAAAAGCACTTTATTTGGCCTTCCGAAAGTAGATGCATTTAGGAATCATTAACCCTTTAGGCGCCAGGTTTTTTTTTTTTAATGCTGGATTTTGACATCAAGATTTCAAAAGCTTGTGGCTTGAAAGGGCTTAAAGATAGTGATCTACTGTAAATTAGAAAAATGTTGGGCATGACCTAAAGTTTATGTGGGGTGTAAATATACTCATCTAATTTGCATATTATGACGTCAACAGGGGGGCGGCCCTCTTGAATTTCATAATATTCAGGAAATAGTAGATATTAAATTGATGTTTGAACTTATTTGCATGTTTGTTTTTTGTTTTTTCTCTTTTTATCCTCATTCCAAATGATCAGAAAAGAGGAAATCAACAATAAAACAGGAGAAAGTACTAAATTATTACTATATTACTATCCTATATAGTAGTAAAACTCATGTGAACAGTAGCCTACTTTTTGATCAGTTCATCAGTAATATTCAGGAAATAATAGATATTGAATGGATGTTTGAGCTTATTTGCATGTTTGTTTTGTTTTTTATCCTCATTCCAAATGATCAGGAAAGGGAGACAGGTCAAATCAACAGTAAAACGGGAGAAAGCTTAGTTTGCAAATTATTACTATATTACTGAGCCATAGTAAAATACATGTGCCTATTTTGTGATCAGTTGACCAGCTATCTGTTCCCCATTCAGGTATCTAAGTGACACAGTTTATAGTTCTTGAGAGTATGGTAGACCAACCCCACACTAAGGACTGCACCTGTACTGGCGGTCCGTAGAGCGCGCGCGATCATTTATTTTGAAAAAAAGACGCAATCTGGCCGATCATCAGCACCGCGGCGCGGAGCCAGCGGCGCATTCCGTGAGTGTTCGGCCAGAGATCAACAGCTCTCCTATGGACACTACGACCACGTCCACCCCTGCCACCCCCATCCCCGTTGGGCAATCAGGGTCAACTGATCACTTGTTTGTGCTTCGTGAACTCTCTCGCCTTGCACGGCGGCACCATTGCGCTGCAAAGATGTACGCGTTTGGAGAGGCGTGATCATTAGACGGACGATCGTCATTTCCAAAAGGCAAATATTCCCCTTCAGAGTCAGAATCGGCGAATGTGTTTTTTAACATTTGCAACAGCATCCTCACGGTACAACTTTCTATTAGCCAAATTTGGCGATTTTCTCTCACAAATCTCACAATGATCACTCGTTACGCTGTGAACTGAACTGCTTCCGCATCAATGACACGATCGCTCATTTCTCTGCTATTTCCTCGAACACTTTGAATAGGAACAGGACGTAATTTTGGTCTAGAATCGAAGTACTACATGTCTGCCATCTAGTGGTAGGGAATACAAATGAGATATTACACCATATAAGGAACTAAGGTCTATTTGATTAAGTATGACGTCTTGTCGCAATTTTGCGACTTTGGCGCTTAGAGGGTTAAGATTACTTGCAACAGAACAGCAACGCATTTTAGTTTAATATTTTTGTGGAAACAGTGATACTTTTTCTTTGATGAATAGAAAAATTACAGAATGCTAGTGTATACTAAAGATATCAAAAATGGTGCACCATTCTGACAGCCATTAAATATTAAGTGCTACAGAGATTTGCACACACCTGTTCTGCAAGTCCAAGGGGCAGCTTCAGCAGCTCTTTCATCAGTCCCAGCTCCTGACAGGTCTCAAAAAGAAACTTCATCATCTCCTCCATGTTCAGTTTGTTACAATGCTGCCTTAGCAAAGCCCAGGCCTCCACAATACACCTGGTCAGCCCAAAACAAACCACAGGTAAGAGTCTAGCAACTACAAACGAGCCCACTTTAAGCTGACATATTAATCACAATGGTACACTACAAACATACCTGTTATAAAGCAGGACAGAGAGGCACAACTTGGCTTGGTTGGTAGTGCACAGGGGAGGCTTCATCACATGCAAGTAGCGCAGGGCGACGCTGTGTTTCTGTTGGCACATCAAAGCCAGCAAGACACGCTCGTGCTGCCAGCTCCACAGAGAGTGACTGGTGGCTGGGTGCAACAGCAGCTCCAAAGAGCTCTGGGGGAGATGACAACCATTCAATACAAATTATTCATGAAGTATTAGTTTGTAAGTACCTCTGGCATTCATACAAAATACACTAAAAGTAGAGTTTTAAACTTTAAACTAGTTCTCATATCTGCTAGTAGATCATTTAAAGGGTTAGTTCACCCAAAAATGAAAATTCTGTCATTAATTACTCACCCTCATGTCGTCCCAAACCTGCAAGACCTTCGTTCATCTTCGGAACACAAATTAAGATATTTTTGATGGAATCTGAGAGCTCTCTGTCCCTCCATAGACAGCAGGGCTGGGTATCGATTCAGATGTCCCGATTCGATTTGATTTCGATTCGCAAGCTCTCGATTCGATTCTCAATTTTTTTGATTACATTCAGTGAATAGTTTTAACAAATGCAATTGATATTTCTAAAAAATGATCAGTAAACATCAGTTTACAAATGGTGAATTAATAAAAAGAAATTAAGAGCCACAGGCCTGTATTTTAAACCTATTCTTTTTTGCATAGGGTCCTTTTTTAAACAATAGTAGGGCCCTATAAAATGATTTCTTGTTTTTCTGGTAATCAGATGAAGGCATAAAACATTTAATTTAATTTATCCTAATCAAATGAAAATTAAACCCTTTTATTTTTTGGCAAAAAAAAGTGTTGCACAACAGAAGTTTACTGTAAAAGAAAACAAATGTGATTATTCCTTTAAAAATAAAGATTTATTATTTATTAGTAGTAGTAGTAGTAGTAGTAGTAGCATTGTTGTTACATTTAGTCTTAAGACTGCCAAATAGTAATATATTTCTGACACAGTTCCTTCATGTTAAACTAAACTTATTTTGACGGGTTGCCATGAGGAATCTGCAGCTGCTGTGTGTGAGATATGATGGTAGTTTTCTCAAATTAAACGGTAAAACGCTAATGAAGTGACTCTCAGAGCAGCTGGAGATGATATTTGTGTGTTCATACCATCATATAGAGAGACGGCAGAAACTGAAAACACCGCGAGCATAGTCCGTGCTTTAGTATGTGTAGTAAAGAAAACTGCATTCATTCATTGCGGAAATCATGGTGCCTTATGCGTGATGTCAAATGCTTTCGCAGATTTGTAGTATTACTATAGAATTTTACCTGAGCTTTACAAATCGCGCACATTGCTTTGTTCTTGTAAACACTATCTCCGCTTTGATAAGCACTGAATGAATGACAGGCTTTCTGTTGTAACATTGCGCAAGGTAAATAAGAGGGTGATATCTAGTGGAGTAGACTAATGATAAGATTCACATTAATCAGATCTTGTTTTAAATGTTTGTTGAAATAAATACCGGGAAAAAAAATCAATTTGCGGCTTTCGCGAAAAAAATCGATTCGAATCGATGTCATTTAAAAAAACAATTAATCGAAAAATAAAAAGAAATTGCCCAGCCCTAATAGACAGCAAGGATATTACCACGATCAACACACAGAAACGTAGCAAGGACATCTGTAAAATAGTCCATGTGACATCAGGGGTTCAAATGTAATTTTACAAAGCTACGAGAATAGTTTGTGTGTGTAAAGAAAACAATAGCAACAATTTATTCAGCAATTCTCCTCCCCGAGTAACCGTCTTCCACCTTTTTGGAGAGTACCCCAGAATGTAATCAGCGGTGGTAATATCCTTGCTGTCTATGGAGGGTCAGAGAGCTCTCAGATTCCATCAAAAATATCTTAATTTGTGTTCCGAAGATGAACGAAGGTCTTACAGGTTTGGAACGACATGAGGGTGAGTAATTAATGACAGAATTTTCATATTTGGGTGAAATATCCCTTTAATGTTGTCACCATTCACACCATTCAAACAGTTTATAAATTAAGCCAAAATCAAAATGTTTCTTTTAAAAATACTAGTGTAAGTGCAAAAATGTAATACCTCATGATCGTGATGATCTAGCAACCACAGGCCTTGTACCAGTTTCACCAACCCAATGGGAATGGCAAACGCTGTGGGAAAAGACTCCACGGATGCCCCACTTTTATTAGGAAATGAGTACATCACATCCAGTAACAAATAAATAACCTAAGACCCTGAGTCAAGGAATAATCTTTACTAACTAACAACAAACATAATATTTGTGGCAAGATGTAGTAATGAACCCCAAAAGGATACAATAGCATGTTTGGCAGATTCTTCAATGTTTTCCAAGAGGTAAATATCCAGCAAGGCCTGTACCAGAAACAGGTCACAAAAATTAAAGTAAGCGCAGTTCAGGGCGGCAACGTTGTATAAACGCATTCAACAAGTCTTGACTTACATGAAGTGATGGGGGAGGATACTGTCCTGTTCCACCCTCGTCCCTTTTCCAAAGTTCTGTAAGGCGTTCCCCACACTGACTCACCAGGCCATCAATCATGAGGCAATCTGCACACCACTTGTCCCTATTAGAAGAAAAGGTTTTTTTTTGTACCTTGTTAAATACAATGTGACTTCTGGAGACATATAATAATTATATAAATGTATATTAATTTATGCTTTTTTTTTTTTTTAGTAATCATGAATAAATAAAATTCATTAAACAATATAAATAATGCTAAATAAATAAAAGCCCAATGGTTCTTCGGAAATTCAGCCACTTACTTGGCCAGTCTCCGCAGCTCCTCCCTCTGGCTGATGTAATAATTCTTTATAATAGAATGACTGTAAAAGGGCCTTGATATCTGCAGCACATCATCATCCTCTGTTGACAGATGAACAATTTGAGTTAATCATATGCAATGCACAGTTGTTTTTTAAAGAATCTGAGTGAACCAGAACCATACCAGAGCCCTCTGGAAGGAGACCAGTCCGGCAGAACCACAGAACCACCTGAGCGTACTGGGAGATCAAGCTAGACACCATGCATTTATTCATGAGTCCAATCAACCCTGCAAGTAACCAAAAATAAGTCAGTCATTCTAGTGATTTTCAACTTCACATATAACAGCACAGAACACAGTGTGATGTCCGTGTATACTCCGACACCTTTCTGTGTGAGCTCCTGAGCCTCATTTAGCAAACAGTGGAAAATGGTGCTGAGGTTTGCCAGCAAGCGCTGACTGTGCTGTAGCAGCTGCAGTGTCTGGGGATCCGTGAAGTTTGCAGAGCTGTCAAAGAGCGGAGCACCTGGAGAAAAAGAGAAAAGCACAATCAGAACGCTGTTAAATTTCCAATAAAAGTCTATTCAGAGAAATGGGTGCAGAAAACTCACATATTTCATCCAGTTCTTCTTTGGTGCGCACAACCTTATTCCAGGCCCACTCCAGTATGTAGCGCAGATTGACGGCTGACCCTGGTTGCTCTGCACGCAAAAATTTGGCAGAGGAGTTATATGATTAGGCCTGGGTATCGTTCAAAATACCTTGAGTTCAATACCGGTTCCTGAACAATACTTTTTTCGATACCAATTTTATGAAATCAGTTTTAACAATATTTTTTTCAGCTTGTTGACATTTATACAGACTCAAAGACTCCTCTCCTGAGCCACTGCACAAAGGAACAAAATATATCCAATAATAAATCAGTGCAAATAATTTTAATAAAGCTCAAAAAGTTTTCAGTTTACACATTTGTTAGGCTACATTTACACTAGTGCGTGTTCGTTTTAAAACGCATAGCTCAGACAGAATCATAACTTCCATTCATTTATTCTAGGTTGTTAAAGACTTCAAGAAATTGAAAATCTTTATCCACTTTCATAAGTGGGTGTTTTATTTTCTTTCACCATATTGTTATTAAATTCTGGTGCAGTACATCTAATTATTTGAATGCATAAAAACTACTTAGTTTATTCAAATTTATTCTTAAAATAGCCTTATGAAATGTTTTATTTTAACTCAGAAATTCTGTGTTCTGTATCTGGTTTTCAAATGAAGGCATAAAACATTAATTTAATTTATCTTTTAAATTATTGAAAATCAAACTTTATTTATTTATTTTGGCAAACAAAATTTTACTATTAAAATTAAAACATGGAAATGTTGTGTGATCATTACTTTAAAAAAAAAAAATAGAGTTTTAATAGTAGCAGTATGTACACTCTGCTGAACAATATTAATATATTTCTGCCGCACTGTCTTCCATGTTAAACCAAACTTTTATTTCGATGGGTTGCCGTGAATACCTTTACAGTTCTGTGTGTATATGATATGACGCTAGTTTTACTCAAATCAAATGGTAAAATGCTCATGAAGTGACTCTCAGAGCAGTTCTGGGAATGTTGTTCATGTGTTTATGTCCTCATTTAGATGGCAGATGCTGAAATCACCGCGAGCATCACGTGACGCGTGCTTAGTCTGTGTGTAGTAAACGAAACCACGCGATATAGAGAGCAGACTGCCCCGTACGCATTTGAATCGCTCTCGCGGATATCAAACACTGATCAATCAGCGTCGCTTCTAGTCAAACACACCTAGTGCTGCAGGCTTATTGCCTCACTGACGTTGATGAGATTAACCCCTTAGGTATCGAAATTTGGTACCGAACAACCAGACGTTTTTCGATACTCTGTGGTATCGAGGCAATTCGGTCGGTGCCTAAAAAGTATCGAACTCCATACCCAGCCCTATATATGATGTTGCTAGAAATTCTGACTGGCAGTGGAAATTATTAGTAATGAAAGTTTCTCTAGATTACAAATGCATTACTTCTCCCATCCTCACCTTCAGTGGTCCACTGTTTAATACAGCCAGTGATGAGTCCCAATGAGCTTGTCTCCACAGCAGTACACAAGATGGCATCAAGCTGCTCTTCCTGTTTGCAAATAACAACATATACAACAAACAAATATGCATTACTGTTATAAATACTCAGGCACCAGTGCGAGTGAAATCGATTAAGCTAATAACCAAACAAATTAGACTAGTGCGCAGTTACTCCTGTATATGTTAAATAAAGGGTGTGATACCTGTGAGAGGCTGGAGGGCTGGACATCAGCCAGACGAGAGGATAGGAGGCCAGACATGAGACAGCGTGAGTATCCATTAGAAATGCTGTCACCTAAACTTGGTGCCACCTTCTTCAAGTAGCACAGGGTCTGAGAGTAAAGAGAAAGATTTAAACGGACCAAAAAAATAAAACCCTCAGCATATAATATAGTATACAAAAGGGCCAAAACCTAACCTCTTTCTGATAGCCAGAGCAAGTAAAATGCACAATACCAGCATTAAGCAAACAACTTCCATCTAGAACAGAAAAAGAATACAGAGGTTATGACATATTACTTGGGAGTTGCATAATACAGCTATTATACATGTAATAAAAGATCATATAAAAAAATGAACATGTCTTACCAAAGTTGTAGGTTGTGGGACAGAAGAACTGTTCCGGTGGAGGAGAGGTGTAGGGCAGACCCCTACTTAGACTGCGCTCATGAATCAGGATGTCCAACAGTGTACAGGGAGCTGTCATTTCGATCACACAGTCAAGAGACCACACTGCCAGATACGGACAGTTTCGTAGGGATTCGCCCGTTCTGAACGGGAAAGAGAAAGTCTATTTACATGTCCCTCACCACACATCTGACTGTATTTTTAACCTTTACTAGAAGCATACCCACCTTAATGAATCTGGCATCTGAGCATGGTACCATCGGTTAATGTCAAAAACACATATGAAGGTCGATGGCTGGCCTTGTCCATACGATTTAACTTGCCAGCTGAAAACTGACACACTTGTATCAGGAGACGTCACTAAAAAACAGAAAAAAGAATGTTATAGAACACACGCAATGTCAATCAATCACTCTGCAAAGCATGATTTGGATCAATATAAAGAAACCTTCATTCATGCTGTCGTCACGATCAGGGTGGTGGCGAAACTTCTCTATGGTTTGACAGCTGATCAGACGGGTATTGATGGCCTGAGCTCTTAGAGGAAATGTTGTACCGTTCAAGTCCTGACTGTAACGTTCCTCACAGTACTCCAGACCCTGAGAGTCAAACATCACACACTGAATGAATATTTTGCAGGAACACTGTATAGATACAAAAACTGCAACATTCAAATAAATTTGAGAACGGAGAATCCTGAATAACTCTGTACCTCATAAATAATTTTCCCTGAAGCCAAGCACTTTCTCTCCCCAAAAGCCAGTTGTAACAAATGGAGGCTGACTACATCCCCCTCACTGCAAAGACAAAAATACACCAGAATAAATCAGAACTAAACCAGACAAAGTCAGATTATTTTGATAGCAGCACATGAAACGACAAACTTACTGATCCTGTGCAGACTGCACTGCCCACAGATAGCAGCAGTTCCGTGGGTCATTCTCTGGCTCCTGGAAGGTAAATGCATAGACAGGCACTCTGCCACCCTCTAGCTGTGAGTGATATCTGAAGAGCAAGAGTACATGTTCAGAAACAAATTCATTAGTGCATCAATTAGGGATGTCAACGATTAATCGACGATTGATTAATTGTCGATAAGAGATGTAATCGATAAAAGCTATCGATGGTCGATTAAGCAGTTTCATTTTGGGGTGCGTGCGGCTCATGCGCAAAACACGTGCAAATGGCTGTGAGTGATGGTGAAGGGGCTGGATCTTACAAGAAAATAATTATTTTAATATGATACAAACTTTAAAAGTACATTAAAAGAGATACAGTACAAAGTTCTTTTGCATTGAAATGTAGTAATAAGTCATGTTCAATCATAATTTCTCTAGATAATTATTGCATATCGGGCACTTCGCTTTGACAGGGCTGCGCACGCGAGCAGGACAGTCTATTCTTTCCTACAACTTGTTAATTCGTTCCTATGACATATTAATTTGTGGCAGCTGTCCATGTTTCATTAATTTGTTCCCTAGAACAGGGGTTCCCAAACTTTTCCATTCCACGATCCACCTAGACAAGTACAATCTATTTCAAGACCCACCAAAATATTTGAGATAAAAAAAACAACTGACATTACTATAAGCTTAATCATAATTAAAAGCATAATATGGCAGAAATTAAGTATTTAAGAAAAATAACCATTTTATTTTATAGGCTAGTACCACTGTAAACATTCACTACTAATATTTACGTTTTAATTTCTTAATTTACAGACGTTAATGAGTCTAGAAATATGTCCATAAAACCTGGAAACGCGCTCACTCCGGTGCGGTTATGAACTGTAATCCGCGCTGCGAGTGCTATAAAAAAATGTGCCCTCACAACCCAACACTTTTTTTTATTTTAGCAAAGCATAAGAAGCGAAGCAGAATTCTCAAACTGAATATACTAAACACTAAAAAATGAGAAGACAAATTTACTTCAGTCAGAAATTTACTTTTGCAATGGTTAAATAAATGTTCAGCTATATCTTCCTCTATATAGTGATGATATGGCAAGGAAATAATAGGACATTTTGTAAATTCTGTTATGCTAGCTTTCTCTGAGCCCCCCAAAAGCCAGTTGTAACAAATGGAGGCTGAACAGCCTACTGATATAGTTTTCGCAACATTTGAATTTTCCGGTGTATGCAATCTCTGCAGAACACAGCGCAGTTAAGTGAGAGAGTTTCTTCTCATTAATAATGCGGACCGAGCATTTTAATAATTAACCGTCGCTCTGAGACCCTCACTGTTATTACAACTCGTGCACGTCCACGCTTCAAAACACGCAACGTATGTTTTAAATCCCGGCCTTTGCGATTCGAAAATCGCACTGAGCAATATCGCAATTCGTAATTAATCTTTGTATATCGTCCAGCCCTAGGAACTGTGTGATTATTTTGATAGCAGCACATGAAACGACAAACTTACTGATCCTGTGCAGACTGAAACAATAAATAATATTAAATTCGTGACCTCCGGAAAAACAGAACACAAGCGCGTTTGGCTTGATTTAAATGTATGCGCTCGGCAGATCAAAAAGCATGGTCGCGATGTAACATTTGCCTGCTAACCAATTATTTCTCTTATTAACAAAGCTTTGTACCTCACTTGGTCATAATACTCACTCAAATGGTAACAGTGTGTTTGTAGCAACGCCGGTGGTTCTGGAAGCGGATCACTGACCGCGCGTCACAGCCCCACGCGCCATACTTGCGTTAGGGATCATTTTATTTTAAATCCCGATAATGTCAATTGCAAATGATGTTTTAAAAAAAAAAAAAAACGATCACCATGAAACCTAAAAAGGCGCATTCAGCGGTCTCCGTGACAGGATATGAAACAGCACACAAAGTATAATGATCCCGTGCGTAACTACGGCGCGCTCTCTTCCTTTTATCAAATGATCATAAACACATCTATTCATTTTACCATCCTGCCACTAGCCTTTTATTTAGACTAAAAACCCTTTTC
Source organism: Schizothorax lantsangensis (assembly GCA_027422415.1). NCBI lineage: Eukaryota > Metazoa > Chordata > Actinopteri > Cypriniformes > Cyprinidae > Schizothorax > Schizothorax lantsangensis. Next base: position 25,980,495 of record CM049858.1, on the reverse strand, counting down.
ATTCGGGTGAGGAAGCTGGCGTTTTGAGTAGGGTTGGGTATCGTTTGGGGTTTTTTCGATACCGGTGCAAATCGATACTTTTAAAACGGTGCCGGTGCCTAAACGGTGCCTGAACCGATACTTGATATAGCATAGACAGGATCACTCTGCCACCCTCTAGCTGTGAGTGATATCTGAAGAGCAATTTGCACATCCTGTCATGCCGGTGACTATATGCCACTGCAATAGATGCATTTTGCAGTAGTTAAGGTTAATGATTAATCGATTAATTGATCGTTAATTTAAACGACGATCGATTATGGAAATTATTGAAAATTGACATCCCTAGCATCAATACATTATAGTCGCAAATGAATTGTTCACAATATAATCAACAACATGCATTTAGAAAATAGACAGGGTGCGTTTTCATTTCATGTCAAATTTAACATAATTACATTAAAATGGGCAAAAAAAGTCAGCTTGTTTTAAGTCTTTCACTCACTCTTTTTTGAGGGTCTTCATGTTCCAGAGCTGCAGGTTGCCATCTGAAAAGCCCACAGCGAGCTGGTTGGTGCGCTGGATGTACTGCAGGGCTGTCGCTCCAGTACCTGTGGGGCTGCTGATCTGAAGACACAGGTGTCTGCCCTGCTGCGTCACACCCTCCCGTAACCGTGGGATCTCAGACGGAGACTTATCGACCACCTCTAGATCTGTGGCCAAAACAAATGAAATGGTTTAAAACTATGGAAAGGTTTTTTACTCTTCACATGAAAGCTTTTGCCAAAAAAACAACAGTCCCACCTGAAGCCTCCAGTTCACTCTGACTACAGGACAGGTCATCCAGACAGAGATCAACCAGCAGTACATGACCGATGTCTGTGACCACAACAGCCACACCGAAGAACCAGCGCAGACTCTGGTGCAGATGCTGCGTGTTAGCGCTGGCCCCTCCGTAACTAACAAGGGGCTCAATGGCTGTGATCTGCGGAAAAGGCAGATGTTATTTTCAATCACATGATCATTCATAGTAGTGTCATTATAACCTGTTTACACTCAGGTTTATTGTAGTTAGCTAAAACCATAAAAAAAAAATGTTAAATCCTTATTTGAAATAAAATTGAAGTGTTAACTGAAATAAATATGAATACAAACTTAATTTCAGCAACATTTCTCATTTTAATTTAGTTTAACTTAAACTACTAAAATAACTAAAGAAATAATTAAAAAATAAACAAGAACAAAAAAGATCCATGAACTGAAAATGAAAACAGAAAATATAATAAATATTTGAAATATCAATACACACTATAATTTTATCTCAATTATACTGAAAAACACTGCACTCACTCTGCCTGGGATGATCACAGCCTTGACGACACGGGAGATACCAAGATCATACAGACACAACATGCTGCCCTCGGCTTCCTCCAGACCGATGAGCAGCCCTGTTCGCTTCAGCCAACAGAAGTCCCGCACGGCCAGCACTGTGGGCGGGTGCTCGGACACCCCGCTGAAGCGGTAGGCAGAGAAACGCTCTCCAGTAACAGCATGGACCACTTCCAATTGAGGCCCGCAGGCAAGCCAGGCCAGTCCACTTTTCCCTGCACCCAATAAATAAGAGATGTCAGTGAAACACAAGAGGAGAACTGAAGATCTAATAGTAACCTAGGAAACATACACGAAACATCTAATATACAGCTCAAGTTCATACATGTAGTCAAGTGATGATCAGGACATGCCATCAGTGAAAAACAAGACTCACCAACAGTAAATCTCCCATGCAGCACAGAGTCCAGCGTAACTTCATCCTCCCCTAGCGCGTCTATCGTCACCTCTGGGAAGCGCAGCAAGCTGCTGGTGACTTGGGCTGCCAGGTCACGCATGCTTACTGAAGAGAAAACACATGCTAAAAATCAATCTGCCTGCCCTGAAACATCAAGCAAACAATATAATTTTAAAAACTGAACACAAACAGAATGCGTTTCGAACTAGTGCAAAAATCATGCTGAAATATCGCTGATAACTTTATGGACAAAGAACTTCATACACAACAGTTGTCAGCACTTTTGTGCCTCCAATGGAGCAGTTGGCACATACACTGCTTATCCACCACACTTGTGTTTCCTCCAAACACACAAAACAGTGATTATCAACTGGTGGGTCTGTTCAGATGAGCATATGGACAGTCGGCCATGGGAAAAAAAACTACTAAAATGTGAAAATAAAATGCAATTGTTCATTTAATTGTGCATAGTTATGATACATTAAAAGGCTGTACACTCAATCATGCATGCCTTATTCCCAATATTTTGATGTATATTCATCTGAGATTTGGTTGATAGTGCTACTGTTGTTAATTAAACCTATTAAAAACTGTTTTCTGTAATTGAAATAAAGCTGAAATAATATACATCCATAAAGGAAAAAATACTAAGGATATTAGAAAATGTAAAAAAAAAAAAATCTATATAGAAATATTTTTTTAAATAAATAAAACGATAAGCACATTTACATACTAAAATGTAAATTAAATAAAAAAATTAAAATAAAAAATAAAATAAATGACAATTCAAAATATTAATAAGTACTATTTCAGTATATAAATACTAAAATAACATTGTTTGGTAAAAAATCCAATCCACCAACATGGACAGGTCGCATGACTTCATTCTCAAATCACTCACCACAACTATAAAAGAGGTAAAAGAAAATACATACACTACATTAAACACGACAGATGCTTAAAGTGCCCCTATTATGGGTTATGAAAGGTTCATATTTTGGTTTTGGGAGTCCCCAACAACAGTTTGACATGCATGCAAGGTCAAAAAACACTTTAAATTTCTTATAATATGCATTTATTTTTACCGTATTTGCCCAACGATTCGTTCAACGATTCATTTTTCCAAACCCCTCCTTTGCGTGACGCTAATCTGTGGTGATTGGTCGATTTTATTTAAAGCAGTGTTTGAGAGCTTTTAACACTCCAAAAGCGGCACCTAGTGGCAAAATCAAATAATGACTTTGCATTTTCATTCCGACCTACGCGAAAATCCCAGTTTTCCCAGGTCTGCGCGCGCAACAAGTGAGCAGGCAATACGCATGTTGACGTCAACATGAAACGGCTTGGGATTCGTTTTAAAAACGTTTCAGAGTCGACTCTTTCTTTTGAGAGACAATAACTTTATACACGGTGCACTTTCAGATTTAAAACTTTGCAGGATGTTTTCATTCACTTAGAGCTGTGTTACACACTGTAGGGACACTTTAAAGATAAACATGGTTTGTGCAGTGAATTATTAAAAAAAATAGAAAATTAAACTTGTAAATCCTTTTGCAGTGTAAGGTAGGGCTGTGCAATATGACGATATATATCGGATGGACGAAATAAAAAGTCTATCGTTTCATATTTTGCTCTATCGTTTATTTTGTGGTGTCGCTAATACATTGTTTACGGTAATACTTTTTCATCATTTGGATGACTGCGATCTTTACACGCCACCACGGGGCGTGAAGGGGAGACAGAAGCAGGTGGCTCCGAGTAGGAGCACGATCAGCCAGGACAAAACGAGGAGCTCGAACGAGGGACTACATCTGTAGCATGGACATGTGTTTTTAAGCACAGCCGTTTTAAAACAAGCGATTTTAAGCCGTTGAAACAAACAACAGAGCTAACGTTATATGCGTGCGCCGTCTCTGTTTCTGTGGGAGAGGAGCGCGCATTTTTTTGCCGCTTTATTGGCTTTGAACGATTACATAAACACACTTATATGCGTAACAATCCCCGTCTTTGCAAGTATCCTCATAAACACAGTGATTTAGGTCTTAAGAGAGAAAACAGCTGAAAACAACGCACATGTAACAGTATATTGGATCCGGACTTCGGTCTTAAAGGGGAAGCTGTCCAATATTCGTTCTGTCTGCCATTAATCAAACAACAGTGAGAGAAAATCTCTCACTGCTCTTGACTATATCACTTTTGTAACTTTAATAAGAATAAATTAAAAAATAATGATATATTTATATATATATCCTATAGAATCTATACACAATACACATGTTAATTATATCTATCTAATTAACACAGTGAAGACTAATTAATTTACACAATGTGTAGCGTTTCTTATTTATGTAGGTTTTTGTCCTATTGCTTGCAATTAGTTTCTTATCCTTATTTCATCACTGACTGTTTGTCTTCAGTGAGCTTGAATTTTTTTTTTTCTCTTTTTAGGCTTGTATTCAATTCAATTTAATTTCACTTTATTGTTGGGATTTCTTACAAATATTGTTTCGCATCCAATAGCATTTACTGTCTAACATTAATTCACATCAATACACATTACACAATACAATACACACACAAAAAGGCATGTTCGTACACATCAAACATCATTTTTGTTTTATATTGTATTTTTTACATTGTATTGTATTTCTATTAGTTTGATATTGACATTGGTGTCAAGGATTATGAAAATTCTATGGTATCAAAGATTTAATATCATTAAAAAAAAATCAAAGAAAAAAAATAACTATACCGTGATATATATCGTTATCGTGATATAGAATTAGTCATATCGTGATATAAGATTTTGGTCATATCGCCCACCCCTAGTGTAAGGTAATATTTGGACATTTGAATTTCTTTTTTTTCTTATGTTTCTTATTTTTTTATGTTTCTTATAGCTCTTTTTCATATTTTATGCAATTAAAATAAAATCGATAATATTCTAATTGAACTGGCGTTAATGAATTTCTACAAAATGCATATTTATTCATTAAAAAACAAAACTCAGAACACTTAAAAACATTCACAAAAATAATTTCGTTTTGATTATCCTAGTATAGTCTACCAAGAAGTTTACATATCTTTCATGTTTACCAGCTTTAAGATATGTGGTACAGGCATGATAACACTATCTTGTAAAAACACATGATGTGACTCATAAGTTTAACTGAAAGTCTGAATTACATGATTACGTCTAGACTAGAGAAAGATTTCCCACAAGGACAACTATTTCACTCTGGTGAAACGACAATATGCATGACATGTCAAACCATCTAAACATAATTCGCTGACGGTAAGATATTATAAAAAGCTATAATGTATTGATAAAAGTAATTATTAAGTTTGCTGGAGTCCCTGGATCGGCTGACAGTCTGGATCTGTAAAATTACAAAACCCTTGGTTCATGCAATAGTGCCCCCTGGAAAAGCATGGTCATCTAATGCAAACAGCCTATAGGACTCATCCATGTGCCCGCGCAGACAAGTCCCACCCATGCGTGAGACTCACATGGACAAACCTGATCTGAAATCACAGCTCGGTTTTATTCATAATATTTACTAGGCAAAGTACACAAAAACAGTACAACATGCGTCTGCGGTCATATTTGTTTCTAAAAGTCACTTTATAGATGATAAAGCTATTCATATAAAAATATGAAACGTTATGCAGTGTCATTACATAAACTGTTAAGTTAACGTTACTTAAAATCTTCGTAGACAAGCCATGAAGTCCATTCAAATACATTCAAATTATCACTGACAAATACCGCTTCTTTTCCAAAGCAAAACAAAAGCGTCCATTCTCTTGCATAAAACACTATTGTATGGTCTGTATTATTATAACAACCTTTCCTGGAAACTGTATTCAACCACAGCACGTCAGTAGCACCGCTAGCGTGAACTGTTACTGTTATCAACAGAGCATATAAAAACAAACAAGAGACCCAAAATACATCGACGACAGGCCAACAAAAAGTTTAAAAACTCAACGTTACTGCGATGTAAAAGGGTAAAAGGTCTCGTACAGAGCCGTGTTGTAGCTTGAGTTGAGCGCGCGCAGGCTGTTACCATGAGCCCTTCAGATTAGCCGCACAAGCTAACGGCAGCTAACGGTCACAGCACGAGACTAACTCACAATAGCGTTTAATACTAAACAATCCACCTAAATGACTGCTAAATGGTATTGAGCTGCAGAAACACGTACACTGCTTTAGAATATCCTAATGAGACGCATGTAACTTAGCTAAAAATTACCACAGACAACAGCGTTGTACCTGCGCGCTGATGATGACGGCCCTCAAGAATACTGGATATACTCCAAACACGACTTTGGTGGCAACTCTTGTCCGGTCATAATCCGGACTCGGTTCGTATGGATAAACTCTCGTAGTCTAGTAGTGTTGAAGTTTAAAACAGTCGCAAAGAGAAAACTTGATTTCCCGTGAGTTCAGTGTAAATCGTTATAACCGCCGACTACTGCTGCTTGAACGCAGGCGCCATTTCCATAGCGCTGCAGAACGACTACTGCGCATTCATCTACTCCAGCCAAATCCCGCGCCACCAAGAGTATCGCGAGATTTCACGCAGCTGCCCATGGCTTGACCAGGGAAATTACGGGGATTTCATATCCTGTCTGCAAAATTGTTATTGCAGTCACTTGTTAAAAAATGTGAGAGCGTCTTTCATAATCACGAGACCACATCTGTGCAAATGATAACATTTTGATGTGATTTGTCTGTTGTTTGTTTTAGTCTACTAATATTAAATCCTAATTATTCCACTCATAAATCATAAATTAAATAACTGGCCGAATATATCTTTATGAAAATAAATACTACCACTTCTAATAATAATACAACTGTGTGCACTTCAAGAGGACTCATAAAACATAGTAACTATGCAATTCATAAGCCTAGTTTCATGTCATAATTATAGCCTAATCTTTACCTTGTGATTTCAAAAATGGGCTCATCACAGTTGCTCCGTTTTTTTTTTTTTGGTAATCATTAATATTCTGTGCTTGGAAATGAAACATTAATTAAGATTTTAGAAGCTGCTTAGTTAGTAGCTGACTGCTCCTCTTTGACCACTAGCTGTCAGTCTACACTAACATCTCATTTGCAAACATCCCCTCAAGAAAATTAACCATTTTATTATAGTAAAAGTGTAGTAACTGTTTTTGACGTGTTGATTACTATTGTATAACCACAGTTTTACTACAAATACATATGGTGAAATTTAATGTATAACAACGCGCTAAAAGTAAGCTATAGTAATGCATTTTTTTTAATTAACATTTTGTGTGATTATAAATCGTTGGACAATTGCTTATGATGTTAATTAATATTACAATAATAAATAATAATAAACATTAAAATAATTCACTATACTAGCTAAATATTTTTATGTTCTTCAATGCATGTTTCTTTTTATTCTGCATTTATTTACCTTTTTCGTGGTGGGGAGCTAAGCTGTAGTTTATTTTTGATAATGTGAATATATTTTGCACATCGCCAGGAACCACATATTTGCTCTTTGGAAATAAACACTCTTGAACTGAACATCATTGTCCCAGTCATCCTGTTTTCACACCTCTGATTGTAGCCTAATTTTATTTTTCCACCTTTCACTATAAGGGTAAAGGGCAAAGACTCTCTTTCTCTTTTTTTTCTCTTTTCTTGGTGGTCACTTCATGCTCAGATTGAGCTCGGAGTCAGAGGTCATTCCCCTTCCCCCACACATCCTCGCTCTTCCCCATCTCTGGATTGTCAAAGTGAATAAATATGAATCCCTGAAAGATGAACTAACACAGTGTTTATAGTAAGCTTTACAATGAGGGATGTGTGTGTGCACGTGTTCATAAATCAATATTCAAATGATATCTGATGTACAAATGCATTCAGACTATCACAAAAAGCCAGTGAGTCAGAGTTAGAGAGCCTTTGGAGCTGCTGTCAGCGTTTGTTAATGAGTTCTGGCTAAACGACGCTGGAGACGGTGTGTGTACAGAAGCGTGAACAGGGGATGCGAGATGTAAAGAGGGTGATGAAGAGGTGGGCTGGGAGATGAAGAACCGGCCCGCGGAGGGCTGTGAGTGTGACTCAGAAGAGAGGGTGGTGAGAGTGGGTGTCAATCGCTGAATAATGATGATCCAGTTCAATCAGCACCTGCGCTGAAGAGCAAATTATGTATCAAAGAATTGTCACATCCCATCTGCTTCACACGCTAGATAAGGTTACCGAGCACAGGTGAGATTCTGAGAGAGCGGGAGCGATAGAGTAGAAATCACTGGCAGATATTCAATTAAGAATAGGCCTATTAACAAAAATGAATTTGCTGTTGTGTTCAAAGAGCATGTGAAATGAATTCATGCGGAATTTTGTGGCTTTTAGTCCTTGTGTGTTATTTTTGAGACCATGTACCTCAGAACGTTCTGGCATGGTTGTTATAAGTTCTGGAGTAACATGTTCATTGAATGTTCATTCAAAGTTTTTGTACTAACGTTCTTAAAACGTTAAAAACATTGTTTATTAAACCTGTTTCTAAAATTTAATGTTTGCAAAAAATAAAATGGAACATTTCCCTTGTCTTAAACATTCACAAAATGTTGAGAAATAATATTTTTATAACTCAGTGAGAACAATCAAAACATATTTTTTGTTAGCTGGGCATAAAAGTAAAACTTTAAAAAAGTAAAACTTATACGCAGATATGCATTTAAAAATGACATGCTTAACAATATTGATTCATCTTGCACTCATATGACCAATAAACTGCTTACTTTAATGAGAATATTTTTTTATTTTAAATACCACCTGCTTTTGATTAGAAAAAAATATGACTTTTTCATTTTATTTTGTTTTTAATTAGTAACATTTTTAGCTTATACCTTTTTACTTGTTTTCCTTAAAAGAAAAATCTAAAATCAACAAAATAAATGAATTATACCATATAAAATACTATTGTATTATATGATATGAATATTAAAATAAATTATTAATATAGATCATTTTATTCATAGATTGTATTTTGAATATAAGCAAACATACTTATATGTTTCTAAACTTTTAATTTGTGCATCATTGCATCTCAAATATCTTGTTTTAAATATCACAACATCTCCATAAGGACACGTGGAGAGTTGTTGAGGGAAATTTAGGGAAACTTACTTTCCAACTTAAAATACTTGGTTCACAAAAACCAATGGTGCTGCCAAACAAGGGTGAGAGAAAATACAATATTTTAACAGTCTAGTTACTCATTAAGAATAAGATGTTTTTGTGGCGTGGCTGTGATGTAAGTGAAGCCTGTTGGCTATTAAAAAACAACTATTTTCAGGAAATTTGTCAATACAAAGGAAGCTGTGCTTTTGTCAAGGGATTTCACAGGCTTTTTATAATGTCCAATCAGTCTCCAGAAATGAAAATGGAACCACTTGATTATTGTACTCATTCAGCATCCTCTAGACACCGTTTTCTAACTCAGCAGTGTAAAATACTGTATCAGTGTATATCTAAGTCACTGATGCATATCTGCCAAATGCATTTCCACAAATGTGGCAGAAGAAAATCATCAAGAGATTTCAGAGCAGCAGAGAAGCACGTCTCTGATAAGAGCAGAACGATATTGCAGTCTTGGCTGACGGTGCTTTCATGTGTGCTTTGCTTTTGAGCTTGTGTGATAAGTGTGCCATATGAAAGTCAGGACTCGGGCTACGCTTGAGAACATCTCTTTCAGTTTGGACAGCAGAGGACATTATCTCCATCTGATGAGAACACCATTGTGCTTCTCCACAACAAAGAGAAAAACAAAATGGATTTATATTTTTGGATTTATAGTTTGGTTGATTTGCATCTCAGCCTGGTTGTTTAATGTAAATATAGTTTAGTATCACAACCATGTTTCTTGACCAGCATCACTGCAGTTATGCTGATATTTTGAACTCTGTAACATGAATATGCTCTTGTTGTATTTCTTGTATTTCTAAGTATTTCTGTAAGAAGGGTGTTTTCAGACTTTCAGAAAAGAACAGAAATACAATATTTAATAACATTTCTGAACAGAAATAAAATACAGAGCTGAAATTAGTAATTTCTCAGTGAGGGACTGAAAATTAGTGTAGAGGAGGGTAATTTATAACATTTTTAAAGCTTTGAAATTGAAAGAATATGCAATTTTATCAAATGTGTTAATGTTTTCAGATGAGACAAACCATCTAATACCCACAAAAATCAAAGAATTTATCAAATCTACTGATCTTTGGGCTGTTTTCCCACCAAAATGATGTCACTTCCTGGACAGTGATGTCATTAAAGAATTGGCTTTTAATCATTTAAGGGAAATTGCAAAAAAGACAACCAATCAGATTACCAATTATTCTTAATGGGGAAAAAAAAAAATTCAGCCAAAATTATTCGGGTTTTTTTCCTAATTATATTTATGGTTTGGTTTAAACCTTACATTTTTATTCTATATAATTCAACAGTATTTCTTTTACCGAGGTCAAAGACATTCATACAATGTAAAAAAAAGAAAAAAGAAAAGAAAAATAAACTTTAATATAACAACCAATCATTATATTTTCTTTAATCATAGGCCAAAATGTTACCTAATGTAGGTCAATATAATATATATTTATATAATTTGGCTTTTAACAACTTCATTTCACCATAAACAAAAGCTAAATTAGCTGTAATATGACAGTATATTGTGAGTCAATCTTTAATTTAGTTTACTATAAATGAAAACTTCAAAAGACCTTAATGTTACCTGTGATGATTTCTGTTATGTACAAACAAGAAAAAACACCAGATGAATAAAACCATAATAATTAATGCAGTCAGTAAAGCTAGCCAGAAAATACTATTTAAACTATAATTTGTAAAAACTTTTATTTTCTATGGGAAGTGTTTTTTGCTTTTAGACAAACTGACCAAAATAGATTTAAACCGTAAACAATGATTTAAAAAAAAAAATATTCTGCATTCTGCATGTAAAATATTTTTTTTTGATTAGAGAAAACATGTATTTTATGGTTTATGTTAGAAATATGTGCACCACACAAGCAACATCTGTTCAAAATTCACCCCATGCACATTATTGAGCTGAATATAATTTTATACATAATTAATTAATTTGTAATGTTTTTTTAATTATAAGTTTAATATTTTAACCAACATACTAAGCCCTATTTACTCCATCATGATTATGATCTGTTCATTATGGTGTGTAATCTTCAAATAATTTACATTTTTCCAGCCTGGCAATAATGTTGCTGTACATTACTGGCAGCTGACTTCAATAATCACGATTGGCCAGCCGTCCCCTAACACCTAGGTTTACACTTGCTCGTGTTTATCCATGTTGTGTGTGTTGAACCAGTGTGTGTGTTCTTGTGTATTTCAGCATTTGGAAGTACTTAGTGACGTTGCCAGGCATAATCCATGTAAAGCCCCTGGTTCAGAGGATCTGGGTTACAGCGCACACAGACACTCTAACACTCTTGTATCAAAAGCAAACTCTTGCTATTGTTTCTGCGTTGGGAAGATATTAAATCAGATACGAAGCAGCACACAAAGAACCGATGCAGAAAACAATAGATTCAGGTTTATTTAGTTTTTATTGGCATTTAGTTCTGATTTTACATCAAGTGACACATTTTGCAGATGTACAGAAATAAAAAGAGTGGCACTATTGTGATGTTGCTTCAAACCGAATGCATGTACTGACATGCCCATGCTGTATGGTAATGTCTACACATGGGGTAATAATAAGTGAAAGTGACACGCTGTATACATATATGATCACTTTAGGTGGAATAATCATGACTGAACACTGTCTAAAGGCGATTACAAAATGGCAGGCTAAAATAAGCAATCCGTCATGTGATCTCCTGCACCTCACAGTCTAATTCATCTCCTGTCTCGCTACATCTGAATATGAAACATGGCTTATATCGAGTAAAACACAGAGCATGGACACACAGATGACTGAAAACCTTTAAGAAATTTCATCCAAAAAATGTGTATATATATTTAATAAATATACACTTTAAAAAAATCAAAGAAACCAACAAAAAGAAGAAGAAGAAGAAACTTCATGTGAGCTCTAGCCATCAAATATGCACTATGTACATTTAACCTTTGGAGAGAAAGATACAGAGTAAATGTGACCATTTACTAGACTATCAGTTAAGACAGACACACGACGACACTTCCTAGATAGAGCGTAGAGGGGCTGATGAGTGCATGTGTGCAAACCGGTCGGGTGAAAAGCACATGTGCACTGTTGCAGGTACAGCGGGGAGGGGAAAGGGAGCCAAAGCACTTCTCGCAGGAGTTTAGCCACTGCCCAACATCTTTGTGGCTCGCTGGTTGGCTTCGTCGATCCTGGTTTTGTTGGAGTCGGCCTGGAAGACAAAAATAATACATACAGATACAATAGGTGTTTTTCAGTATTGCTTGTTTTCAAAAAGAACCAGGGAGTGATATACTACAGTAATTTTTAAAAAATTTTTTTTGTTTAAATCAGCAAAAACTATAAGAAATATTACTTAGTTTATTACTTTAAAATTTAAAAATATATATCATTTTTTGCATTATATTGTGCTTAATTGTCATGAAAATAATGTCACAATGCAAAAAAAAAAAAGTCTTAATGGTTTTAATATACAAGAAAATGCAACAAATGTTACCTGATTTATTACTTTACCAATTTTACTTAAAATTGTTGGAGTATTGTCACATTAAATTAACGAGAACAAATTATTATTATTATTATTATTATTATATGAAAAACATATTATATATGCTTTATAGTACTGAAAATTGGTTATGCTTGTCTTAATGTTTATTAATAATTTAACATGATTCATTTTGTAATTCCAGAACTTTCAAGAAGTGTTATTCAATAAATAAATAATTTATATTAATATTTTATATTATATTATTGATTCATAATTATGTATTTATTTAAATAGCCTCTTGGAAGTTTGCTGAGATATTAGTGTTTTTTAGTTTTTAATTAAGGTAGACTAATTTAATATATTAATATGAATAATAATATTAATTATATTTATAGTAATATATTAATTGAAATCATTTTAAGTCATCATGAAGTTTCAAGTTGAGAAGAAAAAAAATATTCTTTATTTTTTCTTTGCATTATGTTACATTAGCATTAACATTAACAATTTGATTAATTATATTTATAATAATATATTAATTTAAATGAATAATATACTAATTTAAACAATTTCATACTGCAGCCCCCTTGGAAATTTGTTGAAGCTCCTGAGTTTAAGAGCAATAGTAATAATGATGGATTCCCTTATAAAATGCTTTTATGATCCAAAATTCATAATTGCACTACTCCAAACAAATATTGATCTCAAAAGGTATTTGTACAGTGGGATGTGACATTACAAGCACAAACAAGCATCTTGTGGTATAATTAGAAGCTCTTATCTCATGAGAGAGTTTGCGGTCACTTTTGAGGCTCTTGTGTTGAGTAATAATTTCTCCGATATTACAATATTATGATTTTACCATATCCATAATCCTGTCGATTTGCCGGTTCTGGGTGTCGATCTCATTGCCCATGTCGAGAGCCATGTGGCGGAGGTTACCGATGATACCTCCCACCTGCTCCAAATTATCATCCATTTCGTTCTCTCGTGCATCATTTGTTACCCTGAAGACATACAGAAAACAGACTGGGTTTATTGAGAGCACTGATTGAGATGGGCACAATATCCTCAGGATGATTTTTACATCAAAGTCAACATGGAAATGCATTCGCAACCCATTTTACTTTCATAATGTGACATAAAGCATTATGAAATAGACAGGAAAAATGTAGTTATTATATTCTGATAAAAGATTTCAAAAACCTTTTTTCTCTGTGAACTAGCATGCACTGATGAATCACGCACAGGTATTTATGAAGTAAATATTGTCAATTTTGATTCCACAGTAATCTTAATCTGTCCAATATGGAAGCCTTGTCATAGAATAAAAAAAATAAAGGTAGTTTTGATTTTTTATTTCATGACTCATGCTTTATATCGTGCAATTCTGACTTTTGTTTAGATGTAAGCTCAGAATTGCTTTAGAATTGAGTTAATTAAACTCAGAACTGAGAAAAAATCAGAACTGCGAGTTACAAACTCAGAATTACAAGAAATAAGTAAGAATTCTGAGTTCATATCTCAATTCTGAGTTTTTCTCAGAACAGTGAGAAACAAAAAGTATTGTGAGATGTAAACTTAGAATTCTATATAAAATCAGAATTGCGATATACTGAATTCATTCATATACATCTCACAATTCTGAGTTTACATCTTGCAATTGTTTTTTGATTTGTTTATTTTTTTCTGCCACATAATAATAAAAAATACTTTTTATTTCACAATTCTGACTTTTTTCTTGCATGTTGCGAAGTATATGTCTCACAATTCAGACCTTACTTCTCTGATTTGCGAGTTTATATCAAAATGGCAAGATATAGGGTCCGAATTGTGAGATAATATTTATTTATTTATTTTTATTCTGTTGCGGAAACATGCTTCCATAGTCTGATAGGTTGTACAGGACAGAAAAAGGACATTAAGCACATGATGATAGAGCGGGCGATTCTGTTTAATCACATTACCTAACCCGTTGATTCTGTCTACACGAGCATGACTAGAACAACTGTCTAAAACAATTAAGTTGTATATGGACTCTAGCTAAACATTGCATTTTGTTTGTGGACTGACGGGATATTTTGAGACAGTGGACCAACAACAGCTCGGTGGTTTCATGACCACTCCTGACGTGCCTGAAGCTACAGTCTGGCACAAAGCGGACATTCGTCTTCTACAGACAATTATAGACATCCTCGTGACTCACTGACAAGTGAAGCACAGTGTATTTACTGCTGATACACTAGATAGATGAAAACAATCACAGCTGGGAGTTGGGAGTGACAAGCGTATTTACTAACATGTCGCTCAAATTGATCTGTCCACACAACAGACAAGAGCTAATGATCGAAAAATGTCTGTACCAACAGGTAACTGAAGTCAATACTCTGCTCTAATTGGCAGGTGATGCCTGTAACCATAGCAACAAATAGCAATAGTAAACACCAAGACTTTATATTACGATTTGACTATTATTCCAAATATTTTGGAATATTCCTGCTGATTTCATCTTCTCAAAAACCCTTCAGTTTCATTTTTTCCTTGCATTCTACCTAAAATAAATTTGGAAATTCTCAGAAGCTGCTAGTAAATTCAGTCAGCATTGAATTAAATGAGAAAATTTGAGTTAGAAAAACTGAAAAAAACAATCTTGTAAAATACTCTCCAATAATCTTTGTTTTATTTACAACTTCGAAAAATCATTTTACAGTGTACACTACATACCACATTATATTACCTTAATACAGTAATTTATAAAATTATTATATATATATAATTATTTCACAATTTAAAAATATATAATTATTTTTGCATTACATTAATGAACAAGATACCAACATTACTATTATTATTATTATTAATAATAATAATAATAATACTATGTTTTGCATTACAGTAGCCTACTAAAAATGATCGATTCGCTTAAATGTCATGAAAATTATGTTGCAATGCAAAAAGCCTTAATGAATATTAATATATTATATAAGACAGTAAGACTTAATATATAAGGCAGTACAACAAATATTACCTGATTTATTACTTTACAATTTAAATCATATCTGAGTATTTTGTCACATTAAATTAATGAATTAAAATAAAATAATATTTTTTAAATAATAAAATATTATAATTGTATATTATTGTTGTTATTATTATGCATATCTGTACTATATATATATATATATATATATATATATATGTATATACATATAAATATATTTTTTTTATTATGTTACACATCACATTTGGCATGCACTTTTAGCAAATTACACATACATTTTTTGGTATACATTTTTACAGTTCATGCATTCCCTGGGAGTCAAGTCCATGATGTTGGTATTGCTAACAACATGCTTATAGAATAAAATGACAAATTTCATAATCTGTCAAAATATAAGATTAGGACTCTCTCAAAAGTCTACTCACCAAAGTCCTCTGAATTCTACTGTATTTGCAGTAATCTCTCCTAAGTAACTGACCTGCGGATGAATCCTCCGCTGATGGCCATCTGCTCACGTTCATCGACCACACGGGCCGGCTGGCTGGACACCACCCCATCCTGGTTATTACCCCAGGACTGGCCACCACCTTTCAGCCTGAGCAACCACAGGAAGTGAGAGAGACAGGGTGAGAAGCCGAGCAGTGTTTAGTAACACTATAAAGCACTAGACATGCACTGAGAGGAACTACATGCAGATAGAGAACACGTAAAACAGGAAATGGTGGTCAGGATTATCTGCATGTTATGGAATTACATGCACTAAAGGTGCTCATGAATAAATGAACAACACTTTCCTGGAACTAAGGTACACACGTCACGTACAGTGGGGTGTGACAGACAATTACATAGACACTGATGGAGACGTGACAGTTAATTAGAGGAGGTTCACAACAATTATCAAGGTGAAGAGACAAAGAGAAGCATTCAGAAGTAACATGTGCTCAGTGAGAGTACAGATTAGACCTATTTCAAACATATAAACAAACATTTGTTCATTAAACATTTAGATACAGCATGTTAGCTTTGTAATGAAATCAATAAACCAATAGAAAAGCATTTATCATAACAAGTAACATGCATTGCATTCAGGCGGGGAAGGGAATTAGGCTGTTTAGTAACAGTATGCATACAGTAAAGGTCTAAGGCTTTGTTCACACTGCACACATTTTTCAAATCCAATCTAGTGATTCTGTAAGTGATGAAATCGGACCTGCTTATTCAGACAGTCAATATCCAGTATATAACAGTCACCATAGTAACTTAAAGACATAAAAAAAGAAAAGCCACCATTTACTCGTCCTCATGTCATTTCAAACTTCTTTCTTCGGTGGAACACATAAGAAAATACTCTGAAAAATGCCTTAGTATTTTTTTGTCTAAAGAAACTTAAGCACATATTGCTGATATTTTCACTGTACTATTTATGATTTTTTTTTTTTTTTACTAAAATAAAGACAAAATAAAAAATTAAAAAATAAAAATAAAACTTATATGAAAATCAAATGTATTGCCCTGGCAGCTAATAGAAATAAAATAAGTTGAAACTGAAATAAAAAAAAATAAAAGCTTAATAAATGTACAAAAAAAATAAAAAAAATACAAAAGCACAACAAAATGACTAAAACTTAAAAATATATTAATGAAAACTGAAAATATAAAAATAAAAGCTAATTAAATATGTATTAATAAATATTATAACAGTATATAAATAATACTGCCACTGATTTACACTAGACAGAAACACAGGGTGAGTAAATGATGACAGAATGATCATGTTGGTGTGAACTATCCCATTAAGTGTCACATGATCCCAAGAGAATTTCTTCCAAGAGAAATGTTGCTAAAATTCAAGAGGCCCAGCATATATTTATTTTTTATTAATGAGCCCACCCTCCCACAGGTTCTTTGAGAAGGCTGTCCCATAATGGACCTCAGTAATTCCCCCTCACAGGGCCCGAAACATTTCTAGTTTACCCACAACAACAACCCAATATATTTATGGAAAGTTTTGCCTCAGCTCCTGTGGTACTCATGTGCCAAATATGGAAAAAAACCCAGACTAAACAGATTTTGAAATCTGAGTTGAATTTGATTTTAAACAATATAAGACTGTGAATTGAATTGGGTTTGTCAAAAACTTGTTTTTAACAGGTTTGAGGTCCAGATACATACATACCTAAAAAATGGGATTTTTTTCTGCTTGTCTGAACAAAGCTCACAGCAACTCTCTAAGCAATGTAGGTGATTTCCTATAAGCTATTACCTTTAATTTCAACCTTTTATGTAAGATAGGGCTGTTTCTACGGTATATGGAGATTTTACGGTACGCATCGCCTTATGCCACTGCCATTGTGACTACAGGAGCTGATATGAAAAGCTCTGACCAGAGGCAGTGAGACTCAACCATGACCTTAATCCTTACTGACACAGACACAGGTGTGTGTCTTTAAAAAGAAACATGAATAAAAGTTCTGAGGTACGCCAAAATCTCCTTTACATTCATCTGCACATGCTTTAAAGTCAACATGAAATCAAAATTGACCTTGTTTACCTTCTTAATACACGTTCTTGTCGTACTGATTCATTATCTTTCATCAAAATGTAATAACTTGCATCACCCTTGAATTACTTTTCTTTTCGGCTTACAAGCCCTCTAATCAAGCCACCTGTCATAAAAAGACTAGTTTCCCAATCCAATCAATTTCCGATGCATAAAATCAAGCTCCCACTCGACATTTTCCCATTGAATATTCATTATACAAACTTGCCTTTCATGTTGACTTTAAAAGTAAAAAAAAATATATATACATTTACTGTTTTGCTCTGTTACACTTTGATTAGTTCAACCCCAAATACATAAAAGGAATAAGAAACTACCCATTAGTTAACATTCATAAATACTTCATCAAACAACTGGCGTTTGGCGATGGCCTGCATTACCGCTGATGACCGTTCAACACTTTTCAGCCAGTGACAGTTGCTCACATGAGTATTTATGCAGTGCCTGTGCCATTATGCAAGAGTTGGTCACACAGAATATTATTAACATAATATTTGCAACTCATGAAACTGAAGAATAATAAGAACCGATATCTGTGACCACTTGGATACTGCTGAAAACTTGATTGAATGTGCTTGTGCATTCATAAGGTTTAAGGGTGCACTAAGTAATGTAATGTATATAACCATGTAAACATTTAATAATTTGTTCAAATAATCTTTGTATGCCATTTTAAAAAGACGTTTCTACTCTAAATTATGATTGGATGAGCCATGTTTGAAGCCATACAGTTCTGCAAGATCATACTGTTGTTTCCTGTATCAGCAATGGCTCTCTGATATTGACAGTCAGTTGATTCTTTTCTGATTAAATCAGTGTTTTTGAACGGATCGCTTGCTTAGTTAATGAACCAAGTGACTCTCAAACCATTTCAGTAAATGATTCAGTGACTCACTCACAGAGAGTCACTTGTTTTGTTCCTGAATGAATCAGTGATTTTGAACAAATCAGTTGAGAAAATGATTCAGTGACTCACTTTCAGTCACTTGTTTCCTTCCTGAATGAATCGATGCTTTTGAATGAATTGTTTAAAAAAATGAAGTAACTCTCTCAAAGAGAGTCATTTTATTGTCCCTAAATGAATCAGTGTTTTTGAACAAATCCATTAAAAAATGATCCAGTGACTCACACATAGTTAGTCTCTTGTTTCCTGAATAAATCAGTGTTTCTGAGTGAATTGCTGAATAAATTAAGACAGTCACGAGTGTAGGCTATATGATCCATTCAAAGGGCATTAAAGTGTGAGAGATTTGAATTTAAATTGTATTTATTTACAGATGTATATGTCACACTCGTCTGTGTGTGAAGAGCAGCGCAAATCCATGAATGAATCTTCCGAATCCGAAATGAAGTAAACTTCAACTGATTTCTCCTGCTCAGGGAGTAGGGAGCAATGAACACAGTGTAGGGATCATATCAATTGGAACACAGTTCATGCACGTATCTCTCTTCTAACGAGTTGGTTATATGAATCAGATGTGTTAACTAAGAGAGACATGCAAAATATACAGAGTGTGTGTGTGGGGGGGTGGCACGAGGACTGGGATTGGGAACCGCTGACTTAATCAATCAAATTTCGTAGACTAGAACTGTTTTAAACAGAACAAAAAATGACTTAGTGCACCTTTAAGGTATGAATAGCGCATAATTAGCAATAAGCTGTACTATAATCAATTACACAGGCCGTTTATATGGCCAAGATAACATTTTCCACCATGTTACCCATATGCAGTGACATGCTTTGCCTTTAAGGAAACCCTTTTGTAAGAAGCCAGCTCTGCCAGCCTCAAGTAAATAAAGCGTGCATTTCTATTCCGCGGTCCACAAAGTTTGTTCAAGGAGTGTGTAATGCTTGCATTTCAAAAAGTAGCACATGCATATTAAGCAGGCACTTAACATTTACAAACAACAGTCCTTGACCAACGGATCAGTGAAGCATAGAGCCCAGCATATTTGCGCATTCAGCCGGCAGAGAGCAGGGCCTACAACTACAACTATGGGTTAACCAGTGGTGCCTCAGACGGACTTAGCTCTACCACCGTCCCCATGCACAGAGAAGTAGTCCAGGCAGAGCGCAGTGAGGGGAAGTGGCAGCTACGGAGCGAGCAAGAGCGAGCGTGCAAACTGGCCACGTGCGTTTTTTTCCTATTTGTCGGGTTCAGGCAGGCAAGCAGGCAGGCAGGCGACAGGCATCACCTACTTGTTACACGGACATGGACATAGACCACAGAGATTTCCTAGATCCGTCAAATTCTTTTCTGCTTCTTTCATGTCCTTATTGATCTGATCCATTCCCTCTTCGATGCGCTCCAGTTGCTCTGATTTAAACATTAGTCAATTACGCCCCCAAAAGAAATAAAGAGTGCGGAAAAGGAACAAAGAGAGAAAGAGAAAGGGAAGGCAAGGAGGAAAAGAGGGACAAAAAGAAAGACAGAGGCTTAAACATTCACAGTGACAAGAGACAGTCAGACAGCAGCAGACAGGTGAGAGCCTTGGACGCTTCACCAGTACCTACTTGTCGCAGGGACATACAAGTCCACAGCATTTGCCTACATCTTTTAAACTTTTCTCAGCTTCCATCATGTCTTTGTTGATATGGTTCATGCCATCTTCAACACGCTCGAGTTGTTCTGGTCAGGACAAAGGGGTGACAGTAATGAAATGAGACTTGCATCCTGGCAGACAAACGATGATGACAAATGACATCTAAGCTGTCCAGAAACACATCTACTCAAAACGTGAGACATTTGAATGATGCGGTGGATGTTAGGTTAGGTAGTGGCGAGAACATGGGCTATGAGGCGTAGAGCACATACGCAAATAAAAAAGTGACTTTTCAACCCACATGCATTTACCTGTTTAATTTGTGCTCGACTTGACAATTTGCCTTGGATAAATTACGGAATTAATTAAAGAAATAGTTCACCCAAAATTAAAATTCTGTTGTCATTTACATGCCCTCATATTGTTCCAAACCCATACGAGTTTTTTGTCCTCCATAAAACACAAAAAGGAGATTTTTAATAAAAGGTCCTTTAGATTTTTTAAATGTTCTTCATACTAAGAAAAAATGGTTCTTTCAAGAACTGTTAAGTGAAAGATTTTTTGAAGAACCAAAAATGGTTCTTCTGTGGCATTGCTGTGAAAACCCCCTTTTGGAACCTTTATTTTTAAGAGTGATAATGAAATTGAATGGAGAAAGACTGGGGCTGTCAAGCTCCAAAATCAGCACTGTATAAGAATCATAATCATTCAATGGAAGAAGGTTCAGGTTCAGAACAACATAAGAGTGACTTCATTTTTGGGTAAACTATCCCTTTAAAATCAAAACGCATATGCTAATATTTTGTAATAGAGATGCTCTTCTGAGCCTTTAGGGAATCCAGTGGTTGTTGGCATGAATGCTTGGCATCACTGGGCACTTGCTCACTGTAACTGAGCCACCACTGTCTGAGCTAAACTGAAAAAAGAAACAGTCAGGATGATTATGAACGTGTTAACATCGTGAGCAAACACCGAGAAAGAAAGAAGATTATCAGAAACAGAACAGAAATAAAAAGCAAAAGATAATTAAATATGGAGCATAAATATTAGTTATTGTGTGGTAATGGGAAGTAAACTGAAGAATGTAATGGTTGATCATTCATGAACTGAAATGAACAACAGACTGAAGGGATACACATTCCTTTAGGGCTTTAGAAAACTGTAAAATCCCTGGGGGAGCACAACAGATGTTGCAATTTTATAAAAATGAGCAAATATGATAATAAGATTCACTTTTAAGTGTCTGTTCATCTGCCCTTAATTGAGCTTGAAAGCTGAACTAAAAAATGTATTCTTCTTAGCTAGTTTAAATACAACTGACAGGGTCTAGTGTGAGGTTTCCACCATATACCGACAACAAGCCAAATGGCTAATTGGGTTTTGCTTCTAATCCCATGAGCAAGAGCAGCGTGACTGAAGAAAGAGGGGGAAGGAGGCGAGAAAGAGACGGTGGGGGACTCGTCTCGTCATTGGTTGACAGTGATATGAAGCATATCTTCACTTTTTTGTATCTTAAGTAGAATAACACCAGGACTGAGCCAGTAGTGTGATGGCACGCAGACTGTGGTGCATCCACTGAGCTATTTTAGTGCCTTTCCAAACAACTACAACTAACCAGGATGGCCGAGTGGTTAAGGCGTTGGACTTAAGATCCAATG
The DNA here is from genome assembly GCA_027422415.1 of Schizothorax lantsangensis. Classification (NCBI taxonomy): domain Eukaryota; kingdom Metazoa; phylum Chordata; class Actinopteri; order Cypriniformes; family Cyprinidae; genus Schizothorax; species Schizothorax lantsangensis. Next base: position 25,958,281 of record CM049858.1, on the reverse strand, counting down.
GACAAATGTCCTCGTGGGTTCAAACCCCACTCCTGGTAGCAGAATTATTTCCGTATTAATTATAATGCCTGCAAATGATGCTCAAAAACTAAAGATGAGAGCAGGTAGGTCAATATGTCTGCCATGACAGGGACAATGAATGAAACCTTAGATTATTCTGATTACAATCATTTAGGAGCTTGACGTAACGACCAGGATGACCGAGTGGTTAAAGGGGTCATATGATGCGATTTCAAGTTTTTCTTTCTCTTTGGAGTGTTACAAGCTGATTGTGCATAGATAAGATCCCTGAAGTTGCAAAGACTAAAGTCTCAAAACCAAAGAGATATTCTTTATCAAAGTTAAGACTCTGCCATGCCCTCCTAAAACAGCTCATTCAAACACGCCCCCACATGTCTACGTCACGATGTGGAAATATTTGCATAAGGCGTGGTTTCAGTAACCGCAGTAGTGTTGAAGCAGTCATGTCAGGGAGACGCTTTTTTTTTTTTTTTTTTTTCACTTCACTCCTGTGTGTTTCTAGGTGAAAGCAAAAGCACTTTATTTGGCCTTCCGAAAGTAGATGCATTTAGGAATCATAAAGATTACTTACAACAGAACAGCACAACCCAGATGTTATCACAACACATTTTATGGATGACAGTTTTGTGAACCTAGGAGAGGAGTTAATTCTGACTTTGCTATAACAATCTGGCGCTTCTGAATCAGCGACTGTAAGTATGTTTTGTTATTAGTTTAAGTATTTGCTATTGACTGTTCAAATGCGGAGTTTTGCACGTCGTGTGTGTGTGTGTGCGTTTGTGTGTGTGTGTGTGAGAGAGAGAGACAGAGTCACATCACAGCACATCAGCTATCTTAATCGCGGCTTGTGTGTGTGTGTGTGTGTGTGTGTGTGTGTGAGAGAGAGAGAGACAGGGTCACATCACAGAGGAGTGTACAGCACGTCAGAAATCGTCTTAATCGCGGCTTGTTTGCAAACACATACGAGCATCATCACTGTGTCTGTCACGCGACTCTGTTCCCCTCTCGGGCTTGAACTGATGTAAAACTAAGGACATTATTAACTGTATTTACTTTAATTTTGAAAGCTGAAGCTTAGCTTGCGATTATGGAAAGGGGCGTTACATTTCCGACGAGTGCTTGCGGTGTGCGGCCAATCACAATGCACTGTGCCAGCTGGCCAATCAGAGCAGACTGCACTTGCTGGAAGGAGGGACTTTGTAGAAAACTAAGCGTTTGAGAGAGGCGGGGCATAGAGGACCTACAATAATGTACAGTATTTGAAAAATAATGTGTTTTTTGAACATTAAAGCATGTCAACATATTCTGTTACACCAAATACACAAAATAATGATCTTTAAAAAAGCATCATATGACCCCTTTATGGCATTGAACTTAAGATCCAATAGACAAATGTCCTCTTGGGTTCAAACCCCACTCCTGGTAGGTAAATGTGAATTTTAAGTAGAATATAGTAATGCGGCTGTATGTGGTTGTTACCAACAAACTGCTTACTCAAAACTGATTCTGAAGTACTTCTAAAATGAATAAAGAGGGCTTTATCACCACAAAGTGGTTAAGGTGTTGGACTTAAGATTCAATGGACAAATGTCCTTGTGGGTTCAAACCCCACTCCCAGTAGCAAATGTCAATTCTGGTATGAATAATTGCAGAAAATTTGCCTCATCTTATAGAGATGACAGATAGCATATTGCGGAAGTAATTTCTACAACTACACCATAGAAAAGCAACCAGGATGGCCGAGTGGTTAAGGCGTTGGACTTAAGATCCAATGGACAAATGTCCTCGTGGGTTCGAGCCCCACTCCTGGTAGAAAAATGCAAGTTTTTGAGTAGCATACAGTAATGCAGCTGTATGTGGTTGTGTTTCCAACAAATTAGTCTCTCAAAACTGGTTCTGAAGTATCTCTAAAACAGTGGTCTCAAACTCAATTCCTGGAGGGCCACAGCTCTGCAGAGTTTAGCTCCAACCAGCCCCAAATCACACCTGCTTGGAAGTTTCTAGTAGCAAATGTCATTTCCATTATGCATAATCTGCTTTATCTCATAGAGATGACAAAAAGCATACTGGAGAAGCAATTTCTACAACTAAAACACTAAACATAGCAACCAGGATGGCCGAGTGGTTAAGGCGTTGGACTTAAGATCCAATGGACGTATGTCCTCGTGGGTTCGAACCCCACTCCTGGTAGTGAAGTTGATTTCAAATATTGAAAGAAATTAAAATTTGTGCTTGGTTAAATGTCACGACATATTCTATCTGTAAATAAAACAGATGGAGTACCATACCTTTGGGGACAGTTAACACTGTAGGCTGGTACCCAGAAGTTGTATATTCAAAATACTAAAAAAAAAAGATTAATGAGCTACCATAGCGGTGCCCTTGAGTTAGACAACTAACTTTATGTAGTTCTTTAGTTAAAAAAGGTACATTCTTTATATGTCTCCTGAAGTGGACTTCTAACTGGAAGCCTTCTGAGCTCTAGGAGACTATTACATTCAGCAATCAGAGCACAGCTTTATGAGACGTGCTGTTGTTCTGCTCTAAAACTGGAGGCAAGAAAGGTGGTGGGATCATTTAAGGTAGGAAATGGATTGTCCTGAGGCAGTCTGAGGAACACAACATCCATAATTTAACACAACGAGAAGAAGGGCTGTATGTTGTTTTGACAGACTAATTAAAATTTCTCTTCCATGTGGAAAGGAACTCAACACTTCTTATTATCCACATAAAACTGAATAAGGCCTCAAGCATTATAAAGGCTTAATTTGTCAATAGAGACATGACTGTTTCTATTAAACTAAGTCACATCATTGATAAATCAATTATAGTTTTACTTTTCATAAAAACGTCTATGCTGTTCGTGGAATGGAGTATGTTTGTCTAATCCTAAAATAGCATTGAGTGTTAACTGGAAAGTCTTTCGCCCCAGGGATTGTACACAGATATATTTCATCTGGTGAAGAGGAGAGCTGTTTGTCATTACCAGCAACATCGATCGTTCAATTTACCTCTTTACATGACTCTCAAAGCATCGCTTTTGACATGACGGCCTGATGTTTATAATTGTCTAAAATAATTTATTTAATCTGCAAAACAGCTCATTTGGCAAAGTATTACGAGTAGCCTATAGACAGTCAAGTTAAAATAAGCAAATAAAAATGACTTACTGCACAACCTCATTAAATGATTCCATAATGTGTTTTTCACCGTAACTTACCTCCCTGTTCATCCAGCATAACCAAAGTTCTGATACCAGCATCTTTACTCTAATCCATCAAGAATGGCAAAGCAAGAGAAAAGAGGAAATAAACAAGTGAGAGAAGCTACAGGTGAACAGAAAGGAGATTCACACATATTTAGGTCAGATATAAGATGAGAAAAGAACAGCAGGGAATAAAAGAGCTTTTCAGCAGAGGACAGACTGTAGTGCACAGCATTATTACAACTGTTGAAATTCTTCAAGAGCGCTTTATTCATTTGGCAGGTAATTATAAGAAGGCAAAGAGGTGGCAGACAGTATGGAGCTAAAATTAGCTCAGAATTGTAAACAGAGCACTGGATTGAACTCTGAAGGTATGCAAGCATGTGTGTGTGCAATATGGTGAGTCGTTCTCTGAGGCACATGCAGGTTCTATTGACCTAAATAAAACAGCTGATTATCTTATTCCGAATCCCACATCACCTCATTATTTTAACTAGATGATTGAGCACGGCTGAGGTTTGTTATCACAGCACCAAGTACCTACAGGAATCTTTATATGTAATGAAAAACAAATATTAATACTTAATTTATTAAAATATCCCCACTTATCAGCTCTGTCAACTCATTTTATACTAATAATAACAGGTATGTGGATTTACTCAGCATTTAATCAGAGTCACATATGGCATAATGGAAACTGGAAGCATTTAATATGAAATCAGATGCAAGAACCAGATGGGAACATTATATTTGTTCAGCACCGCTAACCTTTGAAGTACATTAGCAGCCCAAGTATGCAATTTTCTTCCAGCAATGGCAAAAATTAAGCGGGAGAATGATTTAATAACTTTGGATAACCAATTTCAAGATGTAATTCACAAAACTTGGTACTGGGCCTGTTTTTAAAGAACCATTAAGGTATAGCAATCAAAAATATTATGCATCTTGGCTGCAATAACCCTTCTGAAACTTTCATATTATACTAACAATACCATTCAAAAGTTGGGGTCTCTATTTTTTTATAGGAAATTAATAATTTTATTCAGCAAGGATGCATTAAATTGATTTTAAAAACACAGTGAATATTTTAACATTGTTGCAAAAAAAACCAAATATTTTTAAATAACAACTTTCGTTAACCTCCAAATCAGCATATTAGAATGGTTTTTGAAGGATCATGTGACAATGAAGACTGGAGTAAAAATTTATTTTAAAGTTATTTAAAATTATTACAATAATGTATTACAATAGTACTGTTTTTATTGTTTTTCTGATCAAATAAATGTAGCCTTGGTGAAGAAAACATTTCATAAAAAAACAAATAAACAATATGATTTATACTTGCTATCACACTAAAACTACAAGGTTTCTGATCTTTATAATGCCAAAGCAACCACCATTTTTTTCTCAACACCATCTTTCATCTCCGCATGTGGGGTCTGGAGTGTTTGATCCCTATTAGACACTAGAAAGACTCGTTTTCTCTTTCTTCGTGTCTCGCCGCTGCCCTATCAGTAACACATAGATGGAGTTTCTCTGAAATCATTATTGATTTTTATCAGAGAGCGGAAATTCGGTGCTATTTCACCGTCTCCATTTCTGACCTTCAGCGGCCATGAAAACAAGCAGTGCACCAAACTCTGTGTAAAAACGGCTTTTCATATACAGCCAAACCGATGAGCAGGAATTTCTCTTAGTGATCACAGTGTGTCATTTCCAGATATATGACTTCAGTCTATATTTGCATCTTCAATATGCAATATGTAACTAAATATGTTGACAGAACAGCATGATGGTTTTCTGCTATTTACTGAATTAAGTCAATATCTTACCTCTTCGACCAGCTGCAGCATGCGGCGAGTACTTTCCAAAGACTGTAGAAAGAAAAATACAATTATTATTACCCACAATGCACACAACAGCTAATATGTTCCTGCTTGTTGTTTGGTTCTTCATGTTGTTATTTGAATGCTATGTGTCGAGCAATACAGTTGGTACAAGGCCATAATGTTCATAATGTCAGTTCCGACAGCATGTTACTAATGGCTGCCTAGTTCAGACTGAGCTGAATGTACAGCCATTTCTGTTCCCCCTCCTTTCCTTCCTGTTCCTTCAAAGAAAGCTCAAGATAGCATTATCCACTCATGAATATTTAAAGCTCTCCCATTCCAGTTCAGTGTATATATCTGAGCTGAAGAAATATGACTGTGCCACACCACAGGATGCTCAATAGCAGGCTGGGATTAAAGATCATTATTGAGATCTTGATTTTCTTTTTAGAGAGCTATCATCAAGAGTCATACCATAGATCATATGGAAGCATACACCACCTTGTCATTGTGAGGCTATGAAGGTGAATGGTGTCATTTTTTCACTGTCTGACACTGCAAAAAATGGCTTATCTTACTTAGTATTTTTGTCTTGTTTCTAGTTAAAATATCAAAAAATTCTTAAATGAAGGACTTAAGATAATGAGTGCATTTTGGTGAAGGTAAGTGTATTTTACTTACCCCACTGATCACTTGTTTTGCAATGCACACTGTCTAAATATCTTAAATGTGTCACTTTAAGCACTATCATTGACAAGCTGTGTCAACTTGGTTGATCTTGTTTATTGATGCTATTTAATCGAGAGACACATTTTAAATAGCCTCTGGAAAACAAAAAATGCTTCTTAAATCAGTTTGCATACATTGTGAATGCGAAGTGCTCCAGTTTTAGTCTATTTTCACATTTACGTAACTTCAAATATATCAGTCGTTGCATGTCACCATACATAAAAATGACATGCAACTATTTTTTCAATATAGAACATTCTGTACACTATGGAAGCCCGTTTCCGCCACTGAATGAAAATAAAAAAGGTAATTGCGACTTTTTATCTCACAATTCTGACTTTTTTTCTTGCAATTGTGATTATATCTCGCAATTCTTTTTTCTCAGAATTCTGAGATACAAACTCACAGTTGTGTGATATAAACTCGCAATTCAGACTTTTTTCCTCGGAATTGCGAGTTTGTATCTTGCAATTCTGACATTTATAAAGTTATAAAGTCCAGTTCTGAGGAGAAAAAATACTGACATGTTGTCAGAATTGTGAGTTTATATCACACAATTCTGACTTAATTTCTCAGAATTGCGAGTTTATATCTCAATTCAATTTCACTTTATTGTTGGAATTTCTTCCAAAAATTGTCTCGCATCCCAGCGTTTACTGTCTAACATTAATTCACAGCAATACACATTACACAATACAATACACACACACACACACACACACACACACAAAAGTACACATTGGTACACATCCATCTGCAGTGCACTTGCCTTTCATTCCTCAGAATATTGCTGCCTGCTTAGACCCCCTATTCTGATTAATTAATTTTACTGACTGATGAACAAAAGATTTACATAATCTGTTCATTCTGGCATATGGTACTCTCAGTCAAAATACGCTGTTGTACTTTACAACAAACATACTCTATATGTGCACTCCATGATAAAGCAGTGTCCACATAGACACCCAAGTATTTATATGCAGACACTATTTCACTCGGTGTATTATGTATAGTCACTTGTGTTTGATGCATGTTATCTGGAAGTCCAAAAATAATTTCCTTTGTCTTCTTTTCATTTATAACAAGTGAATTCCTCTCACACCACTCCACTAATCTATCTATACAATACTGATGCATACTGAGATCATCTTCACTCCCCAATAAAGACAATAGCACTGTGTCATCCGAGAACTTCAATATGTGTGTGTTTAAACTGTCAGATTTACAATCATCTGTAAAAAGAAAAGGTGAACTCACACACCACTGAGGCGCTCCAGGGGTGTCTCATATCTCACAATTCTGACTTTATAACTCGAAATTGCGCATTTATATCTCACAATTCTGAGAAAAAAAGTCAGAATTATGAGATGTAAAGTGAAAATTGCGAGAAAAAAAATCAGAATTGTGAGATAAAAAGTCGCGATTACCTTTTTTTTTATTCAGTGGCAGACACGGGCTTCCATAGTACACTGTGTATTTTTGCATAGTTTATATACTATTATTTTATTTATTCATATTTTACATAAGCATTTGTTTTTATATTTTCAGTTTAATTTTAGTTGAAGTTTTACTATTTTTTTACTACTACTCTTTTACATTTTTTTTGCTTAATTTTTATTTCAGTTTTAGCACATTTATTACTTCAAATTAAACCTCTTTTTTTCAGTTAGTTGCCAAGCCAAAATTTCTAATTTTTACCTTTTTCACAAATTTTCCTTTTAATATTCATATATTAAAGGCATTTATTGCAGCTTTATTTCAATTACAAAAAAACGATTTGTAATAATTTTTGTTGTAGTTAATGGATTAATGCAGGGGTGATGTGGATGACAGTGTTTTGGACACCTGTCTGGAAACAACTGTTTTTGTTTTTTTGTTTTTCTCCATTTAGTGCCACTAGTGGCACATTAATTGCACAACTGACCTACAGGCAGTGTTAATTTTTTTTATTATTATTTAAGGATTGATTAAGATAAAAATGATAATGTGTTTTTCTTAAAGGGATAGTACACCCAAAAACGAATTCAATCTCCCTCAAGTTTGTTCCAAGCCCACATGACTTTCTTCTGTGAGAAAAAAACAAAACAAAAAACATTCTCTGATTTGACCTAGATAATATTCTTGAAGATATCTTCTTTTGTTACACACTGGCTTAGAACAACATGAGGTTGAGTAAATGATGACAGAATTTTTAATTCTGGGTAAACTTTTTTGTCAGTATATAATTAAGTAAAACAATCAAGGACATATGTGCAGTGGTCATGTTAATAATACACTAGCGTTCTGATGACACAGTCAATCACCTGTGTTTGTTACCCCTCCCACATGCAGTTGTGTGTCAAAGTTCAGATTATTCAGCAGGAGACCTGTGTGATTAGAGGTCTATCAAAGCCAGTGCAGAACCCCCACTGGGCAGGTGCTGTGAGGGAGGCTGTTTCTGTCTGAAATAAGTGGAGAACCTCTTACTGATCACCACTGCTTCTGCCTGGTGGTAACCAAGCAGCCTCCACTGCTCCATGACAAATAGATGAGAAGTCTTAATATAGAGAGCCGCTTCATTTTGCACAAAACTGATTTATTAATTCAGAGATGCTCTTTAGAGTGGTTCTGTCTTCTACTGCACGTCTGGAAGTCATGGTGTGTTCATTCTCCTTCACGCTGGGACGGGTCTATTTATAAACAGATGCTGTCGTATTTAGGGTTTATTTTTAGACGTGCGTCTCCCATGCATGTTGAAGGTGTACTTACCTCATCGCCCAGCTGATCAGCTCTGGCCTGCATATCTGTCAGCTCATTGCGCATGTCGGACTCGTCTGCCATGGCTGTTGGAGGGATGAGGTGCTCGCTTCTAAATGGGAAGTGTAGCTCTTTCTTGAAGGCTGGAAAAGAGATGAAAAATACTTTGTTTTAGGCTTTGCCAAAGAAGATACACCAAAGTGAGTATTCCAGACAGATCTGGTACAGCAATGCACAAAAAAGTTCACTAATATATTGTTGAATGAACAAACAGAATTTATAAGTGACTCACACAGTGCTGTGCATTGCATGTACATCTCTGCATTTCATTCTATTTCCATTTGAAGACAATAATCAAGCAAGTATTGCATGGCAGTCAATAAATCTAGACTCATTCTCAGAAACTGACTCATCAATTCAAGGACTCAGATTACTCAAAGCTCACAAAATAGAAAGAGAAAAATAATAGACATAGAAGATGTGTATTGAGAGTTACATTATGAATAATGCAGGAAATGTAAAGGAATTGCTGAAAATTTACTCTCAGGCCATCCAAGATGTAGATGAGCTTGTTTATTCATGAGAAAATATTTGGAGAAATTTAACATTAACTTGCTCACCAAAGGATCCTCTGCAGTGAATGGGTGCCGTCGGAATGAGAGTGCAAACAGCTGATAAAAACAATACAATAATCCACACGTAATCCACACGACTCCAGTCCATAAATTAACATCTTGTGGAGTGAAAAGCAGTTGTTAAAGGGGTCATATGATGCGATTTCAAGTTTTCCTTTCTCTTTGGAGTGTTACAAGCTGATTGTGCATAGATAAGATCCCTGAAGTTGCAAAGACTAAAATCTCAAAAGAGATATTCTTTATCAAAGTTAAGACTCTGCCATGCCCTCCTAAAACGGCTCATTCAAACACGCCCCCACATGTCTACGTCACGATGTGGAAATATTTGCCTAATGCCGCTCAAATGTTCACGCAAAGAAAGAAGGCGTGGTTTCAGTAACCGCAGTAGTGTTGATGCAGGCAGTCATGTCAGGGAGATGCTGTGTGTTTCTAGGTGAAAGCAAAAGCACTTTATTTGGCCTTCCGAAAGTGCTGTAGATGCATTTAGGAATCATTAAGATTACTTGCAACAGAACAGCAACGCATTTTATGGACAACCGTTTCGTGAACCTAGGAGAGGTAGGTATTTCTGACTTTGCTATGACAATCTGGCGCTTCTGAATCAGCGACTGTATGTTTTGTTATTAGTTTAAGTATTTGCTATTGACTGTTCAAATGCAGAGTTTTGCGCATCGTGTGTGTTTGTGTGTGTGTGTGTGAGAGAGAGAGAGAGAGAGACAGGGTCACATCACAGAGGAGTGTACAGCCCGTCAGAAATCGTATTAATCGCGGCTTGTGTGCAAATACATATGAGCTTCATCACTGTGTCTGTCACGCGACTCTGTTCCCCTCTCGGGCTTGAACTGATGGTAAAACTAAGGACATTATTAACTAAGGTCTTTACATTTATTTTGAAAGATGAAGCTCGCGATTATGGAAAGGGGCGTTACATTTCCGACGAGTGCTTGCGGTGTGCGGCCAATCACAATGCAGTGTGCCAGTTGGCCAATCAGAGCAGACTGCACTTGTTGGAAGGAGGGACTTTGTAGAAAATGACGCATTTGAGAGAGGCGGGGCATAGAGGACCTACAATAATGTACTGTATTTGAAAAATAATGTGTTTTTTGAACATTAAAGCATGTCAACATATTCTGTTACACCAAATACACAAAATAATGATCTTTAAAAAAGCATCATATGACCCCTTTAAATGTTAATCGATGGACTGGAGTCATGTGGAGTTGCTTGTGATTTATTGTGATGTTTTTATCAACTGTTTGGACTCTCATTTTGCAGGCACCCATTCACTGCATAGGACCCATTGGTGAACAATGACGTAATGCTACATTGTAAGCAAATTTTAATTTTTGGGTAAATTATTCCTTTAAAATCAACAAAACTGACCTTATTTATTTTCTAAATGCAATGTATAATGGATAAAATAAAGTACCATCCTACATATCTTCTAAAAATACATCTGATCACATGAGTAAAATGGGTCATGAGCACCTTTTAATGTTGACTTCAAAGACAGATGCTCTATCTAGACTGACCACAGGGTCATTTTCAAGAGTGTTCACTGAAATTATACATATGTCACATCCATCTGTATCAAGGGTCTTGGATGCTTTCATAAATGCCAGTGTGTCTCATGTACCTTGATATCATTTATTCTTTTCACTGAAACTCAAGCACAAACAACTAAAGATGCTTTTATAATCTAGTTTAAATGTAGAAAAGCATTGGACACAAGTGTGTCATGTTGGCTGCAGCATCATCTTGGCATCCGGGGACTGGCATGTTTCCCTTATATTCCTCATCTCCTGGCATGGAAAACACTTAATCTGCCTACTGTTGATCAACATAGGGACCAATCAGAGATTTTGTCAAGATCTACCACTTTAGCACTACACAAGGTCTTTAAACAGACAATAGATTGCATTTCTTTTATGCATTTAACACTTTTCTGTCCAAAACCGCTTGCAATGCTTTCAAATGAGTCCTTTTATCTGTTATCTGCGAACCAAAGCCATGACCTTTGCATTGCTCGCATTGTGCCAGTTGAGCTAGAGACAACAAGAGTCGACACTTTTTTTCCTGGTTGGATGGTGCCAGGAATACATGACCACCAGTCCATGCAATGTTACTTTAATCAAGTGCAAGTTGGCATCAAGTCATGTAAATATATTGCCAGAAATCTGCTGGAACTGCTGCCGGTGCTCCCTGTCATTAGCCATTTCATCTTATGCCAACTGGAAAAGGCAGCAGACCTCTGATACTCCATCTTCTCCCTGACTTCTCTATATATATCTCTCTCTGCGCTCCAGTGGTGAGAGGTCCAGAGAAAACATGAGTAATTAACTTACTCTCTTTTCTATTACAAGACAATTAGATTAACTACAGAAACACATTTATACAGAGCGTCAAGCCAAAAGCCTGCTGATCTGTGGCATGACTCTTGTGGCTTCTTGCTTTTATTATTGTGTTCTAATGTATCTCTTTTGTTTTACTAATGAAATGAATGAACTATCAACAGCCCCTATTGTGTATTATATGCAGTGCTGTTCGATTCTTTAATCTTTTGAATAGACTCCAAATCTGATTTGGGATTGATGGATGGGATTCTAAAAATGGCTTATAGTGACCAGGACATAGTGTAAAATGTACACTATTATGATTGTTAGTATTAAGATATTAAAAAAATATATAAATAAACAAACAGGCAAACAAAGGCAAACCGTGAGGCAATTTTGGAAAGTTTAACATGTAACGTTACGTTACACTAATATTAATCGAACCTAAAACGATTGGAGCAGGTTTTATGTTCATATATGTAGCCTACAGATAATTATTCTCCCATATACACATCTCCATGACATCTTAGTATAGTCTTAATAATAAATAAAGCGTTAGAATCTCTCTAATCACCAACACAACATTTAATATAGCAAACTGACAGAATCGCAGCATCATATACATAACTACTATCAACATTTATATATACATAAATTGAGAGCCCCCATTCTATCTAACATAGCCTATACTCACATATGCAGAGTAGTTGAACCTCATCCTTCATGGTGGCAGATTTATATTTATTACATATTCAATTGTATTTAATCAACATTTTGGTTCAATTTAAAGTTTCTCTTGGCCTGTTTCCTTAACCGAACATGTAGCGTATTTGATGACGCTCTAATGTGATACTGAACTCTCTAACAATGATTGGTTATGCAAATTTAATATCCACTCTTGATTGTTCAGTTTGGTAATAAGAGGAGCTTTTTAGCCGCTCATTGTAACATTCGTGCAGCGATAAAAACTAGTGTGGGCTACTACTGCATATGAAAGAAAAAACAACATTTCATAATATGTATCGGAATTATGTCCATAGACGTGTAAATTAAAACAAAAGCTTTGCTTATGAGGCTAAGTCTGCCTATTATGCTATTTCACTTGTGTTGAGAGACTCGTTCATAATATTCAGTCGCTTGTCGCCACAGGTGTTGTAGGCTAATGATGTAACATACAAGGATTCACCGAATTAAACAGCAAACAATTCGGAACGAATCTCTGTGATGAACTGAATCAACTGATTCAAAGTCATTGATGAATCAAAATCATCACAATGTTCCAGGCCCTTCAGTAGAGTTGATTCCTTTGTAGCGTAAACTCTTGATTCTAAATGCCTAAGAATCGACTCTTTTTGGAATCGACTCCCAGATTTACTAAAATGTAAATAATTTCAAAGTTTTAAGTATTAAAGTTACAATTACAAGACAACACTTTGGTAATTAATCACTTTAAATTGATCAGAATTTATATTAATCTGAATCTGGGTGAACTCAAAAGCATGTTAAAATTTGCATATATGCTGCATGGCAAGAAAAGAGACAAATCTATTACAGTGGAAATAGGTCAGACTATATGGAACACATATGGTATTAAGATTCCCACTCCCTGCGTCATCCTTTATAGCTCTCTTTTTTATTCCAGTTCTTTCTATAGAAGCTGTTATAAAAGAATCATTTGTGAGGAAACCTCAAACTGCCATGTCTCACACTTTCACTATCACACTAGAAATGCAATGCCTCAAAAGAAATTGTCAAACCTCCTCGAGTGCCAATTATGTTTAGAAAGAGCCACATACCTTAAGGGGAAAAAAATATCATTTCTAAGAAAATCTTAATAACTCAAAGCTTACAAAAGTACATAAAGATAAAGTGACAGCTTAAGGTCACATATTCATGACATATAGTGTGTGAAAACAAAGCTACAGAAATGAATCTAAATGTAAAAGCAACCCAGAAGCCTACAGCAAAGTTTGTCATTGCGATTTTATAATGTGTGAGGACACTGAGGTCAGTCCCATGATGTGCTTTGCAGACTGATGTCAATGAAGCTGAAATCTACCATCGGGTACAAGCAGTGAGTTCAGAACTATATTTGCTTCATGACTCGCCAGATATTTAATGTTTCATGTCCATAAAACACAGCATGGAGTGCAGTACATGAAAAATGAATTACGCTTTTATTTTGTTCTTTTGTGAGTGCAGTGAATGCCAGCTGAAAATAATTGTGAGCACGTTGCTTGTGGATCCGTCACCATCTAACACAAAATCATGAAATATTTTTCAGAAGTTGGAGTAAAAATAATCACACACTCCCTAGCGAGTGTGGTATCACGGTGTGCGCTGTTCGAACACCTCCGCTCAGTTTTAATGAACCAGTGAAGTTTTATATTCATCTGTGACCTGCATCTGAAGGGTTGCTGTCCATCTCTTTGCACCCTGGAGAGAACAACAGTGCTTGCTGGTTATTTAAAGTACTCTTGTTGAACTTGACATTTACTAATAGTAACAATTAAATTTGAAGGTCACAAATGACCTTGTCCAAACACGTCAATGAAATGGGCTGTTCAGAATAGCATGCTACTTACTCTTTAGTGTACTTTGCATAATATGCAAAAAAATATATAATAATAAAAGGACAGAATTCCTGGATCACAAACTACATCTCCTTCTTGACGTATTGTGCTCTCAGAATTATGGCTGTACTGAGAAGAGCTAAGTTATTTTTATACAAAACTGGATTAAAAATGCAACAACCATTTGATTTCCCAGAATTTGACGTCACTTTCTGAATTTAACCTGCAACATGCTGAGCTCATGTGGCAACGATGTCTGCAACATGCTGAGCTCATGTGGCAACGATGTATCACAGAAATGTTTTATCAGAAACATTTATCATTGCATTTATCACTTTACAAATGTTTTTTAATGCATTGCAATTCAAAAGATTGGAATTCAGTAGGAATTGTCTTTCTTTTTGTGTGAAAAAAAGAAAAAGACATATTTTTGTCTTCTTTTTGAGTGATAAAAATGATTTTAGGCCAGTAGCTTTGACATTCTGTGTAATGAAAAGTTTTGAGAAATATATGGTCTCTGTTTTAAAGACAGAAGTTAACTCTATTCTTGACCCATTACAATTTGCATATAGGCAGGCCCATAGTACAGAAGATGCTGTTAATACTGTAGCTTATTTTATTACTAAACATCTGGAAAATTCAAAAGCTTACGCACGGCTGTTATTTGTTGATTTTAGTTCTGCTTTTAATATTGTTAACCCTCACCTTTTAATTCAGAAATTGAAGACAATGAATGTGAATCCATTTTTAATAAGGTGGTATTTTTCATTTTTGACTAACCGGACACAACAGGTTAGAGTTAATAATACTTTATCAGAGTTTACAGGTATTAGCACAGGTGTTCCACAGGGATGTGTTAGTTCTCCTATCCTTTTTACATTGTATACCAACGAGTGTTCAAGTTGTGATTCTACTAACTTTATAGTGAAATTCTCAGATGACACAGCGATACTTAGTCTTCTGTATGAGAATACTGATTTGTCAGTTTATTTCTCAGAGGTATCAAGGTTTGTAGAGTGGTGTGATTTAAACAATCTTATTTTAAACACAAAAAAGACAGAGGAGATGATCTTTGACCCAAGATCAATAGGTGATCACACACCAGTGTTTATACATGAAACATCAATTAAGCAAGTATCTTCCTACAAGTACCTTGGTATCCATATGGATGATACGCTCAGTTGGGGGATTCATGTGGATGCAATTTGTTCTCGTGTGCTGCAAAGATTGTATTTTCTGCGTAGACTTAGGATTTTTGGAGTGGAGCAAAAAAATCATGTATTTATTCTATCAGGCAGTTATAGAGAGTATAATTAGATATGGCATTCCAGCATGGTTTGGTAACCTCACAATTCAGGTAAAGTCTAAGCTTGCGCGGTTGTTAAAAATAGCAATGAAGACCATCGGGAGAAAGGAGTATTTGTCCCTTGAGTCACTGTATGAACAGTCGGTCCTTAGGGAAGCACATCAAATTTTAGCTAACCCATTGCATGTACTGCATACAGAGTATGAATTGTTGCCTTCTGGAAGACGGTATAGATTTCCAATGTGTAGGTGTCGTTTTAAAAAGTATTTTATACCCATGTCAGTTAAAATGTTAAATAATGAATGATTGTTTTTTTTCAGGGTTAGTATAGGAATGCATGTGTATATTGTGTGTATATTGTTAATTATGGATCCAATGGTCTTGTCAATGTAAACACCTTGAGTCCAACACAAATTTCCCCTTTGGGGACAATAAAGTGTATTTCATTTCATTTTCATTTCATTTTTGAATACAATTAATGCTTTCATTCAACAAGCATGCATTAAACTGCATTAAACTGATCAAAAGTGACTGTAAAGACATTTACAATGTCACAAAGAAGTTATTTCAATAAATGGTCTTTTTAAATTTTTTATTAATCAAAGAATAGGAAAAATAAGGTTTCCACAAAAAATACTGAGCAACACAACTGTAAATTCAACTTTGCCATAACAGGAATAAATTACATCTTAAAATAATATATATATATATAATATAATATAATATAAAAAGATAAATATTGTTAATATTTTATTTATTTTATCTAGATTCATATTGTGCTTGAAATCTTCACAAGGATAAAAAAGACATAATTCATTTAAATACACAACATAATGCACTTATGCAAAAAACAAGGATGGAAACTATCTTAAAATGCAAATATGAGCACATGGCAACCTAACATATTACTCCTTAAACCAACATCCAACAGAAGTGAGCTTGCATGGTCTTTAAAGAGGACACTGGTATGATTTATCTCAGACAATACAATGGAAACTGCATCTTCTCCAGGTGATAAACAAGAAATTAGAGATCCAGTTACACTGTATATGACATCAGTCTCATCGATGTGCTTTCTCTCCATCTCTCACTCCATTACTATCTCTCCTGAGCCAACCTAATTCAGTATTCCATTAATAATGGACGATGTGTCAGATAAGGAACAAGAGCAATGGCTTTCTCATTGGCGAGCATTTTCTTCCAGCCTTGTCTCTACAGTGCCATGGATGCACAGGCTATCTTGTAAATCATTGTTCCTCAAGGACATGGCTTATCCGCCGAACCAGAGTTAATCCACACCCCGAGAGAAAAACTACATCGCCACCCAAACATGCCAGCTGTGGGCGTACTTTCCTTTCCCTGTCATGAAAATGGCCTGGACTGATGTATCAGGGCCAATTTTGGCAGGCGGCATCACAAACTCTTCACAGTTATTTGGCAGATGCTTTAATCCAAAGCCACTTACATTGCATTCAAGGAACAAAGTACAATGTTTTTGGTTTAACTGGGTATCAAACCTATGACCTTGCCAGCAGCAAGAGCTTTACTGTTTGAGTCATGGGGGCTTACTGTAATTTTTTATTTATTTATTTGTGTTCATAAACTTAAACTGCACTGAAAAAGTGTTGTAAAAACAGTTTTAAATCAGAAATGTAATTGCTAGTAAATTTCACAAATAATCCAAACAAACAGCAAGTAAGATATATTACAAGTGAGATTTTGAAGTTGAAAAACTGCATTATTTCCTTGTAAAATGTGCTCCAATAATTTATATAATTACTTTCAATAAAAATGTTATTCACAACCTCGAAAAATCACTTTTATTGCAGTGCACTGATAATTTTTTGGCATAATACTCAGAAATTGCTAGTAAATTTCACAAAAAAATTCAAAGAAATGGCAAGTATTTTTGTGTGTTTGTGTGTTTATCTGAATAAGATTTAGCAATTTATTTACCAAATTTACTCAACTACTAAACATTTTCTAGCAGTTATAAATTTCAATCATAGAGATACTTTCCTCTTACACACTTTGCAATTAATGAGGGACAATTATTCAGCCTATAAGAATGAGATTTCAATAAACACACATTTGTATATACCAATACAAGGGCCTGTGCATTGCATTTTTCTCTTTAGCATGCAAAAGGTCATTTCGTTTAGCCTTTTGGCAAGTGTTGTGTTGTGCAAACCACCTCTGATGTGAAGGGCAAGTACAAGGTTGATATATACCGCAACCTTGACATTGAGGAACAGGTTTGTTGAACTCTGGCCATATAGAAAACAGGAACATGGCTTTATACTATACGTGTCTTCTAGTGATTATTCATTTGGGAGAAATTGCATGAGTGAAAGCATGCCATTATGTTGCACAACTGACAAAGACTATACATCCATTTATACAGTATGTCCATTTAATAGAGAAAAAGAAAAACCTTCTCTGAATATGGTTATTACGTCTGTGCTGTTGTCTCTAAACAATATTTGCCATCTCCATTTGTATTCAATGTGATGGTGATGGATCTTTATGATTATTATAAATAAAGGCTTGAACTAGCACCGAGCAAAAACACGGTTCAAAGGCTTGGTTCTGAAATATTCTGATGCTTATAATCAAATCCATTTGGACTGAAAAGGACACATAATTTAATTTCTGCATTAAATAACCTCCAGTTCAACGTTTTAGCAGATTTTCCACCTAGACACCTTTGATAAGAACTAGCTGATGCAAAAACGACCCTCGCAATGTGATGACAGACCAAAACCACATTAATGACTCAGCTGCTATTGTGAATATAAAATAAGCAGAATAATTAAGTGCTCAGAGTGATCTGACATTTTCACAGAACATTTACAATATGTGATAAACAGCATCCAGCTGAGTCTGCCTTTGAGATATTTATGCAATTATACAACAAAAAAAAAAAAAATCACACTAAAAAAGCAACAGCATATGATGAATGACATACAGTCGAAATCAGTATTATTTTAAACATATTTTTATATATGGGAAATATTTCTGCTAGTGCATATGAATATAATAGGGCTGTTAAAGGGATAGTTCAACCAAAAATTTAAATTAAAATTAAAATTAATTACTCACCCTCATGTCGTTCCAAACCCGTAAGATCTTCGGAACACAAATTAAGATATTTTTGATGAATTACGAGAACTCTCTGACCCTCCATAGACAGCAAGGATCCTAACATGATCAAGGCTCAGAAACGTAGTAAGGACATCGGTAAAATAATCCATGTGACATCAGTGGTTCAGCCGTAATTTAACGAAGCTATACAAGAATACTTTTTCTCGTAAAAATAAAGAAAAGAAAAATAAAGACTTTATTCAACAATTTGTCTCCTCCACGTCACCCTATAGCGCCGTTTTGGAGAGTATCACATACGTAAACAACATATGCAATGTATGTACGCGGATACGTTGTTTACACTCAGATCAAAGCATAAACAATGTATGCGCGCATGGTGCTGCTGACACAGAATAGCATATGTTGTTTACGCATGTGATACTCTCCAAAAGGGTGACGTGGGGAGACGAATTGTTGAATAAAGTCATTATTTTTGTTTTCTTTGCGCACAAAAAGTATTCTCGTAGCTTCGTAAAATTACTGTTGAACCACTCATGTCACATGGACTATTTTAACGATGTCCTTGCTACGTTTCTGTGCGTTGATCGTGTTAGAACCCTTGCTGTCTATGGAGGGTCAGAGAGCTCTCAGAATTCATCAAAAATATCTTAATTTGTGTTCCGAAGATGAATGAAGGTCTTACGGGTCTGGAACGACATGAGGGTGAGTAATTAATGACAGAATTTTCATTTTTGGGTGAACTATCCCTTTAAGTAATTTAATAATCGAATTAATTACATGATGTGCTGGATAATTCATCTAATTAATCGCAAATTGATCAATTTGGCCTATAAAGTTATACCCCCAAAAGATCATTTAAAGTCATTGTGGTGTTAAATGACAATATAAATATTTTTTAAATATATATTGAAATATGAAATTATTATTATAAAAAAAATGAAACTAAAACTGCCAGTAGGTGGCGGAAAGTCACTGTCTTAATGAGCGAGTCATTCAGTCATTCATTCAACCAATTCGTTGAATCAACGTTTGGTTGATATGCGGGAAATATGCGCTCTTGCTCATGTGATATTCCTAAACTGTTTCATATGATGTAAACAGAAGACAAAAACCCATACAGGCACATTTTTTGACCTCATATCTTGAATTTTAGCGGCATATAACTGCATTCTCATAGGCTACATCACGCAGTCAGCATCATGTTCGTCTGCAACTGCATGCAATATAAGATGACTTAAACGTTAAAAATACGTTAATAATTTTAACGCTTTATGTTTTTCATAATTAAATCGGCAGCCCTAGTACATAATAGCGTTTACATTCTAATAAAATGAATGCAAGACTCATGTCATTTTTAGAGTTTATTGCAGCTAATGACAGATTAACCTCCAAAGAGCACATTTTAAGCAAATCGTCATGTTGCTAGCAATATCAGGTAAGCGCTGACAAAGAAAAGAGCAGGTGCTTCTTTATAACACATCCAAGTACAAATCCCAAAAGCACATTGCTCGGCAGGATGTGTCACCCCACACAGTTAAGAATAGCTGGCAATGATGAAACATAGAATAAAAAGTCTGCCTGATGAAGGATGTAAACTTCATTGAGCATTCAACACAATGTGAGGAAGAAGATGAATGTGACCCCAGTCATCTACGGCCAGATGTTACCATGTCCTCCTCCACATCTCATGAAGAGAGCAATGAATGAGTGTCTTTTATATCAAAACAGAGTCCATAAAAAGAAAAGGATGTTTTGGATAGAGGTCAGTGAGATAAACAGAGCCGTCACTCAACATTTCAGTGTATCCTCCAAAGGAGATTGAACTGCCGCCCCCTTCAGAGACCTGCTGCCTGATGTGTATTAAACCCGTCAGGCTGCGTCACGTCGGCCATGCCGGGAGACACGGGGCTACAGATTAAACCCACTACTCAAATTTATACGCGATTTATGGCCCACTGGCTCTTTTTACACCAAGCTTACTGTGTTGTCCCACCTCTTCTGTTGAATTCATTTACAACAAATTATGAGATTCATTGAAAAAAATCTATCATACATTTATATGTCAATTTAACAGATTAATTTAGAGTTCATTATTATTTTATTTTTAACTTTTTTATTCTAACCATTATTCATTAACAATTAATCTACACAAAATAATAAACAGAAATGAAAATGTTCATCGATGTACAAAATTAACTTAAAAATGAAATTAAAATTAATAAAAATGATACATTTAACTATATTGCAAAAAAAAAAAAAAAAAAAATACTAAAACTTAAAATTAAAATGAATTTAAAATGAAAACTGGAAATATTAAAAAACTAATTGAAAGCATTAATACTATAATAAATGCAAATACTAATACTAATACAAAAACTATAATACATTTCAATATTATATTTCTGTTTATTTATTTGTTAAGCAGCAGTGTAAAATTTGTGTGTGTGTGTGTGTGTGTCTATAATAACTCTATAACTCTAAATATTAATAAAACCTACTAATAACTTACTAAAACAACACATATATACAGTATATATATATATATATATATATTAGATAGATATTTTAGAATCATAAAAATCTAAGAACAAGGCAGCATGAATGTGTATAGTGACAGTGATAGTGTATGATACATAATAATCTAGTGAATTTATACATAAATCTTTTCTGTAATATTGCAGTTAGTGAATAAATGTTCTGTAAAAACATTTGAGATTATCCTGCTTGGCATGATGGGAACTGGCTGTGACCCCGTGGGGAAACTTTTAAAGATTTTACTTCCCAGAAAACACTTCCAGCACAGTGTTATCTGGCACAGGCACGAGTCTAATTACAGTCATATGTGATGTTTACTCTTGCAGAAGTGCCTTTATGCATGATTTAGTCTCATGCCATACCAAATGTTCCCTTAATATGCAGCATAATCAGATCTCATTCCACACAAAACCGTGTCACTGGATATTCCAGCTGTGACCTCCATCCTGAAGCTGATACGTCCTTGTATATCAGTAAAAGCAAAGGTCTTTCCACTCCTCTACCATTACCTGATCTCATGTTCCCTAGACAGCCATTAGACAGCAAATCCCATACAGTTTAAAGATTGATAACCATGACAACCAGAAAAGAGGGAGAGAATGAGAGGAGAAACAAAGGAAAAACAAATTTGGTTTCAAACATGACATATCACTATCTAGATGTTTACAACAAGCCAACTCAGATAACAATAAGGCACAGTAAAGGACAGAAATAGAGAGAGAAAGAGAAAATGGTGGGACATCCAAACAGCACAGACAAGTGCTGGGTAATTTGCAAGTTACCAAGCAACCTGAAGAACCATACAGTCATAGAAAGCAGATTTCCCTCCATCCTATCCATCTTGTTCCACATCGAATACAGAGATCATCTATTTTATCCACCTATATTAAAGGAACAGTTCCCAGTTCCCCCCAAAATGAAAATCATTCAAAATGTAGATGAGTTTGTTTTTTTCATCAGAACAGATTTGGAGAAATTTAGCATTTCACTTGCCCACCAATAGATCCTCTGTAGTGAATGGGTGCCGTCAGAATGAGAGTCCAAACAGCTGATAAAAACATCACAATAATCCACAAGTAATCCACACCACTCCAGTCCATCAATTAATGTATTATGAAGTGAAAAGCTGTGCATTTGTAAAAAACAAATTCATCATTACGTTGTTTTAACTTTAAATCATTGCTTCTGGCCAAAATACTAGTCCATAATCCATAGCCACGAACAACTCTTCCTGAAGTGACAATCTTCTGTTGTCCTCTCACATCAAAATCCACCAACATATTTATTTAGGACTGGTTTTTGCTTGTAATGGTGCTTGGTCTGTGCATATTTCCCTCCTGATTCAGACAAGATGACTTTTTCACTCAAGCAACGGTTTGAAGTTAATAACATCTTAATGATGGATTTGTTTATTACAAACATGCACCTTTTCACTTCACAAGATATTAACATACTGGCACCATGTCTGTTACCTTGTGATGTTTTTATCAGCTGTTTGAACTCTCATTCTGACGGCACCCATTCACTGCAGAGGATCCATTGGTGAGTAAGTGATGTAATGCTAAATTTCTCCAATGAATGTTCCGATGAAGCAACAAACTCATTTACATACTGAATGGCCTGGGGTTAAGTACATTTTCAGCAAACTTTTGGGTGAACTACTCCTTTAAGAGTGTGAACACGGTTTAAAACATCTTCTTTTCTGTTCAGTGAAGAAAAGAAAGTCATACTGATTTGGAATGACATGAGGGTGAGTAAATGATGCCATAATTTTCATTTGTTGGGTGAACAATCCTTTTAAAAACAGACTGCATCAATTGCACTATGTAAGACGGTCAGAAGAAGAGAAAATCAACTCCATGTAACTCCCCTGAGAGCCTGTTTAACTCTAATAATCAACTATTAAATCCTGCTCATTACAAAAGCACAGCTCATCAAACCTAATCAGCCGTTCCGACACCTTCCAGAAGACAACGGTTCTCCAAGGTGTGATAAAAAACTGAGAAAGTGGGGTAGTTAGCATGAGTCAGCCGTCTGCGAAGCTTGTGATTAAATATTTGAATGTAACTGTCACGAAAACGACAGGTTCCATTCCTCAGACCGATGTTTTGACACTCCCGCCGCACGACAAGGTCGAACGCACAGGTCAGCTACAACCGATCCCCAAACGTACATGTCTATAAAATAATGAAAATGTCAGGAGAATTGAATCCAGTAACTCCAGAGGAGGTATGTTAGCAGGAAGTGAATTGGCAGTGATAATTTCCTAATGTCAACAGAATTTCAGTTAAGTCTGATATAATACCTCCATTTGGAAAACACACTGAAGCACATTAATCATGCTCGGCGTTACACTTGAGAGGTGTAGTCGACTCTGAAAGTAGGACACACGATCATGATCTCAGCCCTGTGATGGAGAGGATGTCACGTATAGCTGCTCGTCTTTGTTTCAGTAAAAACGCATTGAAGCCAATATTCCAATACTTCTTCTCATATGATACTTCCCATGCTCTTCTAAAACAGATCTGAGACAAAAATAAAACTTGAATATTATTATATTCCCCATTAATTTGATACTTTTCCATCATTAACATCACAATGGTCTCCAATTTTTGATCCCGTTGCATTTAAAATGAGTCTTTAATTCAAAATCTTTTAAAGGCACATAGCTTGGAGCATGCACTATAAGACGGAGAAACCTTCAGAAGTGCATTGTGGGTTTCAGATGCAGCTGTTTCTATGTCAAGGACAGTGGAAATGTCAATGCTGCACACTGGCACATCTGTCTCTGCCTTCATAGTGCAGATATACATTATTCACCGAGAACTATGAGGTCAAGATTATTAATGCAACACTGTTTTTGTGTAGAGACACTGGGCTGAACATAGACATGACTGGATCTTATAAAACCCACAATGCACTAGGAATAAATAGGACCAGATTCTGTTGTGAAATGGTATTTACATCTAACTATTTATTATAAAATGGATAGTTCTGAATCTAAAGTCTAAGTTTATTATTCAAAGATATTGTAATATGATATTGTAAGCTTGAATTTTCATAATAATGGCTTAATTTTGAGTCTGTTTCTCAAACAAAAGTGATCATATGGCTTTAAATGCTTTTTTTTGGAGTTTGACAGTATTCTTTATTCACTTTCATTATATTGAAAGGAGTGGCCAAGATTTATTTTAAAAATAAAATAAATAAAAAATGAAAAGTAAAAATAAATAATAATAATAGAAAAACATCCAGGTAAAGTAAATGACAGATTTTCATTTTTAAAAATCAATATTCCTTTAATGCAAGCTGAAATATTTCAAAATGTAGACTATACTGTGAATGTGAATGTCAATTTTTAAAAATTAATAATACACATTGCTGCGTCTGCTTTTTTTTTTTAAATAAAAGCCTAAAAACACCCTTTACCTGTTGTAAAAGCAGTGTAACACACAGCCTCTCATAGCTTATCACTAGACATTTTAAGTTTTCATCTCGTAGCGTATGCCTTGTCTTTTCTTTTTAAAGATGATGAGGTGACTATTATGAAGGAGATTGTTGAGAGGCTTGTTTTTCTCCTTTTATTAGTTTGTTTGAAGCAAGGACATTGATAATACCTGGAGAGATCTATCCGTTAGTCCATTCATCTCAAACCCTTCACTAGTCACTATCATGAGCTGTGACGTCAAAGGCAGCATACAGAGAAAAATATAAGCCTATTTCACGCTTTTAAGAAAATCAGCACTGGAAAAACATCTCATCTCATCTCTAACGAACTATTTACAATGTATATGTTGCTTGCAAAAAAAAATTAATCTGGTAACAGCTACACAGCTACTTTTGAAGTGTCATAACTGGAAGATAGTGTAGTTACAACAAAACACAATAACAATTATTTTTGCTAATTAAAATAAAGCACACACACACACACACACACACACACACACACATATATATATATATATATATATACAATAAAAATTATAAAGGCACATTACAAAATTACTAAAACTGAAAATATAAAAAATAAAAGTTAATTCAAAATATTAATAAATAGGCCTACTTTATATAGTAGTAGTATATAAATATACATATAGTAGTATATAGAATATAAACAATACTAAAAAATAACACACAAGTCCTTTATGGTGTATTGTTTTATGGCCATTGATCATTTAATTCAATTATATAACATGTTATACAAAACAAACATCAAATAAAGCGGATGGAATGTAACACAAAAGCCCTGTGTTGACCTCCGTGACCAAAATGTCCTTGTCTAAACATATTTAACCTGACCCTTTGCTTCCAAAGGTCCTGCCCTCCAATGCTATCCCATGATTCCTTCATATTACACAGTTCACAAGGGACCATCTGGTCACATATGACCCTTAAACCCCCGGGATACGCCTCCAACACACCACAGGCTTATCTCCATTAAAACCCTGATCCCGGGATCAAGGAGAGTCCCTCGAGCAGCGGCCGGCCCTCCGCTGAGAAACTTTCTTCATCAGAGAGCTTCAAACCAGCATGCTCCTATGTGTTGCTTTGGAGATATTGTGTCTGTAAACAAAATCTGACATCAGTTTTGCATTTTTCTCGTTATGTTTGCAGACAGAATCCGTGGCAGGGGAATTGGTCCTAAATCAGTGGGAAAATGGAGAGTTTAACCCAAGGCCATATTTGTGCTACGAGTCTATTTTCTCTCTCCTTGCCAAAGGCAAGAATGGGGACGGGAAGCAAAGGTGAGGTAGAAAGGTGGAATTCATTTCTGACACAGGCAGAGTTATTTGTGTTCTGTAATTCTTGTTTTTTATTATTCATTAGTTGTTTTTTTTGACTGTGTATCAAATAGCTTTACTAAAAGGAGGGAATGCATTCAGTGTGCCAGAGGAGAGGAGAAGAACTATTCAACAATTCATTTTCTTACAGGTTTTCTGCATGGAATTCATGAATAAAACTCAAAATGCAACAAGGGATCTGTATCTCAATGCATCACATTTCCTCTAAGATATATATGAACATCTCACTTTTTAAGCCTTTAGGAGGAGGAACAACAACACATACACAATATCCAGAGTATGACTGGAGCTCCATATTTAAAACTCTACAGCAATACACATGCAAAAACTGTAAGAGTCTGTCAGACCATGGAAAAATCTATGGCAGGCATCTTAAAGCTGAAGAAAGGGTGAATAAAACATGAAGCCAAAAGTACAGCAGCAAAAACTAGGCCAAAAAACACTGTATAAGAAGCCATGCATGGGCCATAGGCTATATGGCATAATAAACAACAGATCACTATTAAAATGTATCCTTTACGAATGTATGAATGAATGAATGAATGAATGCATGTAATGGACCCTTTTCACATTTCGGTGGTTCTCAGAAGTCATCATAGTTGGGTAAACAAATATAGTGGTGAACAGAAACTACTGTAAAATATATGTAATTTTTATGCATTCCCATTTGTCCCAACAGCAAAAGAGAGAGAAAAAAAATCCATGATAGTGGATTACATTGGTCAGAAGATTTACCATCACTGCATCAGCCGTGAATGATATATGTGTTTTATTTTTAAGTTCTGTAAATTTAAGTTCAACCTAAAATCTTCTGTATTTTTGTGGTAAAGTTATGGCAACCACATCTGCTGTTTTTACAGTACATTTTACAGATTTTTTTCACAGTGCACATAACATTTTTACAGTGTTAATTGAATTTACATTTAATTTAAAATATTTAAATACTAAAAATCTCACTATTTATGATGTTAATAACTGTGTAAATGTGTCACAGTCTCTGAAAATGGACCACATAAAAAAATATATATATTTACTTACTCAATGCACATTCGTCTTATTGTGCACAATGCATCAGTGCACATTATATAAAATGAAAAATTGCTTGTGTTTGTAATCTTTAATCAGAAAGTAATATCCTGTTCTACCTCTGCAACTATATTTCTTTTCGTCTGCTATCATGATACCCCTCACCCCCGACTGCTTGTCTCCAAATGGTATATTTTTCATAAGCCAAACAATTCCCAAAAGATGCACGTTTCTTCTCATAGAAATGAGAAGCCATATTTCATTTAGAAATACATCAGTATGCTGAAATAAAACGGGTTGTGATTGACATTCAAAGAATAAAAAAACTGAGAAAATTAGTCCTTGGTCAAAAAATGTACTACACTCTTAAAAATGGTTCCAAAAGTGGTTTTTGACAGCAATGCCATAGAAGAACCATTTTTGGTTCCCCAAAGAACCTTTCAGTGAACAGTTCTTAAAAGAACCACTTTTTCTTAGTGTGAAGAACAGTTTAATAATCTAAAGAAGCTTTTGCCCCTATAAAGAACCTTTCGTGCAATTTAAAGGCTCCATGGATGAACCATCGATGCCAATGAAGAATCTTTATTTTTAAGAGTGAACCTTCTAAGATTCTTCTTAAATGTAAGCCAGCATGCAATGACAACACAACATGACATGAAGCAGCAGCAAAAGCATTCATAAAAGCAAACCGTGCATACTTTTCAAGGATGTAACCCAAGTTTTGCCCCGTGACGAGCAGAAGAGGCACAGCAGACATGATACGGTTACGAAGAACAAGCCGTGAAATGTGCTGTGTTATCAAAGACCACATGTCATTTTTTGAAAAGAGGAAAAAAAGATGAAAGTCTGCCCTTAGAAAATGTTACTATTCTGGGTAAATGCCACAGATTGCACACAGACAAGAGACACAACCCTAAGGATGCCACAAAACCTGCTGGATACCGCCACTGTAAAAACATATCAAGTTTGGAATGATTATTTGAAAACTTCACGATTATATAATTGTCATATTTGTGTCAGAGCGTTGGCTGTGTAGTGCAGCAGCGTTCGAGAGGTTCAAAGCAATCATCTTTACCAGAGGGGATTACAGCTTTAAAACCAAAGTGAGTGTCCCATTCAGGAAGGGATAAAGCCCAGTGTACTAATCTGATGGAGCGGAGGTAGCTTGTACGAAGCCATCCATTAAAGCCACCAGCCATAGTCATTTCTGTGGGCTGCTAACTTTCTCTCTGACCTTACAGAGGAGCCCGAACATGTTAGCATTGCACGCCTAGAGCAGAACATGAGCCTGTCATCTGCACAGCCTGTATGCACAGCATGGACGGCATTAGTCACCGCCAGAGTCATCAAGAGAAGAGAACATTACAGCAAACAGACAATTCACATTCGACTGTTTGACATACGGCGCGTCCACGCAGCCAATAAAGTCATATGCAGCCTAAGGAGCATGTTATATCATAAGTGCTGAATCACACACTGATGTGATGTTTCTGAAAAAAAATCTGACTTTTTATGTGGAAAATCAGTGCTGAATCACACAACGTGAAGTGAAAAAAAATCTGACTTTTTATATGGAAAATCAGGCAAACAGTATAGTCCCATAAATAAATGTAATATATGTGCATATATTACATTTACATACATGAAATATGTTGTCATATGCAGTAAAAACATATATGAAGACTATTGGAACTAGCTCATAAAAATATGTGTTTATGAATGTGTAATACATTTAATACAATACATGTACATATATATCTTAAAACCCTTGATATTATATAAGTAAATATAAAAGATGCACATTTATTTAAAAAGAACACGAATACAAAACATAATCCAATAATTTTGGTGTTTTTATATATATATATATATAGTTGTAAATAAAACAAAAAATATTGGATTAAGTTTTACAAGAAAATGTAAATTTTTCTATTTAAATTTAAGTTATTTTACTATTTAAATACTACTTTTCTACTTTAACATTTCACGTTTAACTCAATTTAAATGAGAAATTTACTTGCAATTTTTCAGTAAAAAAATTATATACTATTTTTTTTAGAGCATATACAAGTTTTACTCATTTTACATATGTTATGAACTTTTATCTTTATCTACCCATAAATTTGATGTATGAAAAATATATATGAAATTTCACAATTACAAAGAAACGGCAAGTAGCATATATGACAATATACTGAAATTGTATTTTTATTATAAAACATACTCCAATAATCCTTATTTTATTTACAACTCCGAAAAAAGTCATTTTACAGCTTAGTTAATATTGCCTTTGAGGTCTGTAAATAATGCTCCAAATCCTTTTTTCAGACAAATGTATCACTGTTTTGATTCATTTTTAAACACCATGTGTTAGGAAAAGCGGCGCTAGACTTCACACTGTGCTGTCCCTTGGAACAAAATGCATACAGGTAGAGGGGTGCCCAAAATATTCATTTCCACCTGCTTCAAGCACCTCGATTATTTTCTAAAACTGGATCATTTTGACACTAATCTAAAAATAAAGCAACACTACAACACATTTCCTCCAGCATCCACACATGAACCCTGAACAAAGCGTCTTTCTGTTCAATGTCACTAGCCTCTCCGAGGGAACAGTTCGGTGCCAACACCCCGTTGGAAGATATAAAGCTGTAAACAGACCTGATGACGAAGAAAACACACCCTGGCCTAGATAAACAGTTATGCAATCCGTACTGGCCACTTCTCCCCAAAACAGAAGAGCAATGCCAATATTACAAGTCCCAAGGCTCTACTTGAACATCGATGTCTGTTGGCTCACTGCACATGGAGAGGTGTGACAAACTTTTGGCAGCGTTGATTGATATAGAGAACAGCCAACCCTTTAAATGCAATTATGGTCAGGGTCCAGCTGCCCTTCAATGTGACTTCAGTCACATTTATCATCTATCAACAAGCTCATCTTACATTCCACCAATGTCTTATGATATAGTATTGCATTAACATAAGAGCAAGTTAACATAACACCATGGAGGACAGGGCTATATAGATAAAAAAAAAAAAAAGGACAGCTATGGTTGCCAGAGTTTTGTTGAAAAATTACTGTGACAGTATTTCTGGCATTACCATATGGCATTTTTGTGAATATATATGTCATTAAATCATTTAATGCTAATAAACCAACTTATAGGAACCATTAAAATGCAACAAGTTAATGTAAATTGGTCTCTTCATCAACTGTGATCATTGATAACATGAAGACAAAGAACAACAATAAACGCCTTCATTAAAATTACAAAATAAGCAATGCAATAAATATCAATATACTAAATTCAACACAGAACAATCGACTGCACATATCTGATACACAAATAGGATAAAATTAAAATTTTACATAAAATTCAACAAATGTGATTCCTCACAGTTAATTTTGGGAACGCCCCTTTTCCCACAAATTAAAAAAGGTTTCACATTTTTCTTATTTAAAAAACAAACAAAAATATTTTACCTTAAAGGTATTTTGCTTTGTTATGTATAATTGCATTTATGCATGCATTTTATATTTATATTTAACAAATGCATACTGAACATCTTTACATTTTTCTTCATAAATATAGAATACAATGCACGTTTTTTCTTTTAGAATATATTAACTAAACTTGCAGTTAACTATTTAAGAGATTTTTTCCTATAGCACGGATTCTACATTACAATCACTTACATTTTAAAGTGCACTCAACCATTATATGGAAACATATTTTTCCCCCTTAACCTTACTTGTTGTTTGAGTAAACATTCTTTTTATAATGAACGTCTTGCAAGTCTAAAAAACCAAACAAAAAAACTGGACACTCTCATTATTACAATCTGCTCAAAAACTAGGACACATCTATGATTTTTTTTTTCCAAAAGAAAACGGTTTGTTTGTACCATTGACGCTTGACTTCCACAAAAGCGTTAATTCGATGCTAAAATAAGTAGTTTCGTCCTTGTTCGGTGTATCTTTAATGTTTTGGCGGGCGCGTCTCTTAATGAGCGCTGTCCGCGGTGCTGAAATACACACAACAGGCATGAGCACTACCCGACGCTTTGAATAGCTCAATTACAGCTCTGATATCTCTCTGGAACTTCATCGAACATAAAAATCAAAATTACACTACAAAACAATTAACGAAGTGGACCTGTGGGAGTTGAGCGCCTACAGCTCATGCAAAAAGCTGTGCAAAAAAATCAAAACACCTACCTCGCACTCGATGAACCACGTTGGGGATGTTACTATCGCCTTGCCTCCTTCAGCACTGATTTGGGTCACCTAATGCGCGTGCACACAGCTCTGGAGGGAGTGAGTGAGTGAAAAAAAACCTTCATCCCTCATCAAAGATGGCGTGCCCCTCTGACGTCATAATGACCCTCAATAGGGCGTGCCCAGAGCCGCCCCTGTGTGAGTGTTAATGTCCCCGCCCTCATCCGTTCTAACGTCATAATGACCCTCAGCACTAGGGCGAGGCTGCCAGAGATTTAGCGCTCATTGATCCCTGCTTTATGTTATATTTGAATGTATGGGTTGTTTGGCTCCATCTGATTTATTGTGATTGTGAAATTAAGCAGTTCTCCTTTAAAATGCTGGGAAATGACCTTGGGAATCACCTAATAAACTGTGGCCCCAGAGCAGTGGTTCTCAATTCTTTTTTGACTCCAAAGATTCATTGCTCATGACAATATTAAAAGGCAAACTTTTGAAACTACGATCATCGTTAAATTAAAATAAACAATTGTTATTTAATAAGTTTAATATTTAATAAGTTATTTCACAATTCCAGATGTTACAGGAATATGAAGAATTGTTGTTGAGTTGTTGAAAAGCTGAACGAGAAATTTGTCCATTTTGTTTGAATCTGACCACGTCATCAGTTTACAAGTATGTGTGAAAATGGGGGGGGGGGGGGGGGTATTGTATTGGTAAAGGCATAGTTCACCCAGACATAAAAGGTAGATGAAAATGTATTCACTCTCAGGACATTCAAGATGTAGATGAGTTTGTTTCTTCATGGGAACATATTTGGAGAAATTTAGCATTACATCACTTGCTCATCAATAGATCCTCTGCAGTGAATGGGTGCCGTCAGAATGACAGTCCAAACAACTAATGAAAACATCACAATAATCCATCAATTAACATCTTGTGAAGTGAAAAGCTGTGTGTTTATAATAAACAAATCTATCATTGAGGCATTTGAACTTTAAACCATCACTTCTGGCCAAAATACCAGTCTGTAATTCATAATAACGCTTCCTTCAGTGAAAAAGTCCATCCTCTGTTGCCCTGTCACATCAAAATCAATACAAACATATTTGTATAGAAATGCACTGGACTGCTTTCACTTGTAAATGGTGCTTGATCTGTGCATATTTCTCTCCTGATTCAGATGAAACGATGTTTTCCACCGGAAGCAATGATTTGAAGTTAATAACATCTTAATGATGGATTGTTCATTACAAACATGCAGCTTTTTGGATGAACTACTCCAATAATCTATTCAAAATGCTCTGAGTAAAATATCAAGTGGAACAGAAGTTTGCAGAAGTCCCTTGATATTCCCCCGTGTGCTACATTTACAGTGGGTTTTGAAATGGATGCCTTGTTTGTATTTCCAATTTCTTGTTTGTTTCTTGCCCCAAGCATCAAGTCTCCCTGATCTTCTAATGGGAGCAAGATCAGATAAAAGTGCTTTAGTTATAGAGACTTACAGATTCAGATAAGGGGCATGGATCAATAGCTTTTATTTAATTATTTAATGGCTTTTGGACTTCTGAAGGTTCTTCCTTACTGTTCTTTCAGTTTGTATTTGTATCTAGAGTGTGTTTCTGTGGAAGAGGATGTGTTAGACAAGGTTATTGTGTTTGACTTTGGCGAAGGAGGACCTGAAAGAGAAAGAAACTGTAGGCTAGTAGTACTAAACAATCTGGCAAAGTGCTTCACTACATTAAAACAAATCAAGACATACAATCTGGATACTTAATTCAGCAGGACAGATGAAGGTCAAGAATCTTCTGAGATAAAATACTGTCCGGCGAAGAGACAAAGAGCAGTTTGACTGTTTAAACATGCACTGTACAACAAATCACACACACCCTGTTAGACATCAGAGGAGAAAAGAACTGCTGAGGGTGCGGATATTGACTCAGCACATACAAATGAGACAGTAATGCTAGTTAGTGCAACATCCAACAAACAGGAAACCCTGCTAAATATATTGATTTACACTTACAGGATATTACGGCTAAAACAATCCATGTCTTTAGCACCCGTCTTGTTTACTGTCCGAAGATGCCGCTGTTATCCAGAATGAAGTTATGTGCTTATTTTGTCTGGCATATTGATGTCTTGATGACATTTAAATTCAGATTAGGTTGTGAATTTGGTTTTTATTATGAAATGTGATTTACATACCATTGCAGCTCCTTTCTGTTCGCACCGGCAGAGCGAGTGCTGATTAATCCTGAATTCTTTGACACAAGTGAACATTTGCAGGACCCACACTGTTACCAATTAAAGCTCATTTATTTGAGCCAGATTCCCTTCAGTCTTTCTTGTCAATTAGCACTGCCAGAACCCACCCCCACAACATGTCAGAAAGAGCCCTTATCCTATGCTGCTCATGGTAAAAAAAGGTGGGAAATCTGTTATTAACCTCATCATTTGCCTACCATCGATGATTGCATGCTGAACTGTGAATAAGCAGCAGAAACAATATCTCATCTTTGTGTAGGCTTAATCGCACTGCTGCAGATGCAGATAATTATATAGGAGAAAATTCATGTGAAATAATAAAAAGAGGCACATTTACAGAGAGCCACCTTTCTAAATATCATGTGCGCATCTTAATAATTCACGTGTATGACTTCCAACATAATACAATGACATGAAACATCACAGCTTTTCAAGGACTTAATGACTCACTCTAAAATACCTGATGAAGTCAAATTGGATCAACTAATTGAATATGCAAATTAACCATTAATTATGATATTTTGCAATTTGGTATTTTAGACCATAATTGGACTAACCAAAAAAATTGAGAGGCTGTGATATTTTAAGGACAGAGAATGGCATACAAGCTTTTACTGCACAGTACTATATACTGTGGAAGCCTGTTTCCAAAGTATATAGTAAAGGTTCCATATTTGAATTCATGGTGATGATTTTAAAACTCGAAAGAACCTTTTTCGACCATAAAAACATTTAGTCCTATTGAAAGGTTCCACACTCTTAAAAATAAAGGAAGCAAAAGTGGTTTTCACAGTGATTCCATAGAAGAACCATTTTTGGTTCCCCAAAGAACTTTTCAGAGAACAGTTCTTAAAAGAACAATTTTTTTCCAGTCATTTTTTTTCTAATTCAAGAACAATTTAACAATCTAAAGAACCTTTCTCACTGTAAAGAACCTTCAGTGGTTCCATGGATGTTAAAGTTTTTTCATGGAACCATAGATGCCAATAAAAACTTTTAATTTTAAGAGTACTTTGATGTTAAAGTTTATTCATGGAACCATAGATGCCAATTAAGACCTTTTACTTTTAAGAGATCACCTCAGATTAAAAATGAAAAAAGGCAGTTGTTAAATATACTAAAGGAAATGTGAAATGTAAAGACATACTGAGAGATATTAGTCATAATCGAGAGATATAAAATTGCAATTATGTGACATAAAATCAGCTGTGAGTTCAAATCGCACTGTAAGGTAATGAGAATAAAGTGGAATTAACTCATTTTCCATGAAGCAGAAATGGGTATCTGTAGTATTATTGCCTACTATTAAAGGAAACAGTATGCATTATTCCATGATAAATGCATGATCTCATCAAGCTGCATATTTAATTTAGAGTGCAATTATGGACTTGGAATGATATTTTGCTGCTTTAACATGTTGCCTTTTTAAATAAGAAGTCAGGTGCACTGCATTGTGTGATACAGTCCTCTGCTCATATTTTGTATGCTGCTCATTTTTATATAATTTTATATAATTCTTAGAAATGTAAAATTTGTACCATTGTGTAAAAATGTACCTGTCAGACCTGTGTTCCCCATGTCCTGTGTTTCCCTCCCTCTTGTGCCCATATGTGGTCCTTCCTGTTCCTGTCCTCATCATTAGTTCATTAGTCTCCGTCTGTGTTTAATTACTCCTCACCTGTTTCTGTTCTCCTTGATTAATTTCCTAGTGTTCTTAAGCCTTGTGTCTCCCTGTCTCCTATGTCCGGTATTGTTTGTCGTCACCCCGCTCTGTGTAGGTTGCACTGGATTTAAGTTATTAAAAGAAGTTTGTATTGGATCTCCTCGTTCCCTGTCTCCCGAGTGTTGTGACAGTACCATTTAGGGGCAAAAAAGATGTAGTTTTTAGCTTTTGTACCTTAGAGTACTGCTTCACTGACAGCTTTGTACCATTTTTCTAACAGTGTAGATGTTTCTCTTTAGAGTCACTAGAATGCTGTTTTGAGCAACTGGCATTCAAGGCTGGAATTATAAATACATTTCAGTTTATTTAAAACTAATTGTCCTAAAAAAACAGAATGTCATACAATAACATTTGGACTTAATGATACTTGTTTCACATTCTTTTCTTGAATAACCTTCATCTGCTTTTCTACATATTCCTCTCTCATTTGTGGTACACCTTTCTCCTTTCACCCTCCTCTTCCTTTTTCCTTTGGAGCTAAAGATTAGGAGCTGAGGTCAGTGTGTCTGTGAGTGCCACATCAAGGCAATTACCTCCAGAACTGGAGCCGATTATCATTTCCTCATCCTTTTAAGGCCTTGCGCTTATTAAACAGTCCTGGTGTATGACTGAATTATTTAATATCGAAACCAACCTGTCTATTGATTGCCCTGCTTCTGTCTCTAGTGTAGAAGAATTGATATCTTCAGTGTCTTGTCCTTTCTGCAACGGCCACTTGAACTATCATCACATCTGGTTGCACAGTATGGAATGAAAGATAGAGTTCCAGCTGACTCCACTGTGTCTCCTTTCATGTGAATGTGCCGAGTCAGAGCCTGGGAACAACAATGTGCAGGTGTTCTGAATTTCTATTGAGCTTTGCAGAATTTACATTCAGTGGAGACGAACAGCATTTAAAACTACATTTTAGACAGAGTTTGCGGTTTAGTTTTTAGGGTCTTGTAAAAGAAATAGTTCATCCAAAAAGAAAGATTTGCTGAAAATTTACTGTCCTTCAGGCCATCCAATAAATAGATGGATTTGTTTCAATTTGGAACGGATTTGGAGAAATTTAGCATTACATCCCTTTCTCACCAATGGATCTTCTACAGTGAATGGGTGCCGTCAGAATGAAAGTCCAAACAGCAATCATCCATAGGTAATCCACACCACTCCATTCCATCATTCTTGTGCACTGAGAAACTGTGTTTGTAATATACAAATCCATCATTAAGACATTTCAACTCCAAACCATTGCTTCTAAAATATGATTAATCCATATTCAATATCCAAAATATTTAATCAGAAGAGAAATATGCACAAATCAAACACAGTTTACAAGCGACAAAAGACCAAAAACAGCTCTAAACAAATATAAAAAAACATTTTCACTGGAGGAAGCGTTATTATGATTTATCGACTCATTCTGATGGCACCCATTCACTGCAGAGGATCCATTATTGGTCAAGTGATGCAATGCTAAATTTATCCAAATCTGTTCAGATGAAGAAACAAACTCACCTACATCTTTAATGTCCTGAGGTTGAGTAAATTTTAAGCAAATTTCCATTTTTGGGTAAATTATTTCTTTAAACACCACTAAACAGAGTCACATCCTAGTACAACACCTCTGTGCTGTGCACATTGTTTCGTGTACACAATATTTTACATCTACATTCAAAAATACAGTTTTCAGTGTTTCTTCCTGTAACACATCCAGACAAAATTCTCATGTTAATCTTTAAATACATAAGCAGACCTATTATTCATGTCTTCTTGTCAACCAAAATGTTGTCCCCATTTAAAATCAAGCATTAAATTATACATTATTGTGTCTGACTGCCCCCTACTGGCCAATGTGATGGTTTAAATCATGCACGTGTACATGCATATTTCAATCAGAATGACACAATCACTTACAATGATTAATGTGTTACCTTGAAACATGTGACTGTCATCTCCTTTTCCTGTGTTCAGTGGGGGTTGGTGATTAGAGCCAGAGTCACAGGAGAAGCGTAAAGGAAAAGGGCTTATAGAGCAGGTGGTGCTCTCAGTCAGGGGTTTGTATAGCAGTATCCCAAATGGCAGCACACTAAGGTGACCACTGTGCATCTCAATGACTAATTATGAAAGGTTATTTTTATCCACTGTCAAGAAAAGGATTTTTTTTTTCTGTGGTCCTTCTTTACCTAGTCTATCTTTCTTTTTTTTCTCAAATGACAAAAGACGAACAAGTCAGGGAAAGACTAATTCATCAGGAATGAAAGACAGACAGTAGCTCTGAATGCAAAGCAGCTTTTGAGCAGAGACATTTAATTTATTCCTTTGCAGTCGCTCAATCCCATTCAGCTCTGGGATGCTCTTGTTAAAGTGTACGAAGTCCTTGAGAGTTGTCTTTTTGTCAAAGTGTTCCCTTCTCCTTCTCAGTGTGTT
Organism: Schizothorax lantsangensis; assembly: GCA_027422415.1. Taxonomy (NCBI): domain Eukaryota; kingdom Metazoa; phylum Chordata; class Actinopteri; order Cypriniformes; family Cyprinidae; genus Schizothorax; species Schizothorax lantsangensis. The sequence continues at coordinate 25,920,821 of CM049858.1, read as the reverse complement.
GTGGACTGTTTGTAAGATGTTTTCCCCAAAGCTAGAATGCAGAAAACATAAGACATTTTCAGTCTAACATCAGTGTCTATCTATCTATCTATCTATCTATCTATCTATCTATCTCTGTTTTATTGTCTTACGGTTTTGGGAACAAAGCTGATGTCAGATTTCTTGGTGCCACTTCTTATCTTGAACTTTGGGTTCTTAACTATGATATTGTCTCTCAGGTCTTTTTTCACAGCTGCTGAAACCAATGGTGCTGGTGACCGAATACGCATCTACAAAAACAGAAGACAACTCATTAAACATCCAAACTATAGCTATAGAAAGAAAGGCATTTTTCCCATTCACCTTTTCTTGTGCTGAAGAGGGTGTTTTTAAAGTTGGTTTTTCTTTGTCCTTTCTGCTGAATTTGGCCATGAGCAAACCAATGATTCTCACATCGCCATAATTTATAGCAATGTCCAAGCAATTTTGGTCTGTGAACACATAAATATTTAATTGTTTTTGAAATAAATGGAGAAAAATATACAAAAAGTAGATGTAGACATGGACCACTGTTACAAAAGCTTTCTATTCATCAAAGAATCCTGAAAAAAATGTATCATGGTTTTCACAAAATTAAGCAGCACAACTGTTTTCAACATTTATGATATTAATAATGCTTCTTAAGCACCAAATCAGCATATTAGATTTCTGAAGGCATATTGTGACACTGAAGACTAGATTAAAGGCTGCTGATCCCCCCCTCCCCTATCACAGGAATAAATTACATTTTAAAAAAATATTTACATAAACAAATATATGTAAAATATAAATAATTTAAAATATTAGAATAGAAAAATTAACATTTCACAATATTGCCGTTTTTACTGTATTTTTAATAAAATAATGCATCCTTGATGAGCATAAGAGACTTCTTTCAAATATTCTTAATTTACCGACACTAAACTTTTGAAAAAGAATATAATGTAGTAACAGAGGTATTTCAATATCAAACCCAGCACCTCTCTTGTTTTTTGCCATGACATTGGCTCCAGCTTTGATGAGATACTCTACACAGCTGAATCGACAGCTTTCAATAGCTCTCATGAGTGGAGTTGCTCCATTCATTGCCACTGCATCCACCACAGCTCCAGACTGCACCAGCATGATGGTAATGTCTACATGACCTGCATGGCAAGCATGGTGGAGGGGCGTCCAGTTAAACTGGTCAACTGCATTGACATAAGCCCTACAGAGTCACAGAAACAAAATGTTTTTAAAATTACACAGTCTAATGGTCCTCCAATTACATTAAATCTTTAGTTTTCCTAGTAGCATTACCTCAGTGAAATGAGGAATTTAGCTACTTTGTAGTTGCCACAGCTGCACGCTGTCATGAGTGGCGTCTTAAAGAACTGATCTTTGATATCTACAGGCACTTGTTGGGTAAACGCCAGGCTGAGAGATTCTAGATCTCCAGTCTTCACACAGTAATGGATGTTGGTATAGTTCTTTTCAGGCTCATCGATATACCAAGCCGAATCATTCTCAATGGGGTGAACTGGTGGCCGGTCTGGGTTGAAACGGTTGGTGTCAGTGAACGGCTGGTAGTTCTCAATCATGTAGTAAGGCAGTCCACTGTCCTCTCTTATCGAGATCTGCTCAGGTGGCATTATGCATATGGGCAATGATGAGGCAGATTTGCCACTCTTCTTTTCCTTGCCACCTTTCTTTGCCTTCTTAGCCTGCTTCGGAGCGTAGGATGAGATGACAAAGGCCTTCTGGAGGTACTTGAGGCCTTTGAAAAAGTCATTTACGTTGATGACACTTTCACGGTTTTTGTCATGTTCCATGATGATCCTTTGTAGGTTCTCATTACTTACAGGAGCTTGATGCGCTTGAAGCGTAGACACAAAATTCTCCACAGAAACATTTTCAACAGGTTTGTTGAGTCCCTCAGCAGTTTCAAAGGCTTTGCGCAAGGTTGTCTCATGTTCACAGGACCAGTCGTGAAGGGTGACGGCCCAGAGTTCATTGGGGTTTACGGCATCGGGTGCAGATAGCTTCGCATGCATTTTCTCTGCTTTCTTGAGCTCCTTCAGGGCAGCCTTGTGGCCATTGCTTTTGGCGACTTGGCTTGGAAGTTGACCTTCCAGATTCTTTAATTTGGGATTACATCCTGTTGTTGACCAAAGAGAGTATTGCTATGAATAAAGGTGCGGTCACATTTACCATTGTTCTGCAAAATTTTGTTCAAATTGGTCAAATTATTTGATTTGAAAGTGTGTGAGCTGTGTTTAATACATCTCTACACAATTAATAGACTATGGAGTCTGGACCTTTTTTTTGCACAGGAAATCTCATGAAAATTTCACAAAAATTGCATCATCTTAAAGCAGCAGAATATTTTTAGTATATTTGCATTCCTATTTGCCCCAATAAAAAAAAATACAGAGAGAATGATTACTGTGGTCAGAAGAGAGAAAGATTTTCTGTTGAATTTGCTATCATTACTCAGCTGTTGTATTAGAAAAACTCACTTAGCAGCAATAACCAGGTAATAAAACTACAGTACAGTTTAATAAATGTACATTCAATGTACGTTTTTAAGAACTTAAAAAAAAGATCATTAAATCTGTATAAATGCATCAACAAAGTCTGTGAAAAGGGTCCATAATGCAAATTTCATAATGCAAAACTGCACAATTTTTTATGACCGCCTTTAATTCAAGTCAAGACAAAGTTACCTTAATTTTTATAGCGCTTTATACAATAGATTGTTTCAAAGCAGCTTTTCAGTTTTAAACAGGAAAGGAACAGAATCAGTGATGCAAACTTCAAAAATGAGGCAAATGCAAATTCTGCTATAAAGTAGCAAGACAATAGTATTATTATTAACCTCCAGTGAGTTCAGTTTTGGTTCAGTTCAGTTCAATAACTGTGTAAAGTTCATTCATTGTGAAACAAGTTCAATTCACTACTAAGCAGCTCTACTGAAGACAGTAGTGTATCATTATTCAGCTTGAACCGGGTCAATGTTTATTTAATTTTATTTAATTTAATTATTCAGCTTGAACCAGGTCAATGTTTATGTAATTTAGTCAGTACTTGTTTTTGGGAAAATGGAAAGACATTAGACCCCGCCTACCTCTCTGGGCCAGGAATCTACAGCACTCATTAAAGCCTCCAGCAGCAGCGAAGTGCAGAGGTGTGTTACCCTTTGTCGAGCTGATACCCAAGTCAGCAGAGTATGCAGAAAGCACCTGTAAAACCTGTATAAAGCAGAGACTGTAATACTCTCCAAAGTGAAACAAAGGTGAATTTTGAGCTATTCAGAATGCTATGGCATAACCTCAAGGAAACCTCCTTCTGCAGCAAAGTGGGCAGCACATCTTCCGTCTTGATCAAGCAAGTCAGGAGTCCCTCCTTTTTGTAAAATGGCTCTGACAAGCTTCACAGCACCAGCCTTAGATGCCTCCATGAGCGCAGAGCATCGTGTCACCTTTGGAGTGCCAAAACATAACAAATCTACTGATTCAACTCCATCAAAATCCACATTTTCATGCTGACCTATTAAGCAGACTGTAATTTCTAAGGACTCCAAATTGTCAATATGATCAAAACTTCACTGATATATTTATTATGTATATATAAATACACACACGTGCATGTATATATTTCAGAAAAATATGTTATTTTTATATATTAAATATATTTATAATATTATATATTTTCAAAATATATACTGTATGTGTGTGTATTTATATATACATAATAAATATACATAGTACACACACATATATTATGCAAACAAAAATGTTAATTCTGGATGCGATTAATCGTTTGACAGCACTAATTACAAGCTATCAGAATTTTTGGCCATATAAATAATACTTTTTGACCATTAGCAACTGAAAAATATTGCTCAGTACTTTGGACTTCTAAATAAAGTTTAGGTGTTTTGTTTTTTCTAATATGAGCTCCATATTATCACTATATCATACTATATGAGCTATAAAAGTCATTGTAATATTATATATTTGTAAAAGAGATCTTTGAATCATCTATGCATACAATTTTTGATTCTTGTTGGGTCAAACATATAAGGGAACATTAATCTGATTCTGAGCTATGATTTGAGGACAGATCTCAAACCTGATTTACTGCATTTGGATCAGCTCCTTTCTCCAAAATGTTTATGCACAGATCTTCACAGTCCTTTGCATTCTCACAGGCGAACACAAACAGTGGCTTCCCCGAGTTAGAAACATTGTTGACATTTGCATTGCAGCTGAGCGCCATCTGCAGGCAGAGAGCATGTTCTTTAGCTGGAGAGATGCAGTAGAACAGCACCCCTACAAATGAAGAGTATGATTAGTAAAAGCAATAGATAGAAAACCGAGGAAATGACAATACATATTATATAAAAGAATATGAAAAAACATAGCCTTATTTTTTCACCTATACAATAATTTTAATGTCTCGGTTATATACTTTGAGACTTTAACAGGTAAATAAATTGTAAACAAGTTCGATTAAAATTGTAGAGTATATAAGAAGATGTTCTTACCGTTTCCCTCTTCATCTGTGAGATTCACATTTGCATGATTTGTGATAAAAAGATACACAATATTGAAGTAGCCCAACTGTGCAGCCAGCATCAGTGGTGTGCGGCCCTTCTTGTCCTGTATGTCAGGATGGGCTCCCAGTGACAGAAGGAACCGTACCAAGTCTTCATCACGGTCCAAAGAGGCCTGGTACAAGGCACCGAGTCCCTGTTTGGGTTCAGTCAGATTTAGAAGACTGGTTACACCCACGTCGACCATCTTATTTATCTGTGGTTTGTTCTTCTCTCGTACATATTGCAGGAGTTTATAGATCTGGAGGACCTCCAGGTTGCCTTCCGCCACCCAGCTCACCACACTTTCTGAAGTCTCCTCCATTCTCTTATCTTCGTGTTTACCTAGTCTTCAGAACTAATAAATCATATTAAAAATATGGCAGTGGGCCAACTGAAAGCCTGTCAGATCGTGTGTACATTCAAATATTTAGAAGTGATTTCTAAACAACAAATGCATTTTAGAACTTACTACAAAAACGTAACGGACAGCACAGTTTCGGCTGCACTCGGTAAACATCGGGAATCGTCGTGCTCAGCTCGCGCTGACACTTTCGGCCACACTCGGTAAAAGCCGTTAGACTTCGTGTCCATGTTTACGCTCTCCCATTCACTGAAAGATAAACGTTCTCCCGTTCCTGCGCGGAACAGTGTAACGAAATGACCTTTCGTTTCAAGTCCATAGTTCAGGATTTCTTTCTGCAGGAAGAATATGGGAGACAAAAAGATACTCAGCATTGGTTTGGTGTGTCTGGATATCATAAATGTTGTGGATAAATACCCGGAAGAAGATACTGATACCAGGTGAGAAATTCTGATAATATTGTATAATTGCTAATCATTTCTTGATGTTTGCGTTAGAGTTGCGAATGCATAATCAGTCTGACCATAAATAGCATCTCGCTATACACTGTAGTTAATGTTGCATCACAGGTGTTATAAAATAACGTGCAACTGGTTGTAGGTGTTTGTCTCAGAGATGGCAGAGGGGAGGAAATGCATCAAACACGTGCACAGTTTTGTCTCTGCTTGGGGCCCCGTGTGCATTTATGGGGTCTTTGGCTCCTGGACCAGTAGCTGAGTAAGTGTTTTCTACCTACTATTGTGCAACAACATTTTCAGAGAATTATGTACATTTTATATACATGCATGATTATGAGTTCCTTATTTTCAGCAATGCTGTGTATTTGATCAAAATACAACAAAAACAGTCATACTGAAAAATATAATTACAACATTTTTTTCTATTATTATTAATTATTCTATGTTATTGTATGTATTGCAATTTATTCCCATGATGGCAAAGCTGATTTTTTAAGCATCACCACAGTCTTCAGTGTCACATGATCCTTCAAAATTCATTCAAATATGCTGATTTGGCACTTAAGATACATTTATAATCAATGTTGAAAACAGTTGCACTGTTTTATATATTTTTGTCAAAACCATCGTTTTTTCAGGATTCTTTGAATTGCATTTATTTGAAAAAAATATATATTTTGTAACGTTATAAACATATTTACTGTAACGTTTGATCAATTTAATGCATATTTGCTAAATAAAAGTATTAATTTATTTGAAAAGAATCTTACTTTTCCCAGACTTTTGAATGGTAGTGCATCACAGTTTCCCCAAAATATAACTGTTTTCAACATTGATAATAATAAGAAATGTCCTGAGCATCAAATCATCATATTAGAATGATTTCTGAAGGATCATGTGACACTGAAGACTACACTGGATGCATTTTCATCTTTTCTTACTCCTGCAACTTATATCAGCAGAAATACACTTTCCTGTCCTTCACACAACTTTAGTTTACATACGCTGCACACTTATGTTCTGTATGCATGTACTTTTCCTTACTAATTTGTTCTTCTAGCTTCATCTTGAATGACTTTCAAATGTACAAGATTGACATCTCTCTTCTTCTGGAGCATGCTGAATGCTCCTTTCCAGCTTCTGTAGTAATCAGCAGTGTGACGACAGGAAGCCGTACAATTCTGCATATGAACAGGTTTGTGTGTACTGTAAGTTCTATGAAGCTCTTTCCTCAGGACGGCTGTCGCAGCAGATCACATCAAAACAACAGCTGAAAATATACTAACCGCTCAATGTGGTAATGCTTTTTTCCTTTAAAGGGTGCACTAAAGGTGCATGGTTCAAAGTTCAGTGTGGCACGCTTTGTGAGCCTGTTATGTTTCCTGCCCAAATCACTCAGTAGTGCATATGGGTCATTGCAATACCTCTCTGTTTGCTGCACTAGTTTCATCATGGGGGATTTTGCACGGCGTGGGGTGGACATATCTGGTGTGGCTTGGCAGCCGTGGGGTGAGACCCCGTGTGCCTGTTGTGTGGTGTGTCCCACCAATGGCTCTCGCACTGTCGTGCTCTCGGACACGTAAGAGTAGCATCCAAAGTCACAATAATCATAACATAGCCAACGTTAGATGGGTACCTGGTAAATCACCATTTCCCATTCTCAAACATAATCTGAGAAAGTCTTTCTGCAATGGCACTGCTGTAATTGACAATAATTTAGTCTTAAAGTAGCTGCCATTAACAAATCATGACAATTTGACATTGCATGCATTAATTTGAGTACTTATTTTGGGGGGAATTTGTTATTTTTAGTTCATTTATGTTTTACAATTAAATGTCTGTTTTATACAAGATTATTTTCTTTAATCGTTTTAAACAACACACAACAGCACACAATGTCAAAGCTTACTAACTAACTAGACAACTTATTCCACGGCTCTCTGAAATACGTGATTCTGACAGATCAATTGCTACATTCTATGGCTAAATATTGTATATGTAATATGTATATAATAACCACTAAACTATATAAATGAATTATGAATTTTACATCATTATAAAGCTAACATCGTGTAAATATATTTGGTAAGCAGCCGTGTAATAAGTTTCATAATGTCCAGTCAGCCATTCAGTCAGCTTGTTTCTAAAAAAAAAAAAAGGTCATTGTGACATTTTATCTCACAGATTGGACTTTTTTCCTCAGAATTGTGAATTATAAAGATCTCAATTAAAGATATAAACATCTTGCAATTCTGACTTTGTATGTAAACTCATGACTTTATAGATATAAACTCACAATTCTGAGAAGAAAAGTTTGAATTGTGAGATAAACTAGCAATTGTGAGGAAAAAGTTGCAATTATCTTTTTATTTGTAATTCTGTGGAAACAAAAAAACAACAACAACAGAATTAACAACAGAAAATCTGAATGGCGAGAAATTCTGAAATGTAAAATCAGAATTTATGAGTCTAAAAAATAATTTATATGTTCTAATTCTGATTTTATTTCTCAGAATTATGAGTTTATATCTGAAATTTTGAGTTTTTTTTCTTAGATTTATATTTTCCTATTCTGATATCCCCCCCCCCGCAGAATTATGAGTTTATATCAGAATTTTTTTTTTTTCGTAGATTTGTATTTTCCAATTCTGACTTTTTTTCTCAGAATTGTGAGTTTATATCTCAATATTTTAGTTTTTTTTTTCTTCTTAGATTTGTGAAGATAAAAATCTGAATTGTGAGATTAAAAAGTCACAATTCATTTTTTTTATCTTTTATCCTGTGACAGAAACGGCTCCCATAAAGTCTTTAAAGTCCTTTATTTTTGTGGTTAAGACTGGCTGAATGTACATTGTCCTCGCTTTCAATTGCTCTGTTTGTAGCAAACTAATATATAAAACAACACTTATTTTCACCTAGGCCTTGAATAATATTTCTAGTCTCTAAAACCTGTTTTAAGAACTTCCAAAATCGTTTCCCTCTTTGCTGAGAAGCAGACTTTGGTTTATAATCACAATTATCTTGTAATCACAGCCCAAAGCTGACTATTTGTCTGGACTGATGACTGTTATCAAAAGCTTTACTGCATACAAACTGACAGGCATCCGGTCTGAGGCAATAATCTAGGGGTTTTCCACTATACAGACCTTTCACTGATTCAGTTTGTGACTGTAAACTGTTTTTTTATAATATGATTACAGCAGATCATGTCAAAATAATGAATAGTGACCTATCATGTACACAATCATTATTTACTGATCGTTCTTTTAACACTGATTGTTGTAGTCTAAAATACAAGAGAACTTTCATCAGCTATTCTCTCTGTTTAATCAGAAACTTGCCAGATGTTTCTGTAGAAGATTTTTCAAAGGTGGACCTGAGCCAGTACAAGTGGATCCACTGGGAGGTGAGAGTGTCTGCCAAATATCTTTCACTTGATTCATAGTACGACTCCAAGTTCACACTAGTCACACTGAAACACTATTTAATTCATTCTGATCTGTGTTTAATTGCTTTATTCCAGAGAATACAGTAGAGAACTATAGCTGATAGTTTTATGAATGCATTGTCAGGGCCGTAATGCTGACGAACAAGTGAAGATGATTGAGAGGGTGAGAGAGTATAACAGCAAACAGGAAGAGAAGAACAGAATCACCATCTCTGTGGAAATCGAGAAGACCAGGGAACCCCTCTACCAGCTCTTCCCTCTTGGTGATTTGGTATGATTTTACTACATTTCAAACAAACTTCACATGAATAAAACACATTATGTTAACATGGATAAACCACATAGTCAAATGTTCTTAGTAAACTGGTTTTAGACTGTCAGATCAATCAAAATATTCACATTTTGAATAGTTATTTGAAATATTTGATTTAAAATGTATGTATTGTAATGTATATATACTACCGTTCAAAAGTTTGGGCTCTGTGATTATTTTATGATTATTATTTTATTATTATGATTATTTAAGGAAGCATTAAATTGATCAGAAGTGGCAGTAAAGACATTTATAATTTTATAAAAGATTTAAATTTCAAATGTTTTAAAATTCAGCTTTGTCATCAAAGGAAAAATTACATTTAAAAAAACTGCTATGGAAAACATTTTAAATTGTAATAATATTATTGTTTTTATTGTTTTATTGTATTAAATATATTATATAAATATATTTTAAAATGTCAAATTATATGACCTATAAGTAGGTCCTAAACACAAATATTTCTCTTTTTTGCTTTGATTTTGAAAAATCTTTAAATAAACAGAGCTGAGAATACTGAACTGGGAGCTGAAGTCATAATATATAATAAACACACATTCAACAAAATATTTAATAAATGAACATGCAAGAAGCATAATATTTAAAGGAGCAGTGCATTTAAATTCTGTGGAAATCTGTGTGCCGATTATATATGCAGGTCAGCTGATAAGCTTTGAGACATGTTAGTACACTGCACAGCCTGTTTATCTATGGCTGCTTTCACTCAGGTCTTTGTTAGTAAGGATGTGGCCCAGAACTTTGGGTTTACCTCAGCCGCTGCTGCATTGAAGGGTTTCTATGGTCGTCTGAGAAAGGGGTGAGTCAGTGGTGTAAAACCTCCACTAGATGTCATTAGTGATCCAAAAATTCTGGCCATGTCTATTCATGATCACTGCTTAAGTGTGTGTTCTTTTGAAAATATTAGCTGTCCCATGTGTTTAAGATGAGTTTGCTTGTGTGTCTAGAGCTACCCTCATTTGTGCCTGGGCAGAAAAAGGAGCGGATGCCATGGGTCCCGATGGTGTAATCATCCATTCAGATGCATTCCCGCCTGAGAAGCTTGTAGACACACTTGGAGCAGGAGATACGTTCAATGCTTCTGTGATCTATTCCCTTTCAAACGGTAAGGATGTAGGTCTGATTCTGAAACACAAAGAAGTAAGGGGTTATTGTAAGTTGTGGATATAACTCAAGCCAGTTCCTCTCTCTTTTCTGCAGGGGGCAGCCTACAGGATGCTCTCACATTTGGCTGCCAGATTGCAGGCAAAAAATGCGGCGTCCACGGATATGATGGAATTTTACACTGAACATGGCGGAGAGGTGCACAGCTGGAATGTAGTACGGACATGAAGCATGCTGATAAACTTAACTAGCATTGTAAGCCACTAGTCATTGTCAAGGCATGATGAGGTACTGAATAATGTTGCTTCACATAGAAAAGACTAATGTACATGCAAAGTATAAATAATGATGGTATAGCCTACTGATGTTCTTCTGTATTAGAATTAATAAATTAATTGAAGAAAACTACTTACAACTCTTCACTTCCACATCAAAAAAACTAGTAAAATTGCAATATCAGAAAGAAAATAAATTCAACTTTAGGATTTTGTTTGTACACTACCAGTAAAATATTTGTAATAATATTTTTATAAATATTTTTGAAAGAAGTCTTTAATTGTTGCATTTATTTGATCAAAAATACAGTATTTTACAGTACATTAATATACTTTAAAGTGCAATTAATTTATTCCTGTGATGGCAAAACTGAATTTTTAGCATTATTATCATTCTAATAAGCTGATTTGCTGCTCTAGATTTTTTTTTATTATCAGTGTTGAATAATACAGTGATACACTTTCTTTCAAAAGTTTGGGTAAGAAATTAATACTGTTATTTATAAAGGATGCATTAAGTTGATCAAAAGTGACAGTGAAAACATTCATAATGCTACAAAATGCTATTTCAAATAAATGCAGTTCTTTTGAATTTTATTCACTTTATATTCACCAAAGTATTAAACAGCAAAAATGGTTTCAACATTGATGATGAAAATAACTATTATTAATAAGAACACCAAATGAAAATCTTAAGTCAAATAATATTTCACAATATTACTTTTTTTACTGTACTTTTGATCAAATAAATGCAGCTTTGATGAGCATAAGAGACTTTTTACGAACACATTAGTCTAAACTTCTAACCTAAACCTGTATTGAAGAACAAACATTGTGAGCATACTATCCAACAGTGCTTTGATAATACTTATGAGTTTTGAGGAGGAGTTCAGGGATATTGTTCCCTGATTGATACTGAAGTGTTGGCAAGCATCTCTGCAGCAGTAGGGAGCACAGGCCTGTGTGTTTGCACTGTATGCAGAGAAAAAGAGACAGAGGAAGACAGCTGAATATAAGTGAACGAAGATGAAAGACAAACAGGATACGTGACATTTTCCCACCCAATCCCATTTAGACACAGCTGGCCAGCACTACACGGATTCTTTTACCACACCCAATGTGCAATAATGACACCCTGTCTGTCTGACTATATCTGTTTGAAATTTCCTTTGGGGAAAATTATTTTTTTGATATACTGTAAAATGCACTCTTTTCTCAAATTTGTGGAAATACTGCATCACATCTAGAAATCTGCCTAGAAATCTGTAGCAATCACTGACAAATGTAAGTCATTTTGGTGACTGTAGGTAGAGTAGTCCTTACTTTTCCAACTTTAAACATACTTGGCATGAAATTAAGTCCATGAGCAAAGATTAATCAGTGCACATTATTCCAAAGAAAAAATGACTTCATAATATTTCATCAAAATGTAAATGTAACTTACTGTACCTCAGAACCAACTTTCCTTTTCAGCCACAAACATGAATACATGAACATGAATATGATCTGAGAAGACAAGGAAACCAATAGCCAAATAGTTATTTATTATTCATAGGCTATGTAATTGTTGAACGTTATGCATGACTTAGTTGTTGCAGTAGTATACAATGGATAAAAAAAAAAAGCTTGTCCTTTTGGATATGTCGAGATTCTCTCAAGGGGGAAGTTAGGCATCAGTCTCCACATCCTGATCAAAAACCACCTCTAATGTGCATGTCAATGTTGTTTCCTCTCAATCCACTGAAATTTCATGTTCAGCTCATCTCCATTTTGTACTTTGGACGATCCAATCCTGATGGATAAAATAATGTTTCATCCTAATTACATTGACTATTCTGTTTAATTTGGAAATATGTTTCATTACAAAAGTAAAAAGGGTTGTGAATGCCATTTCTTGCTGACTTCATCAAAGAAAAGAACAAAAAACAACAACAACAGATGTTTGACTTTCCCTACGGACTGTATTTAGAGTTCTTAAAGTTGTAAAAGCAATACAGAAATACAATATGAAGAAATGAAAGAAAAAAACAAAATAAAAAACATGAAAACTCCCAATGGTGGCACATATCAGAAAGAGGGCAGAAGGTTCACTTACCAACACTTTGTCTAGACACCAGTGACTTGACAAGCAGAAGGCATTATTCATCATAAACTACATCCCCATATGACTATGGATGGACACCCAGAAATGTTTTTCTTTCCATTAAATCACAAGCCAATCTCCAAACGACTTCTCTGGCTTGCGACATGGAAAATTAAATGCATCGTGCACTTCTCTCCTTAATCACAGCGTTTCTGTGCACATGCCTCTAAAAATAATTTTTAAAAACAGAAACGGCGGGTCTTTTCTATTTGAGAACATGCTTTCAATCACATTTTGCTTTGACAAATGAGCCAGCAACTCCAGTATGGACTTTTTCCATGTTGAATAGAGAAGTCACAGACAGTGGCAAAACTTTCACCATCAATCACTGACTGGAATTCTATTCAACAGACTCACGGTTCTTGAGTATCAGAACACTCCTCATTGTGTTTGAGACAATGAACAGTATAGTCTGCTTAGTGTTTTGAACAATGCCGGTGCTAAATTAAATGGTATGTCTTCCAGTAATCCTATACCTGACAAAACCCCATAAAACTAAGTTCAGCAGAGAGTAAAATGTGTAAAATTAAATATCTTTATTTGAAACACACGTGTTGCCAATGTACACATTCAAAGTAACAGGTTAAACCATGAGAGGGAACTATAAAATCTTAGCTCTGGTCTCTTTTACATGTAAATAGATGTTTTAATGCTTAAGTTGCTGCCGTAGCTTCCATTTTATGAGCTGGGGAATCTCTTTATAACTAAAAATAATAAATGAAACACAGCACATAAAAGATAGCAGCCTTAATTTTCAACATTCTTGACCATACGAAGTTTGAAAAGTTTGATCTTTTCTCTCAACGTGCTGTGAAATTGCACAAGCATGTTTTAAACAAGAAAACGCAAAAGCTGCGTAGTTCAAAATTCTTTGGGCTGTCGTACAGTAAACATTCAAGCGAGACCACACAGCAAGAAACGGTTGATGAAGGACACCCTCTGAATCCTCAGCATTGTTATTCTTCAAAGACACTTTGTTGAACCACATTAAGGACAGACTCTGTTTGATAATAATCTCCATTGAGCGCTCAGGCTGGGAATATGAATGAGGAGCGAAATGCAATGGTCCTCCACTCCAGTAAACTGATGTCTTTGTAAACGCTTCAACTGGATCACAAACTGCAGGATAATGCATGTACAAAAAGCCCTTTTTTGTTGGTTAGATAAGCTGCTGTGGAAACCGTGTGCCTGAGGAACGAAGATTTCATTGCATTCATTTTTTTTCCAGAGGCCGAGTTTGCATGGAAAGCAGTGATGTACATCACTGATGTACTGGTTGGATAATATATTGAAAGCTTCCTGAAATCATTAACTACCAACCACATATTTAATTAAGTAAAGCGTCTTTGGCAAGAGCAGGATGTTACTCCTGGAAAACTTGGCACTTGCAATATAAAAAATAGAAAGAATCAAAATTAAGGCACATACTGTACTTTTAAAGATCATCCCTTGACTCAAAGCAAAAAAGGAGCACAGGATTTAAACATTCACAGCAAAAATATGAATTCCTTTCATCAAATCTCCAAAATTCCACACCCATCAGCCTAACCTATATAACCCTGACTGTGAGTCAAGCTCTTTGGCAGAAGAGTACTTTTCCGTGCAGTGGCATACATGGGAAGTCGAACAGACCTCATGGTCATCTTCGGTGCATGAGAGATTATTCATAACTCATGCCTGTGATTCATATAAAATGGAAATATCTCAATAAGAACATTGTCAACAGTGGTTGCACAAACCTGCAGTAGTATTTGTTACAACACTTCTCCAAAATTCAGGTTAGGATTACATATCAAGGGCAACAGTTCCTCCAATTAAAACTATATTCTCTGTTCAAGGAGTTCATAGGAGGTCTAACAACATCCGTAGATTTGGAAACGATACCAAAGGAAAATCAATGCACAGCATGTGCATCGGCATCCCAGGTTGATAAGCGTCATTTAGAGTGTCTCTTTTTAGCCCCGTCGTTTTGCTGGTCTTCTGATTAGTCTCAGTGCTAATCAGACCACTACACATCTTCATATAGAAGCATACCACTGAAGATAGTTAAAGGCTCCACTGAATGGGCCAGTTTGCCCATAACCAGGTCTATGCAGACTGTTTCGCCCACCTGAAGGGGCAGGATGATGTTGAAGACAGCCAGAGAACCTGGTGTTGGTTTGGCCTCGGCCATGGGTTTGTTTTCTAACCCTTCCGGTTGGTAACCCGCTGAGTCCACCCGAGCCATGCCGTAGTTAGATCTGGAGAGCACGGCTTCAATCTTCTCATTTTTGTGACCGGTCAGTATAGCGCTGAAGAAGTAGCGTCCATCTAGTGGTGCAGTAAAGATGCCTGTATTCAAGAGAAAACAAAGATGGATACAGTTTTCCATGACTCTATCTTTCCTCATTATTTTGGGAAGCAGAAATGCAAATATACCGTTTATAGTCAGTGCCAAGATTACCTGTTCGTGGATTATAATAGCCTCCTTCATTTACAAAGGTCTTATCAAAAATGATCGTTCCAGATGTAACTATTGGATTTGTGAGAGCTGCTGAGAAGGAAAGACGTGGTATGTTGGCATCTGCACCGGCCAAACCTGAAATGAGAATCACAACAGTTTTTTTTTTTTTTTTAAGCCCTATTTGTTTTTAAATTGTTGACCACCAGTTCCTAACTCTAAATTCATCCCTATATTCTAATATAGACATGCTTTACACAACCAGTTTTAGTTATCAGCTGCTGACCTTTGGCTCAACTACTGACCCAGTACTGCCAATAACAACTGAACACATGCCGCAACACTTAAGACAGAAAAAAATGTTGACTCTCATGCAAACAGACACTTTACACATATCTCACTGCATTCTTGCCTTCATTCCAGACATTGGCACACATCAACATAACCTCAGTGTTTGACTAAGATATGGCTGCTAAAAAAATGAAAAGAAAATTAAATTAAATACATACCTCGCTCTCCTCTGAGACCTAAAATAGGAAAACACAAAATGCGAGTCATTTTAAAATATGGGGCAAGTGTCAAGTAATACAAAATGTCTAGTTCACCCAAAAATTACAATTGTCATTCTGAAATTTACTCTTCTTCATGTTATTCCAATCTTGTATTTTTTTTATCCATGCTAAGCCAAGCTTCAAAAAGCACCATGAATAAGTAAATAATGATAAAATATTTTTGTGTGAACATTTCCACTATTACTTTAACCAACATGACATAATGAATGAACAAAAACAAAGTTTCTCACCAGGAGGTCCTTTTGACCCAGGTAAGCCCGGAATACCTGGTGGTCCATCATTACCTGGAGGTCCCTGTGGACCTGCGAACCCTCTTTCTCCTTGCAGACCTGGTGGTCCAGGTAAACCTATAATCAGAAAAGAAGTAATAAAAAGAGTTTGTCTCTTTTCATATCCATCATGGTTTGGCAAATTCCAGAACTGAAAAATCATCTCCTATTGAAAATGTGTGAATTTGAATTGAATGGGCACACCCCAGAGGAAGTTCAATTGGAATGTGAATTGGAACGACAAGCAAGAGAGGTTTGCTGAATTGTAATTCAAAGACATTCAACAAAGTAATTGCTTTATGAATCAAAATAACTAGTATCCATTTCAATTAAGAATGGTGTACAACCCTGATATCCATTAAAATATAACAGCTATATTAGTTACGGTTGCTGGAGATTTAGAATATGTTCTTACAGGCTGCAATGTTAGTAAGTTAAAAACATAAACTTTCACTTCAAGCACTTAAGCCAGACCTGTCAAGTCGTTCTCAGTTAAGCTCTGGAACTCCTTGAGGATGTGGACCATTGAGGAATTGAGTCTCTTGATCTTGCCATGGATATCATCCAGATGTGTGTTCTGGAGGATCTCAATGAACCCGCTGTGTGAGATCACTGTGTTGTTTAGCCCACTGACACAGTTCCACAGGCTAGACACGTGTTTGTTCAGGCCTTCTTTGATCTTCTGGAGATTGTCTGAGACAGAGTCAAGCCGACCACAAACCACTTCGAGTTTAGAGAGCCTCTTATCCAGACCATCGCCAGTCCTCTTGCAGTCACCCATCTCGACCACGAAGTTGTTCCCAAAGCGGCGTACATCTCGGTCGACGTTGTCAAAGCGTATCCTGCTATCCTCTATGTGCTCTGTCATTTCCTGCTGGATCTTGTCAATTTCAGAAATTATTTTGTCTTTGGTGTTTCCAAGGTCGGTGATAACACTGTCATGTTTCTGGACCACATGCTCCAGACCTTTTAGCGTGTCATTGATGGAGCTGAAGGTTAAGATGACTTCAGACAGTTCTCCCTGAATTGACCTGAGGTCACCGGTATTACTGCTGATGACACTGTGTCCATCCAGTGGTTTCTGTGGGTCATCCAGGTGACCGGTTCCTGATTCCGTTCCTGTAGGAGTATTCAGGGTGATCTTGCATTGACCGCTGCATTTCTGTACCTCCTCTCTCAACTGATCCATCTCGTCCTGCAAACCAGAGCAAACGTCCACACAACCCGAGTCAATTTTACCTTTAATGTAATTCATTTCCTTCTGCCACCTGTCCATGGAATGGTTTGTGATGTTCTTGAGTTTCTTTAGGTCATCTTCCATTGTGCTGCACACGTTACAGTTCTCAATCTCCATGACAATCCTACTGAAGTGTTCACCATTGTCTCCAGTTAGTGCTTTGATCTTGCGAACATCATGGCTGAGGTTAATGACCCTATCTTCAAGAGAATCACCTGACACAGAGAGATCCTTGAGTCTTGTGTCAAACCTCTTGATCTCATCTTCATTTGCAATGACTCTCCACTCCAAAGACTTGACCGTTTCGCCAGGGCTCGGACTACCACCGGTTGGACTAGACCCGGAACTCGAGCCTGAGCATCCAGAGCATTCGCTTAACCTCCTGTCTATAAAGGATGTTGTATTCTCAAGCCGAGATAGGCGCTTATCAAGATCAAATACAGTTTCTTTAACAAGTCCAATATCAAGGTCCATGTCATTAATCCTGTATTCCTGGTCAAGAATACGATTATTGAATTCAATGCGAAGATTGCTGAGTTCCTGGTGGAATGAGTCACGTATGTTAGTCTCCATATAAGCACAGTTTTCCTCTGCCTTCTGGACAGTGTTGTTGAGCCGTCTCTCCAGGTCTTTTAGATTATCATTGAAAAAGTCTTCTGGCATTATAGGAACTTTTCCTTGTACAACTATTCCTCCAAAATTTCCACCACCTCCAGTTCCTCCTAATTCCCTATTCAGACGATCCTGAAGCTTGTCATAGGCCTCTGACGTTGAAATTATCTTCCTGTCCATGTCATTAACTCGTCTACTGAGGTTTGTCACAGTGTCGCAGCAGCCTTGAGACCGGCTGAGGTCTCGGCGTAAACCATCAAGAGTCTGGCGGTGACGCTGGTCCATGGCATTAATCTGCTTTTCCAGAGCCAAGATCCTTTCCCGATCTTGTTGCTGTTGCCGTCTCAAGTCTTCCACTCCAGATTGACAGGCAGAACAGGAAAGAGTCACTCGACGTTCAAGCTCTCTGAGGATCTCCTCCTTCAAGGTGTCGAACTTGCTTCCTCCTACTCCCCCAACGTCTAGCTCGTTGCCTCCACCCTTTCCATTCACAAGGTGGTTATTGATGCTGACTAGAGTCTTGTCATGAGCTTGAGTACGGTTGTCCAACTGATCAAGCTTGGTCTGAATGTTATGGATGGTCTCTTTCATTTCAGGCTGGGCTGCATCAGCTGGTGTTTTGCCACCATTAAAACCTGGTTTATGCATTTCTTCATTCATGCCACGCAGAGTTGACTGCAGGTCAGTTAGGTCTTTGGTCAATTTCTGGATTTTGTCCTCCAGTTGTTTCATCTTGTCATTGTCACCTCTCCCTAGGCAAAGATCAAACACAATGGTAATTTTAAAGGGCTAGTTCACCCAAAAATGAAAATTCTGTCATTAATTACTTACCCTCATGTCGTTCCAAACTTGTAAGACCTTTGTTCATCTTTGAAACACAAATTAAGCTATTTTGAATGAAATCCGAGAGCTTTCTCACCCTGCATAGACATGCAACTACCATGTTTAAGTCCCAGAAATGTAGTAAGGACATTGTTAAAATAGTCCATGTGACATCAGTGGTTCAACCTTAATCTTATGAAGCTCCGAGAATACTTTTTGTGCACATAGAAAACAAAAATAATGACTTTATTCAACAATTTCTCTTCTCTTCCGTGTCAGTCTTTGGCGAGCATTCACAACGCATGTGCACATTGCGCACAAAAAGTATTCTCATAGCTTCATAAAATTATGGTTGAATCACTGATGTCACATGAACACTGATGTTTCTGGGCCTTGAACATGGTAGTTCCGTTGCTGTCTATGCAGGGTCAGACAACTCTCGGATTTCATCAAAAATATCTCAATTTGTGTTCGGAAGATGAATGAAAGTCTTACGGGCTTGGAACGACATGAGGGTGAGTAATTACTGACAGAATTTTAGTCAGTAGTTAATTAAAGATTAGCAATAGTTTGGCAGACACAGAATTCACAGTCTTGTCAACTCTGACAATGAGAACATTGTTCCAGTGGCCAGTTTTAATGTTTCAGAGGATTTCTATAAAGCCTCAGTTATATTTGGATGTTTAACAGTGCTTTAAAGATGCAGAAGATGCCGATATGGAAGTATCGAGAACATCAACAAGGCCAGACATTGTTAGACAACTGTGTGAGCAACTACAGCCAACAAAGACGTCCAAATATAACCAATGGGTTTTGGTATCCTCCAAAATTAAAAACAGTCAGCGAGAGACTTTTTGGTGCAACATATTGTTAAATTTTTTTTGAAAAGATTTGCAGCACAGTCTGATGACCTTGAGAAAACATTGGCTTACCATTCCCTCCACTCTGTCCATGACCGGTATTAGTTCCAGTTTGTCCTGGTTGTGGTCTAGGCCAAGGTCTGCTTGTTGAGATCTGAGTATCAGATCCCCCGTTTGGTCCATCATTACAGTCTTCTCCACTGTATCCATGGCAACACTTCCACTCCATTTCTGTTACCATTTTGTAAGCCACCTTGTATCTGGGCCTCATATAGGTCCTGTACCTATAAAACACACGAAAACCATTTGAGATAAAGCTTGAAATTTCCTAGTTTGGACACTGTTACAATAAATCTTGCCAATCTTGCCAAGTATTTCCTAACTTACAATGTTTATTTTAAATTGTGAAATACATGGGACTGAGAAACAAACAAACAATACAATACAAATTCTATGCTGATACAAACTACAAAAAATACAATCAATACAATCTAAAACAACAAAAACTATCCAGGCCTAGTACATGCATTACCTTACAATTCACCATTCTGTATATTGTCTAATATATGCCACATTAAACAGTCTCTCACTTTAAACAAACTGATCCCTTCTGGGAACAATGTTGTGTTGCAACACTCTCTAGTCAACAAATTAGTTTCTGCTCATCGCTGTCAGAGCGAGACCCACACATGCCGACATACACTTGAAAAACAAAGGCTGGATTGCTGGATTGAGTTTTTGGTCTAAGAATGGAGGAAGACATACATACCATATACTTTTCAAAATTAATTCTCAGCACATTCATTGTGACTTTTGCTAGTTGCCGCACAGACATATGCTGGCCAGCTGTATAAACTCTTGTTTAATGAAAGGCTGGATTATGGTAGAAACAATGCACATCCTTAGATATGGCATTCAATGTATGGGATCTTTTAGTATGTGTTATCATCCAGAAACCATAAATCTACCTGCTGAAGTTTAATACTTATGGTTAAGGGTTTTGAAAAACATTTTTAAAAGAGAACTGTGGTATAAGACCATCTCATCAGAGCCATTTTATTTATGTTGTAATTCTGACCAATAGTCTAGGTCTCAAGTTCACTGTGTCATTCAAATAAACAAATACATATAGTAAAACATCACGGTTAGCCTTGAACCTGTACATCAGCACCATTAAAAGTTGGAATAGGAAAATTTTAGCATTTCTTTTTTTCCCCAGGACTTCTGGTTACAGTTCTTAAGCCACCAAATTCTTGTCTCCACGCTCTGTTTGTTCCATGACCCCCGTGAGAAGAAAAAGAGGGGAAAAAGGGGTCACCATACTCTACTGGGTGAGTGTAAAAATAAGTGCTGGTATTTTAGTAGGTTTTAAGCCTAATTCCTGTGGCGTGCTGGTTGTAGAGCTTGGAATGGCGTGCCACCTCATTCCATACATAGTGTGTGTGTGTGTGTGCTGAATCTAAAGGAGTTGGATTAAGTTTTTCCAGCTGGAGTTCAGTACGTTTCCAGCAACTGGAAACCACCTCACAATTGCACACACTTACTAATCCTTGCATGCTCAAACTACATTCTGTTTATCTCCATTTGTTGATATTAGGTTTACTTCGTAAACACAATGTTTTTAGTATGTCTTAGACTTTAATGACTCATAATTCCAGTAAAATGTGATGTGGTATATATTCTAGTGTCTATGAATGTTATGATGATATGGTAGCTTTCAACATCTGTTTCCTGGCTAAAGTTAGTTGGTGTAGTACATAATGGTTCCACTTATTTAGAGTGCACTAAATAAAGGCCAGAAAAACAGACTTGCTTTTACCTCAAATTCTCTGACTGATTTGAAGTCTGATAGCTGCATGTTTATATCAACTTTAGGTGACATGGTAAAGTAGTATACAACTAGCATTAAGCTAAATAACATACAGCAAATGGTACACAACTTTGGGGCCTGTTTCATGCCACAAGCAAAAACAGACTGTGTATCGTGCTGCCTATGTTAGCAAGTTACATCATTCATACTGTTTGTGTAAACATTACGGTTGGGTTGCACCAGTCGTTCGTAAGTTCTTAAATTGGAACATGAAGTCCACATTAGAGACTTAGTGACTACTAAGATAGTGTTTGTAAGCTCTGTACTTAATTTGGTTGCACCATTTGTTCTTTAGGCAGATTGTAGCTAGTAGGCGCTGTAAAATAATGCATAGTCATATAATATGACGTTTACCTACAGCGATCCAGTAGCAGCCTTCAAATTTGTAAGCAAGCTCTGAATTTCAGTTTATCCTGGTAAGGTTAATTTTGCTTTCTGTAACTTACGGTTTCCACTGAAATACCATACTTATAAGTATTTTACATAACATTTAGAAACTGTATTTGAAATTAATAAGGAGCAAAAAATAAACAAATACTGACAAATGTTGTAACTTAGTGTCCCTCCATGTTGCAACTTTGCAACACAGCTGATGCAACTGACCCATAGAGACAACAATTTCGCCACTATTATGCTTTGAGTATGTTAGCTGGCTTCTAAGTAGCCCAGGCTGGTAATTAGCTGGTCTTAGCGTGTTACAGAGAAATACTGCTTTAGGTAGCTGGTTTGTTGCTGGACCAAAATGGTGCACACAAACAACACTTTTTATTCAGTAAATCTACTGTAGACTGAATATACTGATAACCGTTGTATAATTTATGGAAGGTATGACAAATAAAACAGAGATTTAACATTTTAGAGAGAGAAAATAACAGTCCAATATGGATAAAAGGGAAACACTTACACTACAACACGGGTGCACTGAATGCCCCAGGAACATGGCTGATAGTCAGGCTTCACGTAAGTCTCCACTCCATCTTCCACCACACAGCTCACAGTCTTGGTCACCACATACGCACACCAGTTTCTGTAAAAAGAAATGAACATATAGTTAGCCAGTGTTGGGGAAAGTTACTTTTAAAAGTAATGCATTACAATATTGCGTTACTCCCTAAAAAAGTAACTAATTACGTTACTTAGTTACTTTTTATGGAAAGTAATGCGTTACGTTACTTTTGCGTTACTTTTTAAATATGAGCAGGGCTTGATTGTTTTTAATACAATAAATTGTAATTATAGCAAATGTAAAAGCCCTTTCACACCAAAAAGTGTAATGAATAAACCTCACTGAAGGAAAAGTAAAACGTCTGTAAAAAAACAGGAGAAGAGTTCAACACTCTTCAGCAATAAAAAACAATGAAACATTTTAGTTTATCTAAAGTCATTTTTGCTTATTAGTATGATTGAACTGGATCATCAAAGGTCAGCAGCAAAGACATTGGTTAATAAAATGGGATTAGATACATTTGTGTTGTTTAACATTTAATTATTGCAGGTTTGCGTCATATTCTGAGTTTGCATTTCACTGTTTTAATTCATTTTGATGAATACTAAATCTGTTTTTTGTGAATGGGATGAATTAATGCACATTCACATTTAGTCTAGATAGAACTACAGTAACAGCATGTTCACACAGCACACTGTCAGTCAATAAATGTGACCCTGCAGCACAAAACCAGTCTTAAGTCGCTGGGGTATATTTGTAGCAATAGCCAAAAATACATTGTATGGGTCAAAATTATCCATTTTTCTTTTATGCCAAAAATCATTAGGATATTAAGTAAAGATCATGTTCCATGAAGATATTTTGTAAATTTCTTACCGTAAATATATCAAAACTTAATTTTTGATTAGTAATATGCATTGCTAATAACTTCATTTGAACAACTTTAAAGGTGATTTTCTCAATATTTAGATTTTTTTGCACCCTCAGATTCCAGATTTTCAAATAGTTGTATCTCAGCCAAATATTGTCCTATCATAACAAACCATACATCAAATGGAAAGCTTATTTATTCCTTTTCCTTTATTTATAGCTTTCAGATTATGTATAAATCTCAATTTAAAAAAAATGACACTTAGTGGTTTTGTGGTCCAGGGTCACAAATGGGAAAAAAGTAACTGGCGTTACTTTTTTGAAAAAGTAACTCAGATATTTTCTTGTAAATTAAAAAGTAATGCGTTACTTTACTAGTTACTTGAAAAAAGTAATATTATTACGTAACTCGCGTTACTTTTAATGCGTTACCCCCAACACTGTAGTTAGCATACTTGGATGGTCGGTCAATGATAATTGAATTTAGCATGGCAGTTGGATATGGTAGATTTTATAACAAAGCACCATAAACCAGTCTGCCCTGTTGAAAAGTCCAATGTTACTACAATTGTTTTCCAGTTTACAACTTACAATTACTTTACAAAATGGTTTTCATACCAAATTTGCACTCATTTGACCTTGAATGAACTTTATAAAATGAAATACGAAAAATTACACCACTGAGACACACAGCTGTTCAGTTTTAAAAACATGAACTAATGGAGCCCTCCAAAGGTAGTAGCAAATTTAGAGAGCTTATTCCCCTTATGTGTGCTCAAACTAGCATCTCTGTTAGATTTACAGTGATTCCCCATCAGTCTGAGAAGTCCTTATGTCCCCTGGCCTCATAAATTAGCAGAAGTCTAGAAATAAATAGTCTCTCGATTCTCTTAGCGAGCCCTGTCTCTCACACCAACATCAACAAGCTCTGGAATCAGGCCGCTATGATCTCTCCGCTGCATGCACTGGGAATTCAAACATCTGCTGGGTTTCATGCTGACTACAGTGAGAGTGAGTTGGATGCATCACTTATCTCATCTTAGTTTCCGTCCCTGTTTTGTTTCAGTCTACTAGTAAGAGCAACAAACTACGTGATAGTCAGCTGTGTACTATATAATGCAGATGCAGTTTGTCTTCTCTTCTGCAGTTGTTCGCTCATGAATTAAGCTTAAGTTACACCTCACACTGTTGTAATACAGATTGCATTAATGCACATTTGACTCATGCTGTGTTTCTTCAGAATAAACTCACAGATTTCTTCTCGAAGGCCTCCTAAACATGTGATCTCCAATGCATCTGAATCATGTTAAACCAGACAACCACGTATGCAGCTGCCAAAAAGACAATGAATATCATTGATTCTCATTAGGATTCATCTCAGTATGGATTCCAACAAATGTGGCCCCATGCAAAAGTTTTGGTTTCTTGGTTTATCAAAGATTTTTGAGATATCAACTATTTTAATAGACAGTATTATTACCCTCCATTAATGCTTTTTGGTGTGTTTTTTTCCCTACTGCTTTCACTCCAAATCAGCCATGATTGCAACATGCAACAAGTAACGAGCAACAGGACATTTTTTCCATCTCTTCGTTTCTACTTTAGAGGCGTCTCCCACTGTGAAATCTCATTAGTCAAAACTCCCACCCTCATGACTGTAAGGCAAGGCAAGTTTATTTAAATAGCACATTACATACAGAGTGGTAATTCAAAGATATATACACACACACAAAATATAGTGAGTATATTATAAATAATATTATTTGTAATTTATAAATAATAATAATGACATAATATTAATATTATATATAAATTAATTTATTGATTATATAATAGTGAGATATATGAAAATAAAAGAACACATTAATAAGTTTGTTAAATTATTCTTTAAATAAATCAAAAATAATAATGCATTAAAATATCTTCAACATCACATCTTGTCTTATAAATTCAAAAAGATCAACACTAAAACTAAAGAGTTCTCATTCACTGATAACAGCTGTACATCTTGATATTCTTCAGAGCATAACACATTGGTCTATATGCATATTACCCTACTTTTTTTGACAGTTGACTCTAAAAGGTCACTGCCAAGAAGTAACCAACAGATGACCCATTCCTTTTGCAAATGCATTATGTAATAGAAGGAAGCTAGCCAACAAATGGCTTGTCATGGAAAAACCACTTAATTTTCCCATGACATCTTCCATGTGGATGCTCTTGACCATTACCACCTGACTCCTGCTTTGATTGCACATGGTTCATGGTTCAGTAACCTACGGTGGATTTCCTGCCTCCACAGCTGCTCGGGATGCTTTCACATATTGCCAGCACAATTTCATGATTTGGTCTTCAATATTAAACACAGATGGTGCTAGATCAGAGTAATGACAACATGATATAATCCGTGCTGGCTAAACGAAAGGATGTTTACAATGAATCACAAAAGAAAATGCTGTGTTTTGACCAACAAGTACAAATCAGACTCACCTTTCAAAGAACTAAAAGAGAGTTTTGTAGCTTTTAGTCCATATCTGTTAGCTTTGAGTTCATCTATATGCTAGTGTGCTCCTAAACATTGACAAAATTTACTTTTAGTAGGAAAAACAGATCATAAATACTCATGACGAATATTAAACTCACATATTTTTATCCAATCAAATGCTCCGTAGAATGAGAAAGTCCCTCCTCCTAAAATATGACCCGTAAATGACTAGGAAGTAGCTAGTCCTAAAAGCCAATTGGCTATTTTTAATAAAATGGCATGATCCCTTCAATATTTCCCAGCCAAAATTACTATTTCAACAGGTAATACATTAAAAATGCTCACCAAATGATTTCCCATTGGCTTTTATTACAGCTAATAACTTCCACAGCTATGTCCAGTAAAATCTGCTTCCATCTAAAGTATAATCGTAACGCAACAAGGTTTTGATTTCAGTGACCTGTATCTCATTTATGGTGTTAAGCGGTGGGCAATCCATTACTCAAAACGTAGCCCGCATAACAATACCGCATGTAATGTTAGCTGTTTATGCAAGCAGCTTTCTAGGTTTAAAGATTTTGCAAAGTTGTCAGGCTGCTCCAGCCCACCAGTATTTGTTTTTCAACTGTTGATTGGAGTGAACCAGACCACAGTATTTCCAGGCCGCTACAGCCAGCCGTGAATGATCCACATTCTTAGCGGATTTGTCATGCAGAATTTTCATTTCAGGCTCGCTTTCAACGAACACTCATGCAGCCCATGACTTTACAGAGACTCTCAACATGTTTCAGCTCCAAAAAGAATGGAAAATATGAGAGAAGACAGGAAAAGCGGACAAAATAAAGTGCATTTGGCAGATTTACATGTATCCCGGTGTGCATAGCCTCTCTTTGAACCAATGAGAGCTGATTCTAAAATACAAACGTAATATTTATCTCTGTGATGAGGATGTTTTCATGTTTTTCCATTACATCATTTCTGCTTTCCAAAAATAAATGCCTTTATAGACATAAGTGACTGCAATAAATGGGTTTACTAAGAGTCAAATTAAAATGTAGTTATGCAGAAACGTCATGGCTTAAAAAATCATCTGCATAATCGCCTAAGATTAAAAACATGACAAAATAAATTAAATATGCTAAAACAGAAGCACATCTCAGAGTAAGAAAGTAATGTTACCCTGTGCACCTTCTTAGATCCAAAAACTCACTGCAGCAGTAAAAACACTCAAAAGTGTTGAAATATAAGATTTTGAAGTCTTGAAGAAGATAAAGATAAATAATGGACACACTCTGCAGTTTAAAGCATCTTAAAACATTCTGAGATATTAGAATGCCTGCACATGATGATAAACAATGTTAGAAATGTTATTCAAATTGGTTACTGTGTGATGTTTGCTTAAAAAGCATAAAAAGGAAGGACAACGTAATGTTTTAAATGAATAAATTTGCATCACATGATCATGAATGGCAAAACGACTCCCTTAAAATACCAATGATCTGTAATCTTACACTGTTTTCTGCTCATTTTTTTGAGTGTTGCAGGAACGCTGTAGCTCAAACAGTACTGCATGGTGCTAGCAACATCAAGGTCATGGGTTTGATTCTCAGGAAATACATGAACTGGTAAAATGTATACAGAACCTTAAATGCAATGTATGCACTTTGAATCTTTTTTATCTGCCAAATGCATAAAAGTCAATGCAAAAGACCTTATAAATATCACTATCTTCAGAGCCGTTCAAGGGTGTATAAATGACATTTGGAAGTCACTGTTTCTCTGTTTCTGTCTCTATACCTCTCTGACACACACACACACACACACAATTCTCTAATTATCTGTCAGAAAAGTGACCTAATCCAATGTAGGGTATCTGGTGTAAAGATACAGTCATCTCTTTGTTCCTCAGCACTGCTGAAAACAGTCTTTTCCAATCATTCCCTCAATAAAGGCTGTAATTGCTTCTCCCAAGACAGAAATTATATCAGATGAATGTAGCGTTATGGAGAAACGTTCAAACAAAGAATATCAGCCTTCCTACACACAATCGTTGAACCTCCCAAGAGATTCACTATATGGACATAAAAATTTGTCCAACTGCACATTTGCCACATTCATCCATGTCCTATGGCACTCATGTGTTGATAAATGTGTCTGAAATTATTGAGTACATGAATATACACATGTGTAACAGGCTCCAGAATCCTATGATATCACTTCCTGAACCTTCTCCAGTAAACCTAAAACAATAGAGCAGAACGGACTGCAGAAATGGTCAAATATCTAGGGAGCCATTTAATGAGGAAGAAACTAATTTAACTCATTTAAAATGTATTTAACTATAACAAAACCTAGCTACAGTATCCCCATATGTTAATAATCATATGGATCTTTCATTATGCACACTGATGGATATCTTCTTCATGTCTTTGTCATTGAAGTTTGTTCATAAATCATGATATTCAATCTGTTAGACTGCCTGTGACAAAGGTAACTGATATCTACCAAGGCTGATCAAATTTATTTTCATGTATTTGATTAAAAATACAGTAAAACAGTAATATTGTGAAATATGTATACAAATAAAAAGTGTTTTCTTTATGTATTTAAAAATGTAATTCTTAATCTTTAATTCTTTAAGTCTTCAGTGTCACATGATCCTTCAGAAATCATTTCTAATATGCTGATTTGCTGCTCAAGAAACATTTCTTTTGATTATTAATGTTGAAAACAGTTGTGCTGCTTAATATTTTTGTGGAAACTGTACTATATATTTTTTCAGGATTCTTTGATGAATAGAAGCTTCAAAAGAACAGCATTTATTTGAAATAAAAAAATAATAATAAAAAAACACTTGCTGACCCCAAACTATTAAATGGTATTACAAACTAGTATGCAATAACTTTCCAAACTCTGTATGAGTGCTGCTGTATATGATCCCCTTCAGTTTTGGCCTGTTTCATGGAAACTCTTATATACTCATGTCACCTCAGATATTCCTCAATTCAGGGTCTTAATGGTTCTTATGTGAACTGTAATACTGCAGCTAGTGCCAAGACGATGTCCCCCACCCATTTAGAAACCATGAGGCCTCTTCTCCCACCCGGTCTCCTGATTAATACTGATATGTTTACTTAGAGTCATAGAGCAAAACGTCAATGATTACACATGTAAAGGCTACTAACATAGGATGGACGGTTCTTAGTCTTATGGTGTGAGAGATGCACAAGGTGACATCATGCAAAACTAGCTGCCTCATGTTTTCAGGAATGACTTCAGCTTCTGATTGTCCTCACATGCTTGGAATCTCTCCACCAAACCACCTTTTGGCTTCATGGAAAAGTCACAACAACTACAGCCTCTAGTAACAGTCTAAAATAGGACTTTTTCAACTAACTTATGTGATATATTTCATGTCTTCTTCACCACTTACAGGCTCACAGACCTCAGACCTCACAGAAGCAGTTTTTCAAACCCAGGCTCATTGGAAAAAACATGCCTCTACTGTACCCACATTTTTGCAAAATTCCAAAAACATACCTATACATACACTTCACTGCAGTTTCCAGCTGAAATTACCACTAGTGGCAGTAAAACACTAACAACTTTTATTCATTTTCACACAAATTATGATTGCAGTTATTTTTACCACAGTGCATGATTTGTAAACTAATACATTTTGTCGTTTGCATCACATAATCAGCTCCATATGTGCGGCTTTTCTGACATAGTAAACTTGCTCATTAGCGCACCTGGTACAGCACTGCACTTGTGATGCAGAGCACTTGAGCATCTGTGAAATACAAGTCATGATGAAAGAGCTCAAAGACTTGTAAAAGCAAGCTAAAATCAAGTTTGCTTAAACAAATGTGTTTTTCATCCCTAGATTTACTGTTGTTAACACTATCAATTAGATTTATTGTAGGCAGTATGTTATTTTCAAACTCGATAGAACATTAACCTTTTATTGGCACTCCCCGGACATTTAATTTCAACAACTAACGTAATAAAACGTTGCAAGATTGCTGTTCACCCATTTTGGATAAAACGTAACACACTTTTAGTGCCACTCCCTGGACATTTCACGTTAAAAGTGTCGCAAAATGTACAAGAAGCAATGTAAAACCATTTTGCAGAAATCTTGCCTCAGTCACATTTTTTTCACTGACAATCTTCCCTTCTACTGTAGCTCTGTAATGTTTGTATTCAGATGGGAAGACGTTTTTGTAAAAACAATTTATATTTCAGTCTGTTTTTCACACAAAGCTATCATATGACTTCAGAAGACTTAATATAGCACACAAGCCATATAAACTACTTTTATAGTGTTTTGTTTTTGTCCTTTTTGGAGCTCAACAGACACTATGAATTGTCATTAAAGTTTGGAACAACATGAGGGTGAGTAAATGATGACAATTTTCATTTGTGGGTGAACTACTACTTTAAGAAGGGACAGAAATGATAATTGTGGTTTTGGACATTATACAACATAATTATTCATCCATCAATAGCATGCCTCTGCATACTTGAGATTGAATGCATAATGAAACACACTATCAACTTACACAAAAAAAGAAAGAGTGAATGTGTGACAGAGAGATGACCGAAAGCGAGAGAGATCAAGAGATAATGATTCTCAGTGAAGGAATTCTTTTGATATTGAACTCCGTAAAAACACACAATGACATAAAACTACCTCTTGTTTTACTTAACAGCCTGGCAATTTTCACTTCCTGCACTCCAGCGCCGAACACAAAGGCTCAATCATCATGCGCTTTGCTTTTTCTTCAGTTCTTCCATCTTTGCTGTCTCTACCCACACATCTTCCCCTCTGAGCGACCCTGCTTGCTGCCCGGGCAGTGCACCGCACCGCACACCGTGACCTTTGACCTCTGCAACAGGAAGTGGTCAGAGTAGCTGTGGCTGCACGGGCAGCCTGTTTTTACAGCCTTGTTTATTTGTCTTTCCCTGGGAGGGGACACATGCTCGTCTGACTATCCGAGAAGGCACCGGGCCGGAACGCATGTCCACTCTCAGTTCCACCCCAACTGTGTCCACACTAAAACACTGATACAGAGATACAATATCAAAACTGACCCACGGGCACAATACTGATATTGTTAGGTACTGCATGAATTGCACCGTGTTGTTGTTGCCAATGGTTTCAAGCTCCGTTTACAAACACCACCAAAATGCAATCATGCCGTATCATGTGGAAACAGCCCTCATTATGGCTGTTTTTGCAAACTGTGAGGCATTTCTTTCCAGCACAGCAATTTAAGATTACACTGATGCCTGTACACAAACTCACTCAACTGTTAGCAAACACTCTGTACGCTTATGCAACATTAAAAACTAAAACTGTTTTTTTATACTTTCTTGAAAGTGCAAATATTCATAATATTCACTTGAAAAAACATACTCTAATCATACTTAAGTTATACTCAAGGTAGAGCCTGAGTATTTTTTTTCACTGGTGTTGAAAAGGTAACAGGTAACAATGCAATCAAATGTTGCAAGAGTTGCCATTTAAAACTAGCTCCTAATAACTGAATAATTGTCATTGAGAGCTTAATAATAATAATAATAATAATATTATTATTATTATTATTATTAGTAGTAGTAGTAGTAGTAGTAGTAGAAGTAGTAACGTTATTATTACATCTTTATTATTTAGCACTGTTAAAGCAATATATATAATGAGATTTTTTACTGTTTTGTGCTCATCAAGACTGCATTTATTTGATCAAAAATACAGTCAAAACTGTAATATTTTAAAATATTATTACATATAATGCTTTGTAATTTAATATTTTAAATGTTTATTTTAAATATTATTATATTTAAATTATATTATAAAATAGATTATACATTTTAAATATTTATTTGAATATTATGTTGAAAATGATTGCTTAATATTTTAGTGGAAACTGTAATTTTTTTACTTCTTTTTTTTCAGAATTCTTTGATGAATAGAGAGTTCAAAAGAATAGTATTTATTTGAAATATATATTTTGTAACATTATAACTGTCACTTTTGATGTCCTTTCTGAATAAAAGT
Source organism: Schizothorax lantsangensis (assembly GCA_027422415.1). Taxonomy (NCBI): domain Eukaryota; kingdom Metazoa; phylum Chordata; class Actinopteri; order Cypriniformes; family Cyprinidae; genus Schizothorax; species Schizothorax lantsangensis. The sequence goes on along the minus strand of CM049858.1, from coordinate 25,889,060 downwards.
CTTAATTTCTTTCAAAATGAAAAAAAAAAAATCTTACTGACCCCAAACTTTAGAACAATAGCGTTCACATCAAAATAATAAAGTAAAATCAAATAAAAGCCATGTATTAAGATAAATGTTAAATATACTGTCCTGTAAGGACACGTTATCTTCACAAATAGAGCAAAACACTGACTTTTAGGTCACATGACAAAGCCACTTTTTGGGGAAATGCACCTTGAAATGACTTAGCTGTCTCTGCATATTAAGATGGGATTAAATAATGCACGAGAAGTTACAAAAAAAAAAAAAAACTTCAGCTTTAAGAAACAGCTGTAATAGCCATAATCATCTGCAATAAGAGGGAAAGGAAAAGTCAAGCTTTGTTTGATCTGGAGTACACAAAGAAGACTGATGTCTACAAGTTCCCTTTGCGACTCAAATCTTCCAGAATGTATTAAATATCTGAAGCTAAATGCTTTTTTCATGACCTCCTTAAATAAAGCAGAGGTAGGAAAAGTCACACACTGCCAGAATAAGCAACGAAACTTCAGCCTCCACAACATCCAACACCACCACTAACAGATGTCCTATTAACCCCACTCTTATCTGCTCAGGACAATATTTAGATATTCTTGGTGTTCACATCCAATTTTATTTCTCATACTGATTTCAAGATAAGCCGCATTGTTGTGATTACCCTTATAAGTAATGCACCAGCAAATGTCAGGTCACTCTTTTACCAAACAAGCCACATATTTGATGCTGGAAGGGCAAGCTCGTGGGAAAAATGTTTCCCTGTGGTTATACTGTAACTCGCTCCCGTTACAGGAAAGCGGTTTCTGCAGGGGTTTGACCGCAGCGGCACATCTGTGGCGTCTCAGCTTGGAACTCCACTAAAACAAAAGGAGAAGGAACATGCCTTATGAGCAGAAGTACCACAGATGTGGCTTACACAAGCCAGGAGAGAAGCCTCGTCTAAAGACATTTAGACATTCGTGCCCTTTTTTTTCAATTGAATCTGTCCTCTGGGCTCTGAAACCTTTGAGATATGTTCACTTGTCAGGGTTAGCTAAGCTAACTTCAACACTGACACACATCACATTTAAGCTCTATCTGTAGTCAGTGTTTTCAGCCAGCAGGTTTGACCTCTCATTCTTCCTTGTCATAATTGACTCTTCAGTCAGATGTTCACATATAAATTAATTCCATTGAGAATATGAATGGATTTAACATCCATCTCCACATCATCACCATAAAAACAATTATCTGTAAGCTTTCTCAGAAATTACATGATATCAGATAAATCCAATTTGCTAGTGGAATTTACTACTCAACAGTGAAATTAATGACCTGTTTTGGTTAATTATTTGAAAAAACACCTACACTGCAGAAAATCATTTCTTGAGTTTTTAATTAGTCTTTTTTTAAAACAAAGTAAAGATTTTTTGTGTGTTTTTGAAATAAGTCTCTTTTGCGCAACAAGGCTGCATTTATTTGATCAAAAATACAGTACTATTGAGAAATATTACTACACTTTTATTACACTATTATTACACAAAATAATGTTTTTTTTATATATATATAATTTAAAATATAATTTATTCATGTGATGGCAAAGCTGAATATTCAGCAGCCATTACTCCAGTCTTCAGTGTCACATGATCCTTCAAAAAATCATTCATGTGCTGCTTAACTGACTTTTCATAACACCCTAATATCATGAAGCCATTTTTTCCTAAAAAAAAGTGTCTAAATCTATTTTATCTGATAAATATTGCTATCCTGTTACAATAGACTGTGTGTCTGATATTGCTTCTGTTGAGCTGCTGTAATCACAATTCCAGCTATAAATCATAAAATAATGTTTAGACATTCATTTGTACAAGTATTGCTTCATCATTCCAGCTAACAGAGAACATTCTCAGAACACTGGATACCTGGCAAGGTTCTCTCAAAGCTATGAACAAAAGATCTTCCAGTAACATTAATAGAATTTTCATTCAAAGTTGGATATTAACCTAATTTTTTTATTAAACATTACTACTTTTTTCAAAACATTCCTATAATGTTTGCAAAATGATAAAATGGTACATTCCCTTAATGTGTTCTGCAATGTTGGGATAACCAATAAAAAAGTTTTTACATGTTTTACATAAAAAAAAAAAAAAAAAATGGACATTTTGGCTGTTCAGATAATATTCAGAAGTAATGTTTTCATAACTTTATGAGAACGTTAGCAGCACATTCTTAGAACATATTTTAGTTAGCTGGGACATAGTAGTCAAAAGAAATGAATAAAGAGAACTGAACTGGAATCATTGCTTTAAACCGAAGCACTCAAAGGATATGCTACAATCCCATTCAAGCTTGTCATCCAGAAGCAATCATTCATAACAGACATTTTGGCATGTCTAAACATCCATTAACATTCACTAACTGCTTCCCTTGTCAAACACAAACTTGTTCACAGGAAGCACTTTGCATATCACAGTTTTTTTTTTCTTTCTGAATGAGGCCAGAGTCCTGATTATCCACTACAGGAAGTTCCTCTAGTGTGAGGAGGCCTCTGTTTGAGCGAGGGCTTCCTGTCTGCGTGTGGTGGTGTGGGGTGGTCTGGATGAGTCCGAGACTGACAGGCATCACCACAGGCAGCTCTTGGCTTCACAACCACTGCCACATCTTCAAAAAGCCCAGGTCAAGGGCCAGGAACCTTCCATTCACAGAGGGCTTTGCTTAAACCCTCTTGACATACCAGGACAAGAGGCAAAAAGAAACAGCTACTAAATACTAAGGACGAAACTGCATCAAATAAGACCTGACAGAATAAAAAGGGACAAATGGACACTTTAGCAAGGATCCATGAATGAGATTTACACACAACAAAGAGGTATTGAATGGGTTTGAATTTTGACTAAGAACAATCAACCCATTCAATGTCAGTTGCGTTACAAAAAAAGTAGATGGGTGGCAAAGATTAGATCTAACAAATGAAGCCCAAATGTTAATTTAAAATCATAAAAAGACTAATAAACAATCTTTCATTTACAGCCCCCTTTAGTCTGTTATAATGCAAAAATAGATCAAACGAAAACCACTTTTCCGTTAAGCAGTTACGAGAGCTCTTCCGTCAGTATCTTATCAGGCCTTTGGGCATATTGATATAACAGAGCTTTGAACACTGTCCCTCTACAGAGGTGTTCTGCCTGGGAAACAAACTGATAACTGCAAACCTCAACCACAGTATCATCTTTAGATGGGACGGCCACAATCTGTCTGATGTAGATTGCATGGTCAAATATCAGCAGTACTAATCACAATCTAATTGGCCGGCTTCTTGCAACTTCTATGAGTGAGTGTGCAGTTTTCTTTTTTTGGTGAATCTCATGAAAAATGGTCAGGTTAAGAAATTACATTTTGCATAAAAACAAAACATTACAATAAAGTAAAATAAAATAAACTTAAATTACAATAGACTTAATCTTTCTTTATGCAATTGTCTGCTTTTCTTCCTTATTGACTTTTTTCATTATGACATTTTCATTACAATAAAATAAAACTACAATAGACATTTTCATTATGACATTTATAGTTAAGCACATTCCCTCCCCTAAATTCTAATTAATGCAATGTAACACTAAAATAAAATAAATTAAAATTACATTAAATTAAATTAAATAAAACAACTACAATAGACTTAATTTTACCTTTTTACTTTTTCTATTATATAGTATTTTTATTATAGTTACTTCCTTTCTCAAATTCCCATTAATGCAATGCAATAATATAATATAATATAACATAGTATAATACAAAAACTACAATAGATTTAAGTTTTCTTTATGCCATTTTCCCATTTTCTTCTCCTTCTGATCGTGAGATTCACCCGTGAGATTCATAAATGCAGTATTAAAAGTTTGGTACTGTGAATGAACATACAGTTGATGTAGAAATTTATGAATGATGGCTGGTCCAATTTTGCGGAAATCTGAGGAGTTTTCTGCCAAGTTCTGTGGGCACAGATTGCATGCAGGCCTGAGATTGAGGAATTACCATTCACTGGACTTTACCCTCAGTAGAAGTAAACTATTCCTAATAAGTCACATATAATGGAGCCAATCCAAGACTATGCCATTTTTTATTATTCTGACACCATCCAGATTAATAGTCACACTCTGGAGAGCTGCATGCCAGCACTGTCTGTTTGTCTGTCAGCATAAATGTTTTTAAGGAATATATGAAAGATGACAAACATGAACATAGGCGTCCAGTCTTCAGGGCATTCATCAAAGCTTGTCCGGCATGATTTCCTGAATAGCGGTGGACACAACATTCAAGCGTGGACTTTTGACTTCTGGTTTGGCAGAAAAGGGCTCAATTTTATGGCTGCATGTGCAAATCAGCAGAGTTCATTTTTAAAATGCTGTGACACCACAGCACAACCCAAACCATTTCAATGTCTCTCCCTATGGTTATAAGACACACACAGACATTATTTATTACACAAGACATGATATATACATCTTAAAAAGATGGTTTATTCAATAATACTTTACTTAAAGAAAAAGTTCACCCAAAAATGAATGTTTTCCATCCAAGATGTAGATGAATTGGTTTCTTCTTCAGAACAGATTTGGAGAAATTTAGCATTACATCACTTGCTCACCAATGGATCCTCTGCAGTGAATGGGTGCCATCAGAATGAGAGTCCAAAAAGCTGATAAAAACATCACAATAATCCACAAGTATTTCACACGACTCTAGTCCATCAATTAACATCTTGTGAAGTGAAAGGCTGCATGTTTCTACAAAACAAATCCATAATTAAGGCTTTTTTTTTTTTACTTTAAACAGTCGCTTAATCCATAATAACGCCTCCTCCAGTGAAAAAGTCCATCCCCTGTTGCCCTCACACATCAAAATGTACCAATATATTTGGTTAGGACTGATTTGGAATTTTTTCGCTTGTAAACAGTGCTTGATCTGTGCATATTTCTCTCGTGATTCAGACAGGACAACTGGAGAAAGCAACATTATGGATATATGACTCGTATTTTAGATTGAAGCAATGAATGGAAGTAAAAAACGTCTTAGTGATGGATTTATTCAATATGCAGCTTTTCACTTCACAAGATGTTAATTGATGGACTAGAGTTGTGTGGATTACTTGTGTGGACTCTCATTCTGATGGCACCCATTCACTGGAGAGGATCCATTGGTGAGCAAGTGATGCAATGGTAAATTTCTCCAAATTCTTTTCTGAAGAAGAACCAAATCACATCTGATTTCACAAAGCTGGAGTTTAATTTCAAAATATGACAAATTTGAGGTGTGACTGTAAAAACGGCCTTCTGAAATAAGCAGTGCTGTGAAAAAATTACTAGATTATCATAAGTACAGGGGCGTAAATTTCATCTAACAGTAGGGGGGACAATAAACATAAAATTTCTCAAAAGCAATTTTTGAAGGGGACACAAATAATACAGCTAATTTGTACTTGTAAGGATAAGTATACACAGGCGAAAGCCTTACTATTAGTGTAGCAGGGAGACCGTGCCAAATTAGACAGCGGTCGTGTCCATTATCGACATTACTATCTGTCAAGCAGGTAACGTTATTATTGCTAACATAGCGGACTCATAGAAAAATACATTGGCATCATCTGTATTAAAGAGAAAAATCACTTCATCCGATGTTTAAGTGAATAAAATAGCCTTGGCAGCCTTACTTACTGGAGTTCCACAATTATTGACTTTTTTCTCTCTCATCGGACTTGTGTGTGTGTGTGGGGGGGTTCGAGGGGGGTTCCCCGGTAAAAATCACATTCTGGGGGGTAAAATACACCTTTTTCGGCAGGGTTCCTCCAGTAAAAGTCGCATTCCTTGGGCTAAATATCATGTTATTGGGGGCGCTTCAACCCGCGGACATGAAAAACAACCCATGGCAACAGTTAAAGTAGCCCGATTCCGCAGGAAAACCACGGACTTGGCAACACTGAGGTGATGTAAAAGAGGAAAGCAGGCATATGGACCAAAGCACTGTGAGGCAAGGGAGGGGGAGACTTAAAATGTTGCGTTTGTGTTGTTTTACTTACAAAATTATTTAAAGTATAAAACATTGGTATTTACAATACACAGTGTGGTTTTTAATCATATTTTTAGGGGGAACGACCCTCAGATTGGGGGGGGATTTCCGCCCGGCATTTCTGCCTATGCATAAGTATTGTTTTGTAGCAGACAGTGGCACAAAAAATTATGTACACATGAATCAGGGTCGATAAAATACTTCACTACATAAATTCATGGTTGATTAAAATAACTACAAGCTCACCTAAAAACCTTAGTTAGAGTCAAGACCAGATCCTCCAAGAACCGGACCAAAACTAGACCCCTCAAGTCTCAAATCCAGACCAAAACTCCAACTGAAGAGTTGAGCTAATCCAAAGCTTCAATCAAATTTGCTGTACTAATTTATACGGGCATACCATATTTCATTTTCTTATGGCAATCACTAACACCACATACTGTATTTTGCTAGATTTTCAAAGATGCTGTTTCCTCTTAAAGTGCTGGATTTTGTAGATAAACACACCGCAAAGAAATCATATTAGGAGATGTATTCCAACACGCAAAAACCTGGCAGCGTTCCTTACCAAATGCCTACAATTTAGAGGAAAGAGGTGATTTAGGTGCTTGCATATTTGGCAGCTGCACATCCAGTTCTCGCAAAGTTCATCTTTCAGAATCTTTTAGCATAAAATTTCCGCTAAATTTGAGGCATACATTCCTTAATAGATTTGATCAGGGTTGCGGTTTTCCCTGGAAATGCACATTTGATGCAAGCAACACGAGTCAAAATCTATCAATCCGTTCATTTAGAAGACCAGAGGAGAAAAAGCCACAAGACTGAAGATGAGTTCTCCACATTAAAAGAAAAAGAACAACTTCTTCCCTTGATTTCAATCTCACACTTCTTCACCCTCCCTCCTGCTCTTTAACTTTCCATAAAACAAATACACAAGACGCAGAATACTTTTTACATCTGTTGTAACTCAAAGTTCAAACAGGCTGCTAATCTCCAGTAACTCGACTCAGATTTCTCAAGAAGTCAGTACATACTTCACTACATACTTCATACCGCTGGCACTGAGGGTTCTCACATCATAGACATCACCCTTCACTACCTCACGACTCTGACAGACTATATTTGAGAGCTATTCATGAGTCCAAACTTGTTTATACGGACTCAACTGGCTGTATATTAACAATTTCTATGACAAATCTTTATTTACTCATTGTTTAGATGGATTTCAGGACGTAATTCATGACTCCAAACTCTGACCATTAGCATCTGGCCTGCGTGTCTGTCCACCCTTAAGAGAGCATTGCGTCAGAAGAAGGGGGAAGCCCCGGTCTGCACGTCAGAACTGGGACAACCTCTCCCGTTCACACCCCAACAATCACAGTCAAAACAACAATGTCAGAGAGGGTGTGTGTGGCTGAGAGAGAGCACTGAACTGAAGAACCAATAGATTGACAGATAAAGAGGTAAAGGAAGGTGGTTTTAGTGTAATTACTACCAAGGCGCTGACACGTATAACCATGTTCTGAAAGGCTTTGGAAATCCCAGGGGTCCCACAAAACTACAAGCTTGCATTCAGTAAGCAATAATTAGCTGTTTGGATGGACAGCAATGCACCTCCTGTCGTTTCACTGTCGGATAAAGGGAGGCTTTTGCTTTCATGTAGTCATCTGTGCCACACGTTTAAAAGCACATTTGCTTTTTAAAGCCCCCCCAGGTTATGTTTCCCTCAATAAATGGATAACAGAAAAATGCATAACATCTGTAACTTCCCTGATGGGACATATAAAGTATTCTGTCTATTTGTCTGTCAACTGTTACTCCCTCTGTGTAATGCAGATGCAGAACAAAGTTTGATTTGTCTGAAAAAGTCACATCTAATTTAACTAAATTGGAACTAAACTTTTAAAGTATTTGATTGTCCAAATTCAAAACATCTATCTATCTATCTATCTATCTATCTATCTATCTATCTATCTATCTATCTATCTATCCATCGTGGAACCAAGGTAATGATATCATAAGGTAATATAGTACTTTTATATACATCACGATAATAAAAATAATAGTTATTAATATATATATATATATATATATACACACATATATGCATCTATTTCTCCATTTTATCCATCAATCCATATATCTATCTATCTATCTATCTATCTATCTATCTATCTATCTATCTATCTATCTATCATGTTATCATAAGTTAATAACAAGATACTTTCATGGTACTTTTATCATGGTATATATATGTGTACACACATACTATGCCAAATTTATATGAATATATTCATCCATCTATTTATCCATCCATCCATCTATCTATCTATCTATCTATCTATCTATCTATCTATCTATCTATCTATCTATCCTATTAAAGTGGAACCAATGTAATGGTATCAAACTAATAATGTGGTACTTTATAGCGACATGGCACATCTGTCGTATTTCACAATACAGACTTTCTCACTATTTCTTTCTGTCGTCATGTTAAGAATATTAGTGTGTAGACTGATTGGATGGAATGAAAGTGTCAGTACCTGTGTCTGCTCGCAGCTCTCGCCCCGTTTAAAGGCTGAGTCTGAGTCTGGGTCCCTGCGTACAGGTTATACCGCTGAGGATACGACGCGCTCCATACATCTCCAGAGAAAACCAACACCAGCATCGATATCAAGAGAACTGCTCCATCCATCACAGCGCACGTCGTTCTGAAACGGTGTCTAACACTATATAACTGATGAATTCTCTGTAACGAGCCTTTATTCCACCAAAAATTGCTCTTTCGCGGTGTCTAGAGGAGCTTTTTTACACTCCCAGAAGTTCGTACTATCGATCCATTACGCGCGTCCTGAGCGCTGCTTCCAAAAGTGTCGGATAAATCTCTCAAATCGACGCGTAACGGCGCTTTCCCTCCTTTTGCGCTGATAAAACTATCTAAACTCCCTCTATCCTTCTTTTGAATGGTTTGTAATATTTGTCGGTACATCCAAACAAAGCAATCCAGAGGCTTCCTGAAATCTGGAGGAGTTTTCTTGGAAAGGAGATGCAGTGAGTTTGGAGTGAGGGGAGCCAGTGCGTTCTGACGCACTCCAACGTCCCCAACAAACTCTCTCTCTCTCTCTCTCTCTCTCTCTCTCTCTCTCCTCATCGCCCTCCCCTCTAGAAACCCTCCCTCCAGTGCACCGATGACAGAATCACAGCCATCTATGCTTAAAAACCAACAGGACCACGTGTGTGAATTCTAAGGGTGGTTATGAAATCTCAGTGACATACAATGGTGAGCAGCAGTGATTGAAACCATGTGGCCTCTTGGCATGGCATGGCTGATGTCCCACATCTGATCTTTATTGTGGTTACTTTAGGTGAAGAGAGCAGCTTTTGTGCTTTTGAGAGCCCTCTTCACAGAGTTCGACTTCTTTGTGCAATCGTTCTTGTGATAATTCTAAATAATAATTCTAATAATTCAAAAAAAAAAAGTTTTAAGGTTCAGTTAGATTACACACGAAATCTACACATAAATTTACACATAAAATTTTAGAAGGAAAGTATCTCACAGTAAATCTCTTAAAGTCTGCATGTCAAGAACATGTCCAGGTCATATTTCACCCTAAATAAATAAATAAATATATTTTCAATCAGTTATTGTGTTTTATTAATGTTTTTAATATACTTTTCTATTTATTTCTATATAATATTTTATTTTGCTATGCTAATATTTTAATGACAATCAAACACTTTACCCCATAATTCACATTAGTTTAAAGCAAGGGATAATACATTTATATTGTAAATTATTTATATATCAAAGTTTATTTGCTGTAATTTATGCAAACATCGCAATAAGAAAAAGTCAGAATTGTGAGATATAAAGTCAGAATTCAAAGTCAGAAAAGTTGTAATTGAATTCAATATTCACATACAACTTCCTAACATATCACTTTTTATTTATAGTTTTTATTTTATGTATGTTTTACACAATATACACAATGCATTACATGCATATTTCACACACACACACACACACACACACACACACACACACACACACACACACACACACACACACACACACACACACACACACACACACACACACACACACACACACACACACACACACACACACACACACACACACACACACACACAAGACACAAGACACAATGTATTAACATTACACAATGCAATATATTTGTGTAAACAATGTTCTTAATTGTCATGAAAATATTGTTACAGTAAAAAGTATTAACAGGAGATAAGTTTCACACACCTATTTATGCAGGTCAGATTAATTTTTTTCACCTATCTTACCCCCCTTTCAGACTTATCTGTAATGTTTATGCTGATTATAGGATTTGTGTAGAAAATTCAAAAATAGTTCTCATTTGCCGTAAATGTCAGCCAACTGTGTGCTATTTTAAAAAATGTTAATGGCCTCTATTTTAAAACAGATCTCAGATGAATGTTTAAAGAATGTTTCTCACAGGTTTATCTCTGCGAGATCTATCTTTTCCACTCCTTTGAAGCCCTACAGCTGTGAAAAACTATTTGTTACACTTTCCAAAAGTGGGATGGCTTTGGGCGAAAAAAGGAGAGAGAAAATAGCAAAGCAGCCTGCTGTTCTTCAATAGAGGAATGTAAACCAAACATCTGTGGTTTTGAAGACCATGACAAACTGCATCAAAAATCAGGAAAGTGAATGTACCCACATAGAGGAGTGAACTGTAATGCCTGTATCCGTATGTGTGAAAGAAACAGACAGACAGATGGAGGTAAGGGGCAGCCGGCCGTAAGCAGATCTTTTCTCCTGTCACTCACAGATTGTGGAGACAGAATAAGGCGGAGATGCGAAGCATTTCAGTAATGTTCTCCGTTCCACCACAACCACCTGTAACGGTGCCCTGAGTTGACCTCAGGCACCAAACAGACCCCCGACCACCTCCCAGCTCAGTCATGCATGTTCAGACAAGAACTCAACACCAGGAGCTTTATATGCAAGGTATCAGCTGTAACAGATATTCATAGAGTTATGACTATGGCATGCAGAGCTAGTGGATCTAGTCTCATTAGACAAATAAATTGTTGAAAATGCATTTGGGAAGTCCTGACCGTCTTTGTAGCGTTACATCCGTTTCAGCCTGAATCCACAGTCAGTCTTTTGTCCTCGTCTGTCAGAACAATTCGACAGGCTTCTCACCAATAAAAAAGCCCTGTTGTGCCTGAGGCCGGAGCTGCAGCGTGGCAGAGGAGCTTTGAAGTGTCAATGAGGACAGCCTCAGCTGATGATATAGCCGGGTAACCTTAGTCAGGGAGCTCTGGTGGGCGAAAGATGAGATGTTGTGTGCTGGCAGCTCGCAGTTAAAGACAGTAATCATTAAACAGAAACACATGTTTCTTAAAGGGCAAATTATACTTGCTGGGCTCTTTTATTTTCCCAATAAAGTATACAATTGCATGACTGTTCAATTAAAAACAAATACAAAAAAAATAAAAAATAAATCACCACCTCTAGCAGCAGTACTGAAGTTTATTAGGATGATTAAAGTATTTATATGCAAATAAAATGTATCTAAAAATATATATACAAATATATAATATAACATAATATAATATAATTAACTGTATTATTTATAATGATACATATTTTTTGAATATATATTATTTTGATAATATATACAATTATTAATATAAAAATGTATGTAATATAATATAAATTATTAATTGTATTATTTAAAATGATATATAATTTTTATAAATATAAAGAAGAATTATATATATATATATAACACACACAAATATAATATAATATAATAATTGTATTTAGAATGATACATAATGTTTTAAATAATATATGATTTAGATAAATCATATACAATTATTAATATTTATTAATATAAAAATGTATATAATATAATGTAATATAATACATTTTAATTATATTTTGACATTTATTGATTGACACATTATTAACAACAAAAACTATTATATAATTTCCATTTTATATTCATATATATTTATATTCCATATATAATTTAAGATGTCTTAAATTTATTTATATAATATTTATTTATATTAGATATAAATAATATAAAATAATAAGTTCTAGAAAGTTTAGCCAGTACCAGGGTAGCACATTAATATCGGCATTATAGTAATAGCATATTAATATTTATACAGACATTGTTATGGATTGACAATTGTGCAGCTGATTAAACATCTTTCCAAAAAGACCTCAAAAACCTCATAAAACAGGACTGTTGTGTGTTAATTACAGGTGATCAATAAGCTTTATACAGTGCATTTGCCAATATAGAGTCAACCCTGACTAAAGTCTATACCTGACTCCTGAGCTACAAACAACCTGCCACTTGCACCATTTATCGAGAGTTACACCACCAAAAACCTCAAGTATGCCTGTAACTACCAAGAATTCCTCCAACTTCTAGCCGGCGGTGTGACGACCAAACTTCCTCACACCAAAACACTTGACCAAATCATTTCTGAGCGCTGCCAGCTGTGCTACATGACCAGGCACATGTGGAAAACCATCGCTGCCCTACACTTACAGTCCCATCAACAGCTGTGTTTACAGTGTAATTAGGGGGTCTCCCTCCCCTCCACCATCATCCTCTGCACCCTACCATTCCCTCTGGTTCCCCAGTCCTTAACCGCTGTGGGCTGTTCATCTGGCGGCTGCCTCCGCTCTCCTCCACAGCCAGTCACCGCACAACCCAGCTTCGCTTGATACGCTAAACCCCAGATGGGGATGAGTGCCTGCTCTACTGTAATCACTATCACATATGATTCTCAGTTCTGCTATTTAAATCAGACTTCGCAGTCTAGAAGAAAATAACTGGCTACTGTTGGAGTAATGGCCTCTTCCAAAAATGGCCTCTGCACTGCAGAGATATTGAACATCGATGCTTATTCAGGCTCACACACCACAAAACAAACGCAGGAGAGATTGTTATGATACACATGGCTACTCAGCTCATTGCTCACCTCTACATTTTGTGGTCCATTGTTCCAAATATGAGGTGTCTCTGGTTTTCATGGGCCTCATCCAGTTATTAAGGGGCCGAAAGAGGGGTCCTGGAGGCCCTAAACCTTCCTAGTATCAACTTTTTCTGATGCTTCTCATACATTTTAAGAGGAATAGAAATAGACACAAATTAAACTGTTGTTGACATTTTAAAGTTTGGCTCAGTAATTTTTTGTTTTGTTTTACGTCTCTTATGCTCACCAAGGCTGCATTTATTTGATTAAAAATACAGTAAAAACTGTAATATTTTGAAATATTATTACAATTTAAAATAACTATTTGAATATATTTTTAAATGTAATTTATTTCTATGATCCTGAATTTTCAGCAGGTATTTCTCCAGTCTTTAGAGTCACATGATGAAATTATTCTAATATGCTAATGTGGTGTTCAAATAACATTTTTATTTTTGTCAATGATGAAAACAGTTGTGCTGCATAATATTTTAAATATTTTAATCTTTTTCAGGACTCTTTAATGAATAGAAAGTTAAAAAGAACAGCACTTATTTAAACTTATTTAAAATACAAATAATTTATAAAAAGTTAAAAGTCTTTACGGTCACTTTTGATTAATTTAATTAGGAGAATACAATTTCCCCTTGAAGAATACAAGTATTATTTGCTTTTAAAAATATTTTACTGATCCCAAACCTTTGAAATGTACAGTATAGTACTGTAATATTATATAGTAATGTCATACAGTAATATATAAAATGATTGAGTTCATATCAAAACAATTTGGAGCTCATTTGAGACATTGTTGAGGTATCTTCTGAAACAATATACTGTATATCATATAGAAAATCCATATTTTTTTTGTGTCCTTTTTTCTACACTGTATGATTTCTAGTCATTTCTCTATATATTATACATTTTTAAAGGTGAAAAATACTGTAACTTCTTAACTATATGTTAAGGATTTGAGAGTTGCATTGATTCTGTTCCTCTATATTATAAAGACTCAAATATGAGTGAAAGGCCTCAAAATTAATTTCATCTAGCCAGAACGCAATCAATCATTTTAATTTATCAGATTCTCCCAAACCTGTAAAATCACCATAAACTGCAGTATGTCACGAACACTGAGTTGCTTTTTCCCCCTTGTGAATCATCATCACCCTGTAAAGTAATATTAAAACTCTTGGAAATCACTCAGTGTAATATGCAGAAGTGTGTATGGAAACTGTATCCTGTGTATATGGGGTTGCCACACCGCAAAATCACCACAGCAACGACCCACATGGAGAACCGTAAAAGCGAAAATACAAAACAGATCATTAGTGCAAAACGATGCCAATGAGCTTTTTTTTTTCTTCTTGGACAAGTGAAACCAAATGAGCGTACTTCCTCAGAACTTCCTAGAAAACACAGATAAGCTTACAGTGTAAAGCTATACAGATTCTCCCTGCTGGGCTTCTGCTTTATCTCAGTTTAGTCCACATACACAAAATATAGAGCGCATGACCAAAAGTCCTATTTACTTTAGATAATAATAATAATCAGCACATGCATTTATCAGGAGGGCATTTTAAGTTGCACACAAAAACATGTCCAAAAACATGTTAAATAAATAAATAAAATCAAGTAGAATTTAGGTTTAGTAAGTTTTAATAATAATAATAATAATAATAGTAATAAACTTTATTATTTTAGCACCTAAAGAAGCTTCTCAAAGAAGCTGAATACAAATGCATAAAAATTCATACAGTACACGTTGTAAATGTAACCTTAAAATAAATAAATAAATAAATACAAGTGTGTTTGTTTGTGTGAAAACAACGAAATACTGAATAAATAGGTACTGAAAAAAATTAAGTTAAAAATTGAGTAGATCTGAATTATTTATTTGGTACCATGACAAAATTTTATTTATTTATTTATAAAATTTTAATTATTTACTCAAATATTTGAGCAAGCTAACTTCAAAACCAGTATTTATGAGTAATGTTAACTTAATTCATTTATATCCAATAAAAATTGAAGCTAACATTATCTAGAAATAGCACACATACACATGCTAATATAGAGAGCAGTAAAATATTTTTGAAAGCAAATACCAGAAATAACATCAACACAACAGAAACCCCTATGAATTCAAACATATACAAACAGATTTCTTTCTGTATTAATGTTGCGCAAAAATGAACAAAATAACAATTATTTCAACTTTTACTCTTTTTATACACTCATATCAAAGCATTCCGGGGAAAATCAGATTTCTCTCTCTTTGTGCACAATTGTTAATGGACTCAAACATACTCAATTACTTAAATTGCTGTTAAAGATCAAGAATACTGATATGAAACGACTAAGAAATGTAGTTCTGAAAAGTGAATGGAGTAATTTCTTAATTCTATGTGAAAAAAATGTAAATAACCTAAATTGAGTACAATCATAGTTTACGTTGAGAAAGCCTATCACCCATGATATGTCAACATGTTGGAAAAATTACAAGACGATCATGAAGGGAGGAATGAATATGATGCTTTTAAGTATACCATGTTAAAAGATAAGATACTGGAATACCTTGCTAAACACTGAATTTCTAAACTATTGGCATTAATAGGCAGCCAGTCCTCCCTAACAGTTTCCACCCTTCTAGGAAGGCTTTCCGCTAGATGTTGGAACATGTCTGTAGGGATTTGCCCCATTCAGGCACAAGCTAGTGTGTAATTTCTGCCATAACATCACCAAACAGAAATGCAACCTAGTTTATTTACAGTTATCTCTGCAGATTAAGCTGTGTTTTGTATTAAGCTAATTTAAAAAAAAAATCCATATTCTACCTTTAAGTGCCCAAATACCTTCATGATCTGCTCATTCACTCTTCATTTACAAGCAACATTTTTTGGGAATCTTTTGAATAACTCTTTGATCAGACACTTCCTTCTAAATTCCTACAACAGCAAAACACAGGATGAAAGATCCTAAAACAGCAGCGTCAACAACTCACACTCCATGTGGACCGGAGTTTAGAGCCACACAAAAATATGTTCCAGAGCAGCTGGGAATGTTAAAGAAGGTTCAGATTTAGGCTGTGATTTTAGTACACAGACAGAATGAGATTCGCAAACAGTTAGCCATGTGCTCGCTTGCTTTCTCTGTCTCTCAATCTCTCTGTAATGCGCATTTGTGAAACTATAAATAAGGCCCACCCATGCATTGCAATTAAAGCTAACCATTGTTTTATAGCTGCACCTCTAGGATCAGGCCACACATTTACCAGTGTGTTTCACTTCCACACAGGCTGTGCCCAGGTAAATAAAAGACTAAATGCTTGGAAACTGATAATAGAGCACAAATTACAGACAATAAGCAGCATGCAGTAGCCAAGGCATATTGTGGATCACAGAGGAAAATGGTTTCATTCAAGCATTAACATCGTCTCAGATGTCGCTCCTAAAAGGGAGACTTAAATATAGATACAAGAGAGGCAATTGTTGATATACAGTAAAATTATAGAGCTACAAAATTAAAGTGGATAACATAGTCCATAACATTTTTTTTCTTTTTTTTTTTGCTTCAAACTGAAATCTCTGACTTTTGATTGAATACTTTGGTTCCCTGGAAATTCTGAAAACAGCTTGAGACATTGTTGAGATCTCTTAAAGAGACACATCTGTGATTGCTGGGTCTTGTTTGGAGAAAATTTTAGCCAAAAAAAACAATTTAATCCCAATTTAATCTCATTTCTGCCTGGGGAAATAAGTCTATTTAGAAATAAGTCTATCTTAGTAAGTCTACTAAGAACTGAAATCACAAATATTAATGGTCCTAAAAATGCTTCATTTTAATATTATGTATTTTTTTTTTCTTTTTGATTTTGTGGTGAACCATGACTTGGACATGTTTTCATGTGCAACTTTGTCCTTATAAATGCATGTGCTTATAAAGTATCAATTTTATAAATAAGAAGGATGAATCATACATTTAAAATAAAACAAACAACTAAAAAAGAGAATATGCAGACTTCAGAAAACTTCCTGACTCATTTGATCTCCACTCAGTCTCAAACTTTTTTCATTCCAACAGCAAAATACTGCACAAATGCACAGTATTGTGTGGTAAAAAGACACATAAGCTTCTCGTAATTGTGTTTTTTTTTTGTATGCCAGATTTTATCTTCTAATACAATTTGGTCTGTAATGGAATCTAACAATATCAGCTTGTGTTGCCAAGAATTTTACGACTTCCAAATACAGGTTTACACCACACACGATACTTTAACCTGCGATTTTCCCAAAGACTTCCTTACTCCAATTACAGGGAAGTGTCTTTACCCCGAGGGCTCTGTGATAAAATCCATGGAGGGCTGGACACCACGACCTCACGGTCACAGGTCACTTGTGTGTGCCAGACTTAGCATGAACAGCTTAAGTTCATATGTTCCTCATGAACACCTACAAAACTGCTGACAATTTGTCTAAATCCTCTAATTCATTATCGGTATATGATACACGTCCACCTAACTCCAAAAGAAACTACGCTTGAAAACTATTTTCAGACTTTTGAATCCCACATATAAATCACCAAAACTCGATCACAGGAATTTGCTTCTTTTGTTCCCGGAATTTCTCGAAACTCACTTTTTCCAGGTAACAATAATCTTGACTATAATTAATCGCTGACAACCTGCATTTCCCTCAAAGTAGAAGCTCTGAGAGCAATTTGGTGTGTGTAACACGATCACAGGACTGGAAGATACATGATTTGTGCACCGATTATTCAGACACCACATCCAGAAGTGTGTTATGTTCCAGTAATTATCATGTAGGTGTAAATATCATACTCATGATGACCAACAGATGTCTTAAATTATAACGGAATGTTTTGGTCGACGGTATGGAAAATGGAAGCACTTTTAAAATCAAATCCAGTTGAATATTTTTACCATCACTATTTTGACACCAAAGGTGTTGGCTAATATTTGAACAGTACATTGAATATAATGACCAAGGATATATTTCAATGCCTTTTTCTGTTCTGCAAGTGAACAAAACTAGTGATTAATTGTTTTGAAACCATATGCTAACTGCACAAATCATATTTAAACTATAGCCTTTGATGTTGGTGCTGCAATCTCAATTTTCTAGGCTCCATTTTTATGAATTCCCAGTGACGCTACCTCTACTATGTCAACCGCGTAACCGAAGAGTAATGGGACCTCGGTTGCACGTTCCAGAAACCTAAAACAAATATAGTTAATCAATCCAATGTGACAAGCTAGACCTGATGCAAAATATTACCACGTCTTATTATTCAACATTTTTTGAAGTCCATCCCATATTAGGGTTAACCCATTGTTGTTTTAGGCTTTCTGACAGCACATATGAATTTCAGCAGAGCGGCTTGCTAGGCTTACATGATTGAACTTAGAAGTGTGTGTCATATTCAGTGGCGCATTGCAAGACGTTATCAGTGGAAAACATGCAACCAGAGAGGGCAGAGGATTTATGGAGCTGATTTATAGGTCTCTCACCTGCTCCCTGTCACAAGCCTTTAGGGATGTAGGTTAACAATGCAGATGCAGGGAATGGAAATTCATCACATTCTTCAACAAGTTACTCCCAATTGACTTTTGGAGGAAAAAAAAGTTGGAAAGCCCTGTTAAATAAGGTCCTCATTTCCCCTTTAAATGGTAGAATATACAATAACTGTTTTATAAATGAAAATGCTGTAAAAAATTCTACAATTCTGAAGGTATTCAGAAATACACTCTGGTCAAGCTCAGATACTCCAACTATATTAATTATGACCTAATTATTTACACAATGGCATGAAAATGTAAAAAAAAAAACAGAGTGGAACATTTAACCAGATAATCAATGTTAACACTGTTGTTTTGCCAAATGATGTCACTTCCTGGAGGAAAAAAGTCTCATTCTGAACAAGGATGCATTCATTGACCAAAAATACAGTAAAAACAGTAACATTGTGGAATATTATTATAATTTAAAGTAATGTTTTTTGTTTTATCTTATGTTAAAGGGTCATCGGATGCCCATTTTCATCAAGTTGATATGATTCTTTAGGTTCTTAATGAAAAGTCTATAACATACTTTGGTTAAAATTTCTCAATGGTAGTGTAAAAACACATTTTTACCATGTCAAAATCAGCTGTTTTTAGCAAGCCATTCTAGTCCATGTTGCTTTAAAGGCTAATGAGCTCTGCTGACTCCGCCCCTCTCTTCCGTGGGGTGACGAGCAGTACCGTTTACTTTAGCCACGAAACTGTCTAACTAGCACATTATTAGGAAAGGCGATTTGCAAAGATTCATAAAAAACCCTTATACTCACTTCTTCTGTAGATGAAGCTGGATCACGAATGATTTGCGTGAACAAAGACGTATTTAGGCAGATCGGGATCGGCGCATTCCCTTCAAAATGAAAGTAACGTTAATCCTCTGTGTCTTCAGCGGCTCAGATGTCGGGAGTAAATGATGACTGCTATGTTCATTATTACATCCAACAACAAAACACCTCAATCGCTTAATCGGAGACGTCTTGTCTTTCCCTGCACCGGAGTCAACACAATGGTGGACCGCTCTCTAAAGGTAAGGTAAGGTCTAAGGTAAGACGGTCTTGTCAACCAACTATCGTGGGAGAAGCCTGTGCAGAACTACGTCATTCTGACAGGACTCTCAGAACAGCCTGATTTGAGAAAGGGGATTTTAAAATAGGGATTTAAAAAAAAAACACTGGGTGGATTTTTATCATTATAGGATGGATGTGTGTACACACTTCCAACACACATTTATATTCAAACAACTTGTAAAGTGAATTTTGCATCTGATGACCCCTTTAAAACATTATTTATTCCTGTGATCAAAGCTGAATTTTAAGCAGCCATTATTCCAGTCTTCAGTCACAACATAATCCTTCAGAAATCGATCTAATATGCTGATTTTGTGCTAAGAAAAAATATAATATTATTATCAACATTGAACACAGTTTTGCTGCTTCATATTTTTGTGGAAAAACATTACCATTCAAAATTATGGGGTAAGACTTTTTTTTTATCAAGAACACAATAAATTGATCAAAATTGACATAATTTATTATTATAATACAAAAGCTTTTGAGCAGCAAATCAGCATATTAGGATGATTTCTGAAGGATCACGTGACACTTGAAGACTGAAGTAATGGTGCTGAAAATTCAGCTTTGCATCACAGGAATAAATTACATTTGAATATATTACAATAAAAAAAATGTAAAGTGTAATATTTCACAATACTATTGTTTTACTGTAATTGGTGAGTATAAGAGACAGACATCGTAAAAAAAAAAAAAAAAAACATTTTAATCCACATTTTTTACAAAAAAATTAACTTTTTTACAAGTCCGAGTCAAATCTGAATATCTGAATATTGTTTACTGTGTGAACAGTGTGAAACATGGAACAATATAACCTAGTTCTCAAAATGATTTAACAAATTTAACTGTGAAAAGCCCAAAAGTGTGTTCCTAACTTCCACTGCAAGTACATCAAAGAAACAAAGAGAAATGAGGCAAAAAGCCTGGAAAGTCACTAGGTCTTCTGATAGTTGAATGTTTCAGCTCTCTGGATGTTTATTTTCCTGTCTCTGATGGTCTGCCCAGCGGATTCAGTCAGTCAGAGCAGCTGTGAAGGATGAGGAACGCGTCTCTCTTTCTGCTTACGTGTTAAATTTGAAGGTAAAAGCTTCGGTAACGTTGGCTGACCTTCCTCTGTGCCGTACAGCTGTGGACTCCAGTCGATTCCTGGAATGGGCCTGGAGAATCTCATTTTGGAAGACAGTAAGAGGATTAAATAGAAAGTCATAGGTGCTAATTTGAGTTGTATTGTCTGAAGCTAAGCTATAAACTACTAAGTATAGCTTTGCTGTTTCCTGTGTGTTTATACAGGCTCAGAGTCAGCCGAGAGAACCAGCTGCTTCTGTAGGAGCATCATTACTCTTATACAGTGTACACTTATGTTCACAAGCCTTTTCTTTTTTGAACATATGAATACTTTCACTGAAGTAACAGTACAGACATTTATAATTTAAAAAATGTCAAATAAATGCTGCTCTTTTGAACTGTATATAAAAAAAGAATTGAATTTAATTTATTAAGGGAAAGCCCCTTGAGATGCTTCATCTCATTTTCGAGGGAAAATGCATCATGGTTTCCACAAAAATATCAACCAGCCATGGCTAAAAAATCAGCTATGTCATCACAGGAATTTTACAACTATAGTAATTATGACCTAATTATTTACACAATGGCATTAAAATAAAGAAAACAGAATGGAACATTTAACCAGATAATCCATGTTAACACTGTTGTTTTGCCATCCCAAAAATTTCCACCACACAAACTGTAAACTCCAGACAATTAAAACAAAAACAAAAAAAACACCCCCGAGGTTGTCAGCCACTTTTTTGCACAATATGCATCAGGCGGTCAGTGAACGGACTGTGGGTGGTCCGTGATTGAAACCGAGACTGTTTATTGCCAATAATATCAATAATTATGTAGAGTTATAATTCAAGGATTCTGAGGTATTACATCAGCTGATGTCTCAACAAAGGTGATTTAACCAAATGCATTATCATTCATTATCTACCTCATTCAGTGTGATTCAAACCATCCATGACAGCATTCATTTCCATAAACAAACTCCTCTACCTCATCTGTTTGTTTTGCCAATATCAGGATAACATCATGACGATGTGACCTAGATCAGGATAAATATACAAGGGCACAAGAGTCTGGCCTTTCATGACTGACAGCGCATACTGTGGCATGTTTTAATAAAGGCTTTCTTTATATGCCCATTACAGAAGACCACAGCTGGAGTTCTGGAGGCAGTGCCGTTTTATTGGACATCTCCAAGCATGTTTCAACTCAGCAGCCCTGCTTCAACATGCTGCAGTTCTCTAATAAGATGCTGGTCTAATTCAACAGGACAATTTTCTTCAGCGTATTATATCAGCAATCTGCTGTGTGGCTTGTTTTTATGACACACTTTAAGATGGTTTCTGTGCAGTAGGTGGCCCTCATACCTTTCTGGGTTTGTAGAGGCACAGTATGAGGAAGAATAAATGAAAACAAACCCTCAAAAGTGGAACAGACAGAGTTTGTCAGGTCTAGTTCCACTTCAACGTGAAACATGCCATGTCAGTGTATTTCACTCAAGCTCAAACATATCAGTCTTTGCATGGGCAGATCATATTTCACTCCAAAATGAAAAGAAATAAGAAATGTTAAATCATTTACAACTCTTAATGGTCCTAAAACATGCTTCACTTAATAAAGCAAAATATGATGTATTATGTTTTTCCTTTGCATCAAATGCATCTGCACTGTAAAAAAAAAAATACTAATAATTTTTTATATAAACACTTTAGCATTGTCACCCTATTTTAATGACAGTTAGGCAATTTATATTGTTATGCAAAAATAAAATAATTTGTAAAGCATAAGCATTTATGCATCATGTTATCATTTGTTGTACTGCTTTAAATTAAAATGGAAATCAAAAAATACATTTATTTATAAATATATATTATCCATTTATCCAAAAAAGTATGTATTATTTTTTCTTCAGATTTTTGGGTGACCTGAACATGTTTAATGTTAATTTTGCCTTTTACTTTTATTATAAATGCATATGCACTGTTTAAAAAAAAAAAAAAAAAAAAAAAAAAAAAAAAGATTTTTCATATAAACACATTTGCATTGGCACCCTATTTTAAAAACAGTTAGGAATTTCTTATTGTTGTTATACAAAAATAAGATAAGATAAGATAAGATAAAAAATAAAACAGAAATGTACTTATACATCATGTTATTTGTTGTACTGCTTTTAATTTAAATAAACAAAAATTATTTGAAATACTTTATATAATCAATTATGAAAAAAGGCTAACAATAAAATAAAAATAGGAAAATAAATTGTTGCTAAAATATGCATAATTTATTTATGCAAAACATTATGTATTATTTTTTTCTTTTGATTTGGGGTGATCTATAATGTGAACATGTTTTAATGTTCATTTTGCGCAACTTTTAATGTGTTATGATGTGTTATTTCTTTAATTACTAAATTTTAAAGCATTAGAAATTACTATCAATTCCTGAGTAAAAATGGTGTACATCCAGTGTGCTGATTGGGCAACTGCCTTGTGTCAGCAGAACAAATATATAATTAAATAATTATATTTGGGTGAGAGATGACCTACAAACTGCTCCTTCAATCCTGCGATTAATTACAGGATGTATTTCCAAGGTAATTGATATCTAGAGCAAACAAGCAAACATGGTGGCCATGGCCAGCGTCCAGCACAGAATCAGAGCACGTTTCTTGGCCTGATTCAGCCGATCTGACAAAGATGAGAGGAGGATCTTACCCCCGGCCCTGACATGGATACGGAATAAACAAAACAAGCACGTTCTCTGGTTTTTCACTACCCAGAATACCCACAAACATGTAGTTCCTGTTGGTCGCCTGAAGCCCAGAGGGGGTCCATGTCCTTACTGCAAGTGTTATAACAAACTGTTGTGAAAATGAGAGTAGCAGACCCTCGCTGTGTCCTCTAGGGAACTTTCCATGTTGACTGCTCTGCTATTCAGCTTTGATCTGCTGCAACAGGAACATCTCTGGTGTTATTGCAATTTCAGATGAAGCAAGAGCTCCAAAGTACTGTTTCTATTTGAGTCCGGCTCTGTGAACTATGTAGTCTGTCAATCTCAGTTGAATTGCAACCACCTGGTTTGCAAGTGGAGTGAGTTATGATTTTCAAGGCTATCACAAATTTCCCCTTGGCATTTGAAAGCAACAGGCAAACAAGTGCTCCCAATGGATTGTGCCTCAATTAAACTAAAATATAGCCATGAGAAGTTCCACTTGATGCTTTCTGGGAGTTTATGGTCGCTCTAACTCACTAAACCCCCCGGTTTATCGAGTCCAAGCAGTCAGTCATTGATGCCCGTTCTGCTCTTTTGGTTACTGCAAATACCATTAGTTTGGTTTTGACGTGCTATATTCATACCCACATGGTATATGAACAAATTAATGAGGTTTTAACATGGAAAAAAACACAACACATGCTTAGATTTAATTTGTTGTATGACCATATTGCAGTGCGTAATGTTTCCCAGCTGTTCTGCTGGAGTCTCTCAGTGGAGCAGGGAAGGGTAATGGCCATGTTGGTTGGTCTGGTGGTTTTAACTCTGGTTTGAGTTGTGGTCCTGTGGGATACTGAACAAAGACATTGAGAAAAATGGTCTATAGTTCAAAATCTTTGTTTTGTTTGATGTTAAAGGATGACAAATGGTACATTTTACTGACTTCAATGGTATTTGAAAGAAATAACAACTTAAAAGTATATTTTGTCATGTTTCTATAGGAATTCTGCGTGCCTTCACAATATACTGTGGCCCACTGTACATGTTTTCTTCATCTTTGATTTAGCCTTTTATTTTACTTCAGTCATGTGGACTATGTGAACTACCTAACACCCAAATAAAAAAAATAAAAAAATGAATAAAAAACAAAAAATGAATTAATGAATATATAAAGCATATAAAAACATGAAATATAAATAAATAATAAATAAACAAATAATAAATAAACAAATTAATTAATAATTTAATAAATAAAAAAAATAAAAAAATAAAAAATAGTAAAATGAGTAAACAAAACATAAAACAAAATAAATAAATAAATTCAACCAACAAACAAAACAATTAAATAAATCCAACCAGCAAACAAACAAATAAATCTAAGCAGCAAACAAAAAAATCCAAACAGCAAACAAACAAACAAATAAATTAAACCTGCAAACAAACAAATCCAACCAGAAAAAAAATCTAACCAGCAAACAAACACACAAACAAATCTAACCAGCAAACAAACAAATCCAACCAGCCAACAAACAAACAAATCCAACCAGCAAACAAACAAATAAATCCAACCAGCAAACAAACAAATCCAATCAACAAACAAACAAATCCAATCAACAAACAAACAAATCTAACCAGCAAACAAACAAACAAATAAATTAAACCTGCAAACAAACAAATCCAACCAGAAAAAAATCTAACCAGCAAACAAACAAACAAATCCAACCAGCCAAACAAACAAATCTAACCAGCAAACAAACTAAATCCAACCAGCAAACAAACAAATCCAATCAACAAACAAACAAATCCAATCAACAAACAAACAAATAAATCTAATCAGCAAACAAACAAATCCAACCAGCAAACAAACACACAAACAAATCTAACCAGCAAACAAACAAATCCAACCAGCAAACAAACAAACAAACAAATCCAACCAGCCAAACAAACAAATCTAACCAGCAAACAAACTAAATCCAACCAGCAAACAAACAAATCCAATCAACAAACAAATCCAACCAGCCAAACAAACAAATCTAACCAGTAAACAAACTAATAAATCCAACCAGCAAACAAACAAATCCAATCAACAAACAAACAAATCCAACCAGCAAACAAACACACAAACAAATCTAACCAGCAAACAAACACACAAACAAATCTAACCAGCAAGCAAACAAACAAATCCACCCAGCAAACAAACAAACAAACAAACAAACAAATAAATAAATCCAACCTGCAAACAAACAAACAAATAAATAAATCCAACCTGCAAACAAACAAACAAGCAAGATCAATCAAATAAATCAAATCCCTGGTCCTTAAATAGGACTTATTTTGCCTATTTTATAATCAACCAAAAATTTGAGGTATGATTCATGGATAACACTTTATAATAAGGTTCCAACTAACATTAGTTTGTCAACATGAACTAGCAATGAAAAATACTTCTAAAGCATTTATTAATTTTGGTCGATGTGAATTTCAGCATTTACTAATCCATTTTTAAAATCAAAAGTTGTACCTATTAATATCATTTAATGAACCTGAGCTAATATGAACTAACAATGAACAGATGCATTTGTATTAACAGATATTTAACAAAGATTATTACAATGTATTGCTCATTCAGTTAATGTTAATGTATCAACTGATGTTAACTAATGGGACCTTACTGTAAAGTGTTACCCATTCATGTCATAACACAAACTTGTTGAAGTTTAATATTTAGCTTTAGGGGATTGTTCAAATCACCACCCCTAAAAGCAGAACCAAACAAGATGACTTATCCACCAATCACAGCATGCTGAAAACTAATCTTCAGAACTGGTCTGACATCTTAAATGACCCAGCACAAAGCATTCAAGAGGTCTGACTCATCAGAAATATAAATACAGACGAGAATAAACTACATGTCTGAGAGAGCTCATGCTTTGTCAACCGTGGAAGTTTACAGAAAAACACTGCAATGTCCATAAATAGCACCAAGGTGCAGAGTTACCACATAAAATACAACACAGCTGAAGCTTTTACACAGAAATAAGACAAAGTGTTGATATAAATATCAAATTTGTTGCTTTTTCTGAAACGTGCATGTGGATCCTGACTAAAACGGTATGATAAATACATCTATAGCTCGTGATTGATTACGCTCCACCACTGTTATAAGTCTCTCATCTGCAGATGTTGCTGACACAGCACTTGTTTATGTCAGATTGACCTTGCGAGCATGTGCGTCAATCTCCCTCTGCAGTAGCTTCGCCTCCTGACCGACTCCAAGGGTCCTCGCTGATTTGTGCTGGGGAGGAGAGAGTCGGTTTAATAGGCGAAAGAGTAAAGAAAGCAAGAGGCTTGGAAGAAAGCTTTTCTTTGTGTTTGAGAGTGTTTGGCCTCAATGATTCCCCATCCACCTCCTCCCCTCTGCCTCCTCTACAACTCAGCTCCTGACCACAGGGTCCACTGGGACACCAGCACTGTAATTCCATACAAGTCAAACATGCTCAACTTCTGTTTCCATTTTGAGGCAAAGGTAAAAGCACCCCTCCCCCATGAAAAAGGCTTTGTTTGACAGGCGTCTCTCTCGGTATAAGTGAAAAGGGGGCACCAGGCTCGGCCGTCCATGTTTGTATCTTTTCAGTGGTTCATTTGTAATTCACTGCAAGGGGTGTGAGGCTAATCTTGAAACCATGTCAGCAAAGATGTTACTCATTTAAGTGTGATGGGGGAGTTATTGAGTGAATCTCACGAAAGCCTGTCAAGAACATGTTCGGGGTCACATTTCACCCCAAAATCCAAAGAAAAAAACAGAAGTTGTATAGTTAGGTATAGTTGATGCAAAACATGTCCATAAGCTTCCCCCCTATTTTAATAAAATCAATAAACAAATCTAAATCTAAAAAAATTAATGAATAAATAAATAACTTAAATAAGTAAGAAGAAAACAAAAAAACAAAACATACTTATAACATAAGTATAAAAAACAAAATATAAATAAAATGCATGAATGAATGAATGAATGAATGAGAAATAAACAAAATCTATGTATATAAAAAGCTAAATATACATTAAGAATATCAATCAATCAATGAATGAATAAAAAATAATCATTTTAAATGGTCTATATAATAATAATAATATAATATATAATAATATTCTATGTATACAAACACAAAAAAATATGCATCAAAAATAAAATAAAGACAAAAATAGGTCTGTTTCACAATCATTATCCATTTTGTATTGTGATATTTTGTGACAATTAAGCACATTTCACCAAAAAATCTCATTGATCTGTTGTTTGCCATTCTTTGCCATTACCAATTATTATTATTATAATATTGTATTTTTTAAATAAATTAATAATTAATATTTATTAATTTATTAATTTATTATCAGCATGAAGGGTAGTACACAGTACAATATATTTATTTAATCAATCACAGTAATAATTTGTCGGAAAAAAATGCTTAGTTGTGAAAAAATGCCACAATGCACATAAAAAACTGCACATTCATTCATTCATTCATTCATTCATTCATTCATTCATTATACAGTGAAATATGACCCAAACATGTTCTTTTCTGGTTTTGTGAGATTTACCTTATCACCATCTGGTCCAGGTTTCCCATGGTCTATGTGCAATGCAGGGGGCCCATAGAGGTCCACTGCCAAAATTCAGAGAACCTGTGTCACTCACAACAAAAACTGTCCACAGAAAATCAATCATTTGCAGTCAGCATCCAGTTAATTACAGGTCCACATACCACAGTCCTGACAGAATGGATAGAAAGATGTCTGAAACCATTACACTGCTCCCAAACTGCTCCAAAACCCGGTTCACTGTGTAAATAAACTTTGATTGTTTATGCGTTTACTCAATGGTTAAGAGTTTGTTGCTGCACTTGCTGTATTCCAATCCATTGTGTTTTATATATATTTTTGCATGCAGTAGATAAGTTTCATCTTAAATACTATAATTAGTGGTGCTTGCTAGGTGTGCCATTTCTTTTTTTAGTGATCAGACTTGGCAGATGAAAAACTGGTGAAAAAAAAACATAGGGACCTGAACCATTTCAGAGACTTGGGCAAGTAACCAACCTTCTAGAAAACACCCAGAACACCCTAGCAACCCGTAGCAAAATTCCATCAATCGCCCAAGCAGAACACTTTAGCAAACACATGGCAACGTCCCACAACATCCTAAGATTGTATACAGAAGTAGTCCACTAGCATTCGATCCCCAAACACCGATTCATTTCAAGATGAACTCTACTATCTGGCACTGGATCATGACTAATTATTACAGATTCCAGCCACTTCTGACATATCTTTGCCTTGGCATTCATACGGAAATGAAAATAAGTAGTAGGTAGATCACAGGCCAAAATACACAGACTATAAGAAATGTGATGCCTGTCTGCAAAGATGAACATCAATTTAGAGGTTTTTTTTACATATCAGAACTACAAAATGCAATTTATTAGATTAATATCCTGTGCACAGTACAACAACATTTTATTGTATGTTAAATGGTTTTTTGATATCTATTTTAAAAAATATTGGTCTGAATGAAACTCATTTTAAGGGACTTGCAATATAAAAGCAAACTATTCAAGCCAAAGGGAAAAAAATAATACAACTAGGCACTAATATAATTTAAATGTGAATCTTTGTAAATGTAAATGTTGATGTTTACTTTAAAGGTTAAAAAAATCCTTCAGGACCAATAGAACATCCAGATCCAAAAAAAAAAAACAGTGATCATGCCAAACCTATATAAACTAACCTGAATAAAGTAAACGGCTATTACCAATGTTCCCTTGTTTAGTCCGGTCTACCAAACATCCACCTGTGGGAGTTTACGGCTGAGTTACATTGTTGTCAACTGGCTAATAAGTAACACGAACAAGCCAACTGAGAATTGTGCACTGGTATTTAACAGAAAAGTGAAGAAAACAGTATTGCCCAACTTTTAATTTGGTAATCAGAAGCTGATTCAACAAGTCATGACCTCTCCAAAAATCACCCTCAAGCAAGGCAGGACTGGATTGC
Organism: Schizothorax lantsangensis; assembly: GCA_027422415.1. Lineage (NCBI taxonomy): Eukaryota > Metazoa > Chordata > Actinopteri > Cypriniformes > Cyprinidae > Schizothorax > Schizothorax lantsangensis. The sequence goes on along the minus strand of CM049858.1, from coordinate 25,859,528 downwards.
TTGATTGTAAAATAGACATCTAAAAATTTAACAAAGTGTGAAAAAAATGCTTTTAAATAAAAAAGTAATTCCACATGCATGTCATCGTCCATCTTTTCAAATTAAAATATGAAACAGCATAGCTTTTGTCTAAAATACAGATGCTTACAATTGTCTAATGCAAACATTGTGTTAAAGGGGCCAAGAAATGTTTAGAAAATGTAACTGATAGCTAGGTTTAGCCTTTGTATCTATCAGCAGGTTTTCTATCACAGTCCCACAGTGGACCCCCAGCTGAATGTAAACAGGACAGAGGCTCTACAGGGTAAAAATGTCCAGACACAGACTGAGACTCAAGCATTACTCTCCCATTTTTCCAAATCATAGTGTTTAAGAGATAAGGCAGTGTTAACCGGACATAACTAAATCCTAGAAAGCTGTTGCCACTGTACTTTACTGTACAGTAGTACCATGCGACTAGCATAATAAATAATGAGGTGTTTCAATTATCATTTTAACATCTTGCAATTTCAATTTCACTTCTTTGAAAATGAGTAATGTTACAACTAGGGATGGAAATCATACCACTTAACACTTCTGGTTCCATTCACAATTCTTTCAGTACTTTAAAGCAATAACTCCCGCTTCCGATTCATTCAAAAGAACCAGCTCAAAAAGAGTAATTTGTGAATCAAACTACTCACGCTGATTTTTTTGCTGAGTGCAACCAATGAGGACAACAAAATGAAGATTACAGGCAGCTCTTTAACACCTACTGTATAGACTGCTCTGTTGAAGCTAAAATGAAAAACCATCTGTGAATAGTTAAGTCTGCTCACCTTGAGGTGAAACGTGAGTCTAAGACTAAACATTGAAGGAAAAAATATACAGTTCCATCTCAAAGTTTCAAATGTGTTTGAAGAACTGTAACACAAATAGTAGGCCACACTGCCAACGCTTCAAGAATCTGGATCAAAAAGCAAAAATATTGCTAAGGATGGGCATTCTGTCCTAAGGAGGCATATGCATGTTTTTGTCATCTATCTGCACTATTTTATTACTGAGAAGCCACCATATTTGATCACAAACCCTAGCATTACAGATACAAAATGCATACAAACCAGTTAAGACTTCAGCAACTCTTAAAAATAAAGGCTTTTTATTGGCATCTATCGTTCCATGAGGAACATCTATAAAACCTTTCAATTGCACAAAAGGTTCTTTACACTCCTAAAAATAAGGGTTCTAAACGTTTTTTTTTACCCAGAAATGCCACAGAAGATCCCTTTTTGGTTTCCCAAAGAACCATGAAAATTTTTAATAAATTTTTTTTTTCCACTATAAAGAACCTTTTGTACAACTGAAATGTTCCATGGACATTAAAGGTTCTTCATGGAACCATCAATGCCAATAAATAACCTTTATTTTTAAGAGTTTATAGTGAGAAATGGTTCTTCATAATGAGGAAATTTCTAATGAATCACTGCAAAAAACAAAACCATTTTGGAATCTTTATTTTTAAGAGCATGATCGCCTGTCTGAAATGAAATTTGCGAGGTTTCTCATATATTTGGAGGGAGATTCCTAAACTGCTCTCATTAGGCAAGAAGAACTACTAAAAACAACTTCAGTAAACCAGCAGGGACCACACCAAACAATTTCCACGTGCACAGGTCTGGAAACCAGACCCCCATGGCTTCCGGCCCTCAGTCGGACTCAAAGTTAATAATGCAGTCGTCTGTTTGATCCAAGTTCAGGATAAAAGCTGACAAAAAGCTTTGCTCACGGGGAGCCAATTCTCCACCTTAATTAGAAACACAGGATAGCGGCATCAGCGACATCACTCTTCAGCCTAACAACCGTGTTGGGTGGTTGGCAGGTGATTGTAAACTAATTACTGTATATTTAAAACAAATCATGCCTCTTCCTCTGCTGTCCCTCTTCTCCATGGAGGAAAAGGGTGGAAGAGATCTGGCGTCCAAGACTGTTTCACATCGAGTCACGTGATCTACAGACCTGAAAAGAGGCTTTGTCGACTTCCTCCAGCATTAAAGCAGATGTTTGGCTTGGGTTTGGACCAGAGTGGCAAAGTCGTACAGTGGGAAAGCTGAAGCAAGAATGCAGGGTAGAGAGTCACTGTATAATATGCAAACAAAAAGTTAAAGTGGTTAACAGAAATCTACCAGATTCAAGCTTTGTTAACACGCTCTCCAAAACAGTTCTGTGAGTTAATTGTTAATGTTAGCACCATCAAAGCTAGGTTTTTGAGAACTACCTTTAAACCAAGCTATCATTTTCTCAAACCCCAGCTTAAATGCACGCTGCTGTCATGCTGTGAGCCATTTTCCATTTAGTCTAAAATAAGAACTCTGGCCCTAATCTAGAACAAAAGCTTATCTGGTTTTATCAGCTGGTTTGGGCTTCACGCCAAAACCGGCACACAACCCCAGAAGGCTTTGCATTGGAGGCACCTCAGGGCTACGATTGGATCCAGATGGAGTTTCTGCTGCCTTGTGAAAACAAGCTGGCCTGCGTTGGCCTTGATCTCCAACTACCATCAGCAAAGAGTAGTGTCCCAACTAGACAAGTGAAGATACGCTCTAGCAATAAAGTGCCATTCCAACAAAGCAAAATGAAACTAAATAACAAAAGAACATTTACATTTATTCATTTAGCAGATGCTTTTATCTAAAACAACTTCAAAGAAAAAAATGCATAATAAAATCGTAAAAATGTAGTTTGGCATGCCACCCTCAAATGAAGAGTTCTATTGTAAACTTGTACAGAATTTCACACCTGGTTATAAAGTACATTTTACATTTACATTTATGCATTTAGCAGACGCTTTTATCCAAAGCGACTTACATTGCATTCAAGTTACAGTTTTACATTTTTATCAGCTCTTGCTTTCCCTGGGAATCGAACCCATGATCTTGGCGTTGCTAGTGCCATGCTCTACCATTTGAGCTACAGGAAAGCTGTAAATTTGCCTGTTAAACAAAAGTGAATCCATGCATGATATCTACTATATACTTATGTGCATAAAATGCCTGGGGCTCCAAAATCAGCTGCAAAATATACAGGACAAACTCTGTGTGTTGGAGTCACATTCACCGCTCTAATGTAATCTCCTATTATTCTGTGTCCAGTCACAGCTAATTGACTCAGGATGTTGGCTGATGATTACCTTTAGAGTTTTTCTTCTGTCCACAAGAGATAAAGGCTGTACTTATGAAGAAAATATTGTTATGGGGTTGACGAGACGTGAGACGAGAGGATCCATTTGCAAGGCTTTATTATTAAACATGGTCGTAACACAGGCAGGGTCAGTACACGGCAAACAGGTATGGCAGGGGCAAAACAAAGAGCAGTCCGTAAAGCAAGCGTGGGTCGACGATCAGCGTACAGTATCCAGAGAGCTAGGCAGAGAGATAATCCAAGGGAACACGGGCAGAATCAAACACGGGTAAACAAACTAGGTAACAGGGAACGCTTGAATGTAGATAGACTAACAATACTCGGCAGAGAGTCAGACAAAGTCCAGAGTTTATATAGTGAGTGTGATTGGGTGATGGTGATGTGAGATTGTTTTCAGGTGTGTGCGTGATCAGTGCAGACAGCTGTGTTGGTGCAGTGAATGATGGGAAATGTAGTCCTTGAGTGATCTGTGACTGACTGTGTGGTGTGAAAGTCCATGTGATGGGTGAGTGACCTCTAGAGGTGAATGACCAGAAGTTCATGGCCTGGATTTGTGACATAGCCCCCCCCCAAGGAGCGGCTTCCAGACGCTCTTAAGCAATCCTAGGAGGGCGGTGGAGCGGAGGCGGAACAGGGGGAGGGACGGAGGGCCAGGGCGGAGAGGATGGAACTGGAACCCACCAGGGCGGAGCAGGCGGACCTGGAGCCCACCAGGGCGGAGCAGACGGACCTGGAGCCCACCAGAGCGTAGCGGACGGGACTGGAGCCCCCCAGGGCGGAGCGGACGGGACTGGAGCCCCCCAGGGCGGAGCGGACGGGACTGGAGCCCCCCAGGGCGGAGCGGACGGACCTGGAGCCCACCAGAGCGTAGCGGACGGGACTGGAGCCCCCCAGGGTGGAGCAGGCGTGACAGGAGCCCACCAGACCGGAGTAGTAAACCACCGCAGAAAAGCAGACCGGGCAGGAACCCATATCAGAGTCTGAGATCTGGGGGGAACAGAGACAGACAACACAGAGAGAGTAGAGACAGACAACACAGGGAGAGTAGAGACAGACAACACAGGGAGAGCCTTCCTGGTCTCAGGGGCTGTGGCAGAGCAGGTCTGGGAATCACAGGCGGCCTCCATAGCCGTGCCAGGGCAGGACAGGAGATCACAGACGACCTCCATAGCCATGACAGGGCCGGACAGGGAATCACCGACGGCCTCCATAGCCGTGTCAGGACAGGGCGAGAGTTCACAGGCGGCCTCCTTAGCCGTGACAGGGCAGGACAAGGATTCATAGACCGCCTCCATGGCCGGGGCAGGAGAGGGCGAGAGTTCATAGACGGCCTCCATGGCCGGGGCAGGACAGGGCGAGAGTTCATAGGCGGCCTCCATGGCCGGGGCAGGACAAGGCGAGAGTTCATAGGCGGCCTCCATGGCCGGGGCAGGACAAGGCGAGAGCTCATAGACAGCCTTCCTAGCCGTGACAGGACAGGATGAGAGCTCACAGTTGGCCTTCATAGCCGTGACAGGACAGGGTGAGAGCTCACAGACGGCCTCCATAGCCGTGACAGGACAGGGTGAGAGCTCACAGGCGGCCTCCATAGCCGTGACAGGACAGGGTGAGAGCTCACAGACGGCCTCCATAGCCGTGACAGGACAGGGTGAGAGCTCACAGGCGGCCTCCATAGCCGTGACAGGACAGGGTGAGAGCTCACAGGCGGCCTTCATAGCCGTGACAGGACAGGGTGAGAGCTCACAGGCGGCCTTCATAGCCGTGACAGGACAGGGTGAGAGCTCACAGACGGCCTCCATAGCCGTGACAGGACAGGGTGAGAGCTCACAGACGGCCTCCATAGCCGTGACAAGACAGGGTGAGAGCTCACAGGCGGCCTCCATAGCCGTGACAGGACAGGGTGAGAGCTCACAGGCGGCCTTCATAGCCGTGACAGGACAGGGTGAAAGTTCACAGGAAGATACCACCGATACCTCTGGAGGTTCTGCAGCTAACGCCGCCACCTCTGGAGGTTCTACGGTGGTAACATGACCGGCTGAGAGTACATTGCTGGGCGCCACCACCTTGCAAGGGGCTGAGGCGAGCACCACCGCTTGGGGAGGTTCTGCAGCGGACGCCATCCCCTGGGGCAGTTCAGTGATGGTGTATGCGGCCCAAATGCAACATAACGCGATCCCCATCCTGGGAAGCGCTTCAGACAGGGTAATCAGTTCAGGGACAGGAGGGTCAAAGTGAGTGGATTTGGGGATACCAGCAGTGCGTACAGACACCAACTGTGCATCCCTCACGCTGGATATCAACCGGAGAACTCGCAGGACTGACCTCAAGTCTCTGGGTGGGATAGGCTCTGGCTGAGGAGCTGAGACGTGAAGAGGCTCTGGCTGAGGAGCGGAGACGTGAAGAGGCTCTGGCTGAGGAGCTGAGAAGTGAAGAGGCTCTGGCTGGTCAGCTGTGACGTGGCGTGACTCTGGCTGGTCAGCTGTGACACTCTGGCTGTCAGCTGTGACGTGGCGTGACTCTGGCTGGTCAGCTGTGACATGGCGTGACTCTGGCTGGTCAGCTGTGACATGGCGTGACTCTGGCTGGTCAGCTGTGACATGGCGTGACTCTGGCTGGTCAGCTGTGACATGGCGTGACTCTGGCTGGTCAGCTGTGACATGGCGTGACTCTGGCTGGTCAGCTGTGACATGGCGTGACTCTGGCTGGTCAGCTGTGACATGGCGTGACTCTGGCTGGTCAGCTGTGACATGGCGTGACTCTGGCTGGTCAGCTGTGACATGGCGTGACTCTGGCTGGTCAGCTGTGAGTTGGGTGAGTTCATGCTGATCCACAGTGGCTTGGTGTGACTCTGGATGATGAGCCGAGACGTGGTGTGACTCTGGCTGGAGAGCTGAGACGTGGTGTGACTCTGGCTGGAGAGCTGAGACGTGGCGTGACTCGTGATGATCAACTGTGGCTTGGCTTGATTTGTGACGATCAACTGTGCTTTGGTTGGACTCGTGACGATCAACTGTGGCTTGGCTTGACTCGTGACGATCAACTGTGGCTTGGCTTGACTCGTGACGATCAACTGTGGCTTGGCTTGACTCGTGACGATCAACTGTGGCTTGGCTTGACTCGTGACGATCAACTGTGGCTTGGCTTGACTCGTGACGATCAACTGTGGCTTGGCTTGACTCGTGACGATCAACTGTGGCTTGGCTTGACTCGTGACGATCAACTGTGGCTTGGCTTGACTCGTGACGATCAACTGTGGCTTGGTTGGACTCGTGACGATCAACTGTGCTTTGGTTGGACTCGTGACGATCAACTGTGGCTTGGCTTGACTCACGGAGATCACTGGTGGCTTGGCTTGACTTGTGACGATCAACTGTGCTTTGGTTGGACTCGTGACGGTCAACTGTGGCTTGGCTTGACTTTTTAACATCAGCTAGGACTTGACTTGGCTCTTTAACATCAGCTGGGACTTGACTTGGCTCTTTAACATCAGCTGGGACTTGACTTGATATGTGACTGGCAGAAATGTTGCTACGGGGTGTTGTTGTGGCCGCCATTTTGTAAGCGTGCTCTAGCGCGGCTGTGATCTCACAATTGGGTGCAGTGTCTCGTTCCTCCGCGACCCCCACAGTGAATGCTGAACCCACAGTCCACAGAGCATAATCCAGGAAATGACTTAGTGACAAACGAGGGCCATTTTGAATTATTTTTGCTTTTAATGGCTGGTTAAGGCCATCACAGAAAAAGTCTATTAATAAACAGTCCGGTAAATCTGAGCCATTAGCCAAAGCCAAATATTCTGTGATGTAACCCTCAAGGGATCGAGTTCCCTGCTTGAGGGCTAGTAACAGGATCGCTGTATCCATACCTGACCAATGTTGGTTGGGAAAGCCGCTGGATCCTTGTTTGGCCGAGTATTCTGTTATGGGGTTGACGAGACGTGAGACGAGAGGATCCATTTGCAAGGCTTTATTATTAAACATGGTCGTAACACAGGCAGGGTCAGTACACGGCAAACAGGTATGGCAGGGGCAAAACAAAGAGCAGTCCGTAAAGCAAGCGTGGGTCGACGATCAGCGTACAGTATCCAGAGAGCTAGGCAGAGAGATAATCCAAGGGAACACGGGCAGAATCAAACACGGGTAAACAAACTAGGTAACAGGGAACGCTTGAATGTAGATAGACTAACAATACTCGGCAGAGAGTCAGACAAAGTCCAGAGTTTATATAGTGAGTGTGATTGGGTGATGGTGATGTGAGATTGTTTTCAGGTGTGTGCGTGATCAGTGCAGACAGCTGTGTTGGTGCAGTGAATGATGGGAAATGTAGTCCTTGAGTGATCTGTGACTGACTGAGTGGTGTGAAAGTCCATGTGTCTAGAGGTGAATGACCAGAAGTTCATGGCCTGGATTTGTGACAAATATGGCATAAACACAGAGCTTATTAGTTATGAATTGGAAAGATGTGGTTAAGTAATTGACAAGACACTGTTTAGTTGTAAAATAAGGGATATAATATAGTCAGTGGGTTTGAATCACCCTGAAGGAGGTTATTTTGTGATAATGATCACCGACTCTCACTTATTACATGGCTACTTACAAAATAAATAAATAAATGGACATAAAATACTAATCTGAGTTTAATTTATTTTGTGAATAGACAAAGACGGTGTGATTGGGGAGACATGAAACTGGGGACAACGTTTAATTTAGAGTCATTATACAAACATATTTGACTGCTGTAATAAGATTAAACAATCAGAATCCAGTATTCTGGAGAGATTGTGTTCTGTTGCACAAACTGAGATGCATAACCAGTTGTCTCTTTAAACTCCTTTCAGAGGTGAAGAGGTTCACAGGAAGGACTTTACAAGGAAACCTGACACCTAATTTGACAAGCAAGTCCCACAAAAGAAACCATCTCCCCTTAAAAACTTTTACTGACTCAACGGGTGTTTTCTTTTTCCACTGATTCTTAAGCTGTGCAGGAGCACAACAGGATAAAAGGTCCTATAGGCAAGTAAAACAAGGTAGAGGATTGTGGGACAGTTGCCTACAGCTGGGGCAGGATTCACAAAATGACAAAATAGGGACCTCATTTTTAATTTTTTATTCTATAATTACAACATAATTTTTGGCAGGATTCAGCAAAGAATCAGTGCATCGGTGCACACACACAAATACATTACACATTTACTTGAGAGAACACAAAGAAAGACTTTCATTTTCTTCTTATGAAAAAATAAGGTCTTAATATCCGAAAACTTCTTTAAAAATGTAACTTAGGGACATCTGATTTTTATTTTTTTTTTTTTTTACTACTTAGGATTTTCGTGAATTGGCTCCTGGTCTCAAAATACATCTGCACTGGTTTCTGTTGAAGCTACAGAAGAAGTGATTCTATTCTTACAATTCCAATCAAACAGTGACTCATAAATGTATCAATATGTGTAAGCGGATCCACTGCCATGTGTCCAAAACCAAAGTAGCTTCTCTGATATTTTCATTATGACAATAGTGACTGTAGGCCTACCAAGAATTATTCAGCTAAGACTTAAAATGACTAAACTTAAGAAATGAAAGAGTCATTAATTAGTTCTCAGAAGGTTTATAGGATGATCAGTTGTGCAAATGGAACCGGATGAGTGATTCATTCTTGCTAAATATTTCTTCTGAAAATCACAATGTACACGTGATTGCAGAGAGTGTCAGAGTTTGGCGGGAAACTACTTTTGTAGTGCACTCAGAAGACTGCCGAAAATAATCACTAACAGCTGATCTCACATTGTACAATTTGGTGTCAGAAAGTGCACATTAACAAACACTACATGAAAATGCATACGCAGATTCTCCCAATAATACTGCCTCAAGCCAAAGATGGCAATGAATGCAGTCACAAAGAAAACACAGTCCTTAAAACCACTTAATGTCTCAAGTCTCTTATGTATAACCAACCTTCTTTTCGAATTTAAACTCAACATGAAATCAAAACTTTCTTAACACATGCTCCTGGCCTAATTGTTGATGACTCATTGATTTTTCCACTTCTCTCCAACCACCTATTGCCAACCAAGCTTTTTTTTTCTTTTTTTTTAAATAACTGATTCAATTTATGGATAAAATGGATAAAATCAAGTCCAGCTCATTTTATAGTATGTTCAGTATACTTATTATACCTAATGCTTAATACTGTACAATATGTAAAGTGTTATATAGTGAACCTTATTTGTTTATACTGTAGGTAGTTATAGCTTAAATGTTGTTGTTTTCGATTTTATTTATTCAACATAGGAAATAGTCTATAAAAATATAGTTTAAAGCAACTATATGTACGTTTTTACCTTGAAATATCAGCTGCAAAATCATTCTGATGGTACTGACTTGCGAATGGCTTCTGTTTCTTTCCCAACAAATGGTACGAAATTCCGCGAAAAGTGCGGATTGCATTACGGCAGCAACAAATACACGTGTACAGCTATTGGCTGTAATTACGACAGTGAATTCCACTTATTTAACTGTAGTGAGCTCCAAAGTCGCAAACATAACTACATACAGTTGCTTTAAATATGAAAAGTATAACACACATAAAATAGAATAGTGTTACAATACAAATTTTAATGCATTAAAATATGTAGTATAATGTTCAAAGATCAACAAAAATGCCAGAAACTTCCTTTAGGTTCGTCGTACCATGCTTAAACACTAAACAGCCCAACTGTGATTTAATCTAAAGAGATCGTGAGGCAGTCCTCTGAGCATGCATTAACTTCACCCTGGGTAACCACCAAAACACAGGCTCATGTTCATCAGGCCACAGCTGCTCCTTATTGACCAAAGCAGATCCAGCACTTCAGTAGGGTGACTGCTCCACTGCGCCACTTATATATGATTTAATTTCCTCTATAGACTGGCTGCCCTAGAACTTTGACAACAACACTTGCCAACCCCCCCAGTGAAAGCCACGACTGACACTTTACACACGCACACCGGCACAGCATCAATCACCACGGTAAACCCTCACCAGAACTGCACCTGCACTCGTTGAGCTCACTCACCTACACTCGCACCTCCGGAAAACATTTTCACATTTAAAACTGTCTACACCTCATTCATTCCACCACAGAGACAAAAACGTCTAGTGACAGAACAATATGTTGTTGTTGTTTTTTCTTTCACAGTTTAATGGGAAGCAGCTATTTGTCATTTAGGAAATGGAATGAAAATATTAATATATTTTTTTAACATAATTTTACATTCTGTATGTCTGTCTAATATTATTATTATTATTATTAATAATAATAATAATAATAAACATGTTTCATTTAACAAAAGATTATTTTATATTTATAAAAATAAATAAACAAATCTATAATTCTTTAATTCTATATATATATATATATATATATAAAGTGGGTTAATATAATATAATAAAAAAAAATTTTTTTTTCCAGAAATATAAACAAACTAAATTATTTATGTGTACATATTATATATTTTGTTTACATAGACAGCATTATATTGCTGTCTATGTAAACAATATATTTTTTCAAAGATCTGATAGAGTATAAGTATATGTTTCAGTTTTGTTTTTGTTTTTTTTATGAAAAATGAAAGTTTTTCAGGTCATAACAGATTTTTCAAGCCTTACTGGAGCTGAACAATGTGTTCTATTATCTTGGCTGATTATCTGGAATAAGGCCTATCCAAAACACTGTTAGAATCGGATAGGCACCACATAAGTTATTCTAGCTGGGATGGTTAAACCACTCCAAATGTTTGGCATCTATCACAAGGACGCCCATGCATTGGTATTAGAATGACTGTGACCTTACGCTGGAGCTTCTCTTTGGAGCAAATGAGTTTTAGGTCAGTCAGTGGTGTAAAGGTGTCTAAATGTATTCCACATATGCAGATCAGGTTCAAATATATTCATTAAGGAATGCTTCATTGAGCTCTGTTTGTGGAAGACCAGTAGATAAGTATGAACTCAAGAGCTGAGATAATGAACTGACTCGCATCCAACACTCCTAAAGATCAGTGTTTGCTTTGGGAAGTTTTGCTGGTTACACATTATAATTTCTGAACTCTGTCCAGATGGCTACTATCTTTATTCCACATCCACAGTTGCTTGGAGTGTTTTTGTCTGGAAAAGTTGGCCCACGTCAGTTATTTAACTGAGGGGCAGTTACACAGCTCTGAATTTATCACCCACACCAAGAAAAGATGTTTAGACTGGATGAATTCCCTTTCTTTTCACTGACAGACAGAATAGATTTTTTCTGAATGTTCAGATAAAGATGACTCCGAGAACTTCACATTAAACCCAAGGGCTCTGTTAATGTACATGGCATTTAAGTACCTATACAAAAATATACAGTAACATTAAGAATAAATTGCAACTCATGATAGGGTCATTTAAATGCAACCAAATACAAAAATCATGGAAACGTGGTAACAAACAAAAATCTTATCAGAATTTTTTTTTTCTGGTTTTAGTTTTACTTAACTATAATAACACCATCATACACTGTAAAAAATGCTGTTAAAAAAAATCTGTGGATGTCAGAAATTCACTGTAATAATGTGTCCATTACGGAATGGCATATTGCTGCCTGTATATTTTTCACCCTATAACTGTATATTTTATTAAGTAATATAATGTTAATATACTAAGATTACTGAACCACCAAAATCTGTTTTTACCTTACAGTGTGCTAATAAACATCATAATAATACAGCCAGGTGTTTAAAAAGAAAACCACATAAGTAATCAGAGCCTATAAAACATGGCCAAGACAAACAAAGAAAAATCACCATCAAGGTAAAGCACTAAAATAATGCTAAACAATACCTAAATAACAAAAAACGTAACAAAACACCCTGGCGTACTCTATAGATATGAAAAATTTGAAAAAACAACTGAGAACATCCTTTTACAATTTTTCACTGTACCTTATACAGTAATTCACAATTTTTATTTCCCAAAACTATATATTTTTCAGTATTTACAGTAAGATTACATATTATGCAATATTAAACCATTTATGGTTTTACATTGTACATGCTAAAGTAACCAATAACCAGTTTACAGTTTACTTACAGTTAACCAATGTAAATAACTATATCATCAGTAAATCATATGTTTAACTCAACAAATTAATTTAAGCAATTTCAACTTCATTTTTTTTTTACAATATTCAACTCAATTAGAAGTTAGAATATGATACTTAAAAATAAGGTGGCAACCGAACTTATTACACACATTTTTGCAGTGCATACATTATTGTTTCACTTGTAAGGCTGAAATGATACATAAGATGCTGAAAATGAATTATGAATCCTACATGCTTCTATAAAATTTCTCAGAATATCTCCTCTGCTCCACTAAAACCAAGTCAGTGAGCGGCAGCAACATGAAAGCTGACAGATTCATGCCAAAAACAGTCTCATCCCCACCCCCCTGCCCTTTGTCATTCAGCAACACTCACCATCCCAGCGACGTGACATGGGCGCCTGGAACATTAACCTGAAATGCTGTCACATTCCCAGCTGTCATCAGGCCTGGCTAATAGCACAAGCATGCCAGCGCTATAATTCAGAGAGGAGGATTAGCTACACAACATGTTTCAGCTCAACGGTGGGCCCAAGCCGCAATCAGAGGGCCGTCGTATTTATGTGCGCTTACACTGGCGTCTCTCAAGTACGGTGAAGAGTGCAAAGCCAGAACAGAGGGGCCGCTATGTGTCGAGGGGGCCAGGCTCTATTAGCAACTGTCCTGCCAAGGTATGCTTAAATTCCAGCATGAAGCAGGACTTGTGTGGTTTCTTCTCTGGCAAGAGAGCGTAATTTTTCTGTTTTTTTTCATTGTGCTTTTTTTTCAAAGGTTTATGAATGTGGATTTATAGTAGTTGGCGCTCAGAACGTTTAAGGACACCAAAGTCTGGATTAATATTTCCTGGGAAAATCGCTTGCTCTTGATGATCCCACCTCATCTTTTTTCAAAGCATGTTGTGACGATGGCGGAACCTCATGTAGATGTTTGTTTTTGGTGAAAATGACAAAAACAGAAAAGAAACACCTAGCCAAGATTGAGAAAGCTGAAAGTAGTACACAAGATATTTAATTTAAGACAGAAAATATTTCATCACTATCTTAATCAGTCCATTTTGCCTCAAGGGGGCTTTTGAATAAACATTGCATTTATGCAATGAATGTGACTTTGTTGCCAAGAAGCACCTGGAATGTTTTTGTTACCTCAAATTAAATCTGTCGAGCAATGGTGGATGCACTTCATTTCTTCAGATAACAGAAAATAGATCTATATTTTTCATATTTTTACAGCTCTCTTCAGAAAGCACCGGTTCTAAATGCAAAACAAGGACCACATCTAGAGAAAATAAACTATTCTAATAAGCGCACCTAGAGTGATAAGCAACTGTGAAAGAATAACAGATTAAACAAATATTGGATTTTGAACTGTGCCAGTGCTAGTGTTTAAATGGCAAACACTGCTCCTATGCACTGCTTCACTACACAAGCACTGAATATTGTTTCATTTTTTACAGGGATAGTTATTTTTTTTCTATTATAGAGAAAGATGTAATGAGAGCTAAATATTCATGTAAACTGATAATTAAATGTTTACATACTAGGGTTATTGTTGTTAACATAAACTAAAACCATTAAAGAAAAAACATTTCTCATTTAAAACTACATAGACAAAATAAATAAATAAATAAAAACATACAGCAAAATCAGTACCCTCCCCCCCAATTTAAATGGAATATAAAAAAAAATATTCAAAATAGTAATGAAATAAAACTATAATAGTATTGCAATTATACCAAATAACACTGTTGCATAGACTTAATTGTCTTTCATTAAATGTCTTTCAGTAACACACTTAGACCTGGGACTGACTATTGTACATATCTAGTGCAATAAATCATGAAATAATGCATAATAAATAATATTTTGCAGCCAGTTTAGTTGGATATTCTCAACTGTTAAGACCTAAAATCAGGGCTAATCAGTGAATAATAGCATACAACTAACCATATAATCATGCATAAATGGCCAAAATAAATAAAAAGGGTGAATGTCAACATGGACAGGTTGCATGACATTCCCTCATCCTTGAAAACGAAGAACAAATCTGTGCAAAGTAAAAGAAAATCCGACCTAGACTACACTAAATATGGGTTCACGTCAGCAAGGATAAACATGGTTTGAGTCGACCACAATGTTAAATTATTGTCTGCTGAGAGCACTAAAATTTCAGTTTAGAAAGAGTTCAGTTTTGGTTTTTAAACAGACATTTAGAAAAATGAAATATTCTTAGTCAGTGATGGTAATAATTTTGCATAGGCCTATTGTTGGGGCTTGTCTGTTAAAATTGATACATCTCTATTTGATACAATTCTAAGGAGATTTTTGTTTGTTTTTGTTTTGACTGGTGAGACACAGCCCCAAAATAGTGCTAAATGTAAAAAATAAATGCAACCAACTGTATTATCAATGCATGGATGGCAAAAAATAAAATGGTCTAATCAAATAGGCTAAGAGAAAGAAAAAAAAACACTTTCCATATCTTATGTTTGTTGGTGACATCAAAGGCTAATCAATCTCCACAGTTTGTATATTCATCTGAAATGCCCTTCTCCTCTAAAACCATGAACAAAACTACTCAAAATAAAAGAAAATATGATCTAGACTACATTAAATAGGGGTTAACTTCATCCAGGATAAACTTGGTGTGTTTTGTGAAGTGAATTATTGACTTTTGAGACCATCGTGAGACATTTAGAAAACTAAGTTTCTTAAAGAAAACTTTATTTCTTAGCCTATGCCACGTTAATGATTTTGCATATTATTGGGCCTATGGAGTTTGTGGTATTATATTAAAAATAAGTTTTTGTATTCTCAACAATCTTTGTAGGCTGCTGTGTTGCCGCTTGATTTTCAATGTAAAATCTGAGTTTTGAGACAAAACCAACTGAGAACCACTGATCTAACCTACATTGAAAAGAATTGGTGTAGGATTACTTTGAGACTAATGTACTTTCTAATTTTACTTTCTAAATTTCACAAAGAATTACACAGAAACCGAAAATCAATAATTGAATTAAACATGAAATTTTGAAGTAGAAAGCCTGAAATAGTATTTTCTTGTAAAACGAACTGCAATAATAATTTCACAATGTTGTAACATAACAATAATGAAATATCCTCATAGCAACATTTTAACTACAAAAAAAAAAAAACGTAGGTGTGAATTCTCACGTCCTCTCAAACAGCAGAATTTAACCTAGAGAAGAGGCCTATAAAACGGTTCTGCTGGCAGGAGACTTCAGACTGTTTCTGTTGGCACAGACGCTCACAGTTTTACAGAAGAAATGTTTATGCCTGCCCTGCTCAGAGAATCAGATATCAAACTTACCCAGTCTGATTTGCTTTACCCAGCATTCTCCTAAACAGGCTGTATGATTTGAAGTATCATGTATGTCTAAAGCAAGTCGAGTTACAGGCCAAGCACAGAGTCATGCAATGTTTGGCCCGAACACCTTAAGTACAGCATATTACATTCATAATACTTCTCAAACTGAGCGGGTCCAGCAAATGGCCTTTTAATACTACAAAAACTCCTCAAACACGCCCCTGAGAATGAGAAAGTGAAAAATCATCCAGAGAGGAAATGAATGACTCATCGCTTTGATCCGTTTCATAAGTCGCTATGGGAGGGTTAGCTCGATTCAGACCCTGTTTCATCCCAGTCTCTTTAAAAACGATCCCTCTGCCACAACTCATCTCTAAACTTGCCCCACCGGCTGCCCATCCAAACGCAAAACCACAGTTTCTGGCTTAATCCAACATAACCCCCTAGTAAAAATCAAGGGACGGGCAGCTAGCCTGGAACAAAGTTTCACAACATTTACTTGAGTGATTTGCCAGAAACATGGCAGCACAACTGGGTATTGTGCAGTTCGTCTGATGATTGCATCTTCTGCTGTCCACTTGTAACAGATATGGGCATACAGACACAAATTCGAAACAGATATGACCCATAAAAATGACATCCCCATTCACATATGTCTACGACACCTCTGTCAGCCCTCAAACAACTCAAAATGAGGGTTATATTGGAAATGGGACTCTAGAATGCTGCTTAATGCATACTACAGTACAGGTTACTACTATATCATACATTTTCTTTCATAGAAGAATAATAGAATGTGAAACAGTATGCAGTTGTTTCAAAAAATATCGTCTCAAAAATAAATGAAGCCATTTTAATTTAATTTTGGTAGCGTAATCAAAAGAGTCAAGATGATAAAAATGCTGGCTGATAACATTTTTGTTGCATTTGTCACACTCGAGCACATTGCAAGTTCAGTGCATTGTGTTATGGAAAGCAGTTGGCCATTTTCAAAAACAAACATTATATTGCAATGGAACACCAGTGTGCTACTTAATGTGATACTATTTTAAACATTTTCTTTCATTTAAAAAATAGAATGTGAAACAGTATGCAGTTTCAGTTACTTTCTCAATAAATTAATCCAATTTTTAATTCAAATATCGCAAAACTTTTGGTAGTACAATCAAATAATCAGAGTGAGAAAGTTAAAAATGGTGGTCGATATTGTTTAATGCAATTTGAGTGCACTGAGGGGAGCAATCTCTAAAGAGGTTTATTTTGGCGATGGAACTATAGCATGCTACTTAGTGCAAACTGCACAGTGTAGACTCTTTTTTACTATTACTATTTTCATAGAAAAAATGTGAAACATGCAGTTGTTTCAACAGTTATTTTCTCAAAAATTAAAATAACTTATTATTTAACCTTTTAACTGTTGGTAGTCCAGTCAAATAATTAGTCATAAACAAAGTAAAAAAAAATGGTACCAGATAACACTTTCTTTTGCATTCGCCGTAACTGAAATGGAAGGTCAAATTTGGAAGCAAGCATTGCATTATGACAAGCAGTGGCCATTCTGAACTTACTAAGCTGGTAAATCCATGGAGAATTGATGTTTACTGACCTACAGTACATGGAGAGCATGAAGAAATTCAAGTAAAGTTGAACACATTTGCCAAATAGGTTTGTGCCAAGGCATTATTTCACTGAAAGAAAGAGAAGTTTAAATGTGAAAAGCATGAAAGTTTATGACTTTTAGTACCCTCAACCAAGCAAAGTATCACTATGAATTGCAACAGAATTAAAGAGCCTATGAAATCAAAACTGCAGTGTTGTGCCTTTGAGTAAATGTCTGCTGATGCTGAGATCATCCATATGTTAGCATGCTCCTAAATCACACAAACATATATCAGGACACAGGACAGAAATCTTAATAAGCCATTTCACAGAATATGCAAACTGATGACAAAATCTTCTTTTTACATTAAACCAAACTAATCATAATGAATGTGTCAAGGAATCTGTAAGGGAACACATTCACCTCTAAGACCATAATGTCTTATTTTTCTAACTTTTCTAATGGATTTGTTCCAGTATAAAGCTAAAATATCCCAGCCTTTCTGCCAAACGTCTCTGCCAAATAGTAAAGTTCTTCTAAATTCATTTACAAGACTTAATTTAGAATGCCTTTCAAAAAGGGATCAGCTATAGTTCAGTTCTGATAAACAATGGTAAAATATTAGCAGCCAATGTGGGAATTTGGACTCCTGAAAATAATTCACTGAGAGCCTAAATGTGACTCTGGGGGTCAAGCCAGCTTTCCCTTTTTTACATTGTGGTCGATTTCACTGCACTACATCCAGGAAACTCTTCAGTCCATTAGTCAGTTTTTCACACTCCAAAGGCCGTCCTCCATGTGGCATCCTCTAGTCTGTTATAGTACGCAACTCTAAAGCCAGACTTTAATGAAGCACATTGTTTGAATATCAAAAATATCCCCTTTGTGTTCTGCTAAGACTAAAATAAGAATTTTAGTGACTAAGACACTATGTAGTGTTTCGGCAAGAGAAGATACTGTAGATACTGACAGTCTGATGAATGGGTTTTAATTATTTTAACTTCGCTGTTAATTGTTCAGCTGATGCAACACTTAAGCCTTTCAAAACATGTGTTGTGATGTTTAGGCATAACATAAGACCGACCTTACAACTCGATCTCATGAGAAAGCATGATTACTTTGGGGTGGAGATTTCTTCTGAATTAGCACAATATGATTCAGGGAAACTTTTATGATTTTACGCAAAAAAACAAGCATGAAAGTCCACCCCATAACCATCAGTGGGGTGTAAGCAGATCATATGAAAATGTATAAACAAGATCAAACAAATTATATGAATTAGCCACCAGTTTTGATTTGGCATGAGACTGTGTTGGACCCATTGAAAAGTCTGTGCATCAGTCCTTAACAGCCTTGTTTTCATTTGCAAAAATGTATATGTCATCGACCCTGTCTAAGATCTATTGAATTATAAAAAATAAAAAAATTATATAGAGTCATCAAAGTAATTTTTTTTTGTATATTTTACAAGCAATGGTACAACGTATCCAGTCACAGTCAATAATGTGAATGTTTAATTGAAAATCTGGCCAAGCACGAGAACCGGACCTCGGGTAATGGTGTTTCTCGCCTCATATTTGAGAGATTCCTACAAGCTCAAACTAAATCTGTCACACATGTGGGTGGCCCCCAGCCCTCACCATGAAACAATCCAGAATAAACAGAAACTGATCTCAGGTCATCTCAGAGCAACTTCAATCACACTACAAACATCTCAACCATCTCTTCCCTCTCCAGTTCTTACTCTTCAACCGTGTAGAGGCGGTGAAATATATAGTTAACTAGTTTAATGTTAAAACACTGGGCTGGAAAAGGACTATCTTTATGGCAATAAAAGCCCCAAAACTGAAAATAATTTCCTTAAACTTGAACAAAGTGACTGAATCATTGTTGGGCTGGGTTGGGTTGTGTGGACTTTTTTTTCTACAACGCCTTTCTTATGTTTTCAAAAAATATATGGTTTACTTCATTTCGATTGTCTTTTGATTAGAGGAGTTGGTAATGAAATCAAAATGTTTGGATAAAACTCAAGCAATTGGTTCCCCAGCAACTTTTGATTTATAAGGTCAGTTTATGATCATCTCAAGCATATACACCCAGTTTAGAAGTCCATATGCTTATCACAAAAATAAAGAACATATGGGCACGAGATATTAAGGCTACGTTCACACTGCGAGCCTTGTTTCTTCATCGGAACAGATTTGGAGAAATGTAGCATTACATCACTTGCTCACCAATGGATCCTCTGCAGTGAATGGGTGCCGTCAGAATGAGAGTTCAAACAGCTGATAAAAACATCACAATAATCCATAAGTAATCCAAATGAGTCCAGTCCAACCTTTTATAAACCTTTTGCAAGAAATAAATTAATCATTCCGGTGTTTTAACTTGAAACCATTGCTTCTGGACAAAATATGAGTCCATAATCACTAATAACGCTTCCTCCAGTAAAAAGGTCCTTTCCATGTTGTCTCACAATCAAAATCCTCTGACACACTTTAAAACTGTTTTGGACCATTTTCACTTGCAAACATATTTTTTGATCTGTGCATATTTCTCTCCTATTTGAGACGAGACCTTTTTTTTTACTGGAGAAAGGAATATCATGGATAGAGTTTGAAGTTAAAAAACATGGATTTGTTTATTACAAACATGAAGTTTTTTACTTCATAAGATGTTAATTGATAGACTGGAGTGGTGTGGATTATTGTGATGTTTTTATCAGCTGTTTGGACTCTCAATCTGACGGCACCCATTCACTGCAGAGGATCCATTGGTGAGCAAGTGATGTAATGCTAAATTCCTCCAAATTTCTGATGAAGAAACAAACTCATCTACATCTTGGTGTGCATGAGGGCGAGTACATGTTCAGCAAATTTTCATTTTTGGTTGAACAATTCCTTCAAGACGACCAAACGAAGCAAATGTGCAGCATATAAGATCACTAACTAGATTCTTACATTACCAAATGAAAATTTGAGAGGTGTTTGTTTGTGCACCGATACAATGCCAGTGTGTTATGCTAACTTTAGGGATGTTTTACAGAAATTACACGCAAAGTATAAAGTTCTCTGAGGAGCATCAGTTGGATATCCGTAGAACTGGCTGGAACAATGCAATGTAGAGATGCTTTTCAAAAGTGCAGCACTACTTGGCAGACTGATGGCATTACAGACACACACCACCCGTTGGCCACTCATAGGTGACGTCATGGGAACCGTTGGTCACTTTAAGCTGACAGGGTGGAGATGAATGAAAAATCGTAAAAGCGTAGTACCCTTTAGGGATGTTTTCCACACTAAAAATAGCCACTCGAGACATGAGTTTCAGAGCTCAGAGTAAAAGCACTACATGAGAACAGTAGCAGCTTTGTGCAGTTAAAAAAAAATGCAGGCCGTTAAAGAAAAAAGTGCAGCTGTTTATGAAAGGTTTACATATTTAACAGGTGGTTAATAATAATAAATATTATTCTTCCCAAAAATATGACTTATCCATAATTCTTTACAGATTTGTGACCTTAAAGGTGAAGTGTGTATTTTTTCAGAGTTAAAATACTTTTTAGTTTGCAGCTTACATGTGCAGAGAGAGGTAAGTAAGCCATTTTAGGTTGAAAAAGTGCAAATACTATGGCACTTTTACAATATTGCTATTGTATGAGCGGTTCAATGTCAAATTCTAACTTAAACACAAATTACTTGAAGAAAGTTGGGGTTAGGAGCTTTGGAAACAATTTTTTTTTTTTTGTTACATTTAATCCAATTATTTCACCCCAAAAAAAATAATAAAAAGTGTCCTGTGAATTCAGCATGAAAAGTCAACATTTTCATTGGGTTGACAATTTTTATAAATACATACATAGACAAATAAAAATAAATAAATAAATAAATAATGGCCACATACATAAAACAAATTCTATAACATACAGACATAAAATATTTACATTCATATAAAAATACATACATATAAACAACTAATAATTAACTAAATAAAAATAAATTATTATTTTTATAGTTCCATATAGCCCAGTTATTTCCAAAAATATATTTGCAAATACTATGCACTTGACCTTTTTAATGCACAAAAAAGTTAATACATACATAGACAACCAAATTAACACATTATAAAATAAATAGAGACAAACAGACAAATAGCTAAATAAATACATACATAAATACATACAGTACATATAAACAACTGTGTTAATCTTTGAAATACAAACCAAACAATATATAGAAAATATTTTTTTTATTAAAGTACTGATTTAATATTTGATATTGGCTTTTGTTAGTGCAGGCATCTAATGTGTGGTGAGCTTGATAGTGTCTAATCCTCCCCAGTGAGGACGATGTGCGTCACTCCTGGCCACTGAAAGCATTGCCTCTGCAGCGGAGAATGCTGAAGCTCTGCCCACTCTATTCCCCAGCCACGCCTGACAAACAAGATGCTGAGCAGCAGTCACCTCGCCCCCCACACACACACACACACACACACACACACACACTAAACATGAGCACACGCGTGTCAAAAAGCACACACACAGCACGCGCCACCGCTAACACACTAAACATGAGCACACGCGTGTCAGAAAGCGCACACACACACACACACACGGGCTCTTTGTCTTTCTATCTCTATAATGTTTAAACATCACTTAGAAACCGTGGTTTGTGTGGTATTTCTAGGAACACAAGAGCAATTAGATGTAAAATAGTTAGCAAAAGAAGAGGGGGGGGGGGGGGGGGGGTGACAAGCTAAACGTTGTCAGATGTTTTATCAAGCATTTGTACAAAAAATCTTTACAATTACTGGGGTCATTTCAAATAAACATGCACCAGATGACCCCCAGCAATACATACAAGCTTAAAATAACTTTCATGCCTCTGTGTCAGTGATATTTTAGTATCATCGATATTGGCAAATAGCTGAAATATAATGTTTATTTATTTATTAGTTTGTTTATTTAGATAAATTGGATCTTGTTTCATTTTTTTCAAGTAAAAAAAACAAAAAAAACTGTTTAGTGTAAAAACGATTTTTACATAATAATATATATATATATATATATATATATATATATATATATATATATATGCATCTTATTTTCTGGTTAAAACACTAACAAAATCCTTAAAACAATAAAAATCTGCTAAGCAAAACTGTCCGTGAATGTGTTTGTGAAGTAATAAAATGGCAAAGATCTAGCTCATGAATATTAATTAGGTTATTCAGAAATAATTTGTAAATAAATATTAAATAAATAAATATTTTTCACTCTAATAGCTAATACGGTCTGTAGCAGATCGTTCCCCTCATTTCAAAGTAAAGAATAAAAGTACAAAACTACAGTTTCAATAGCACATTAAATTATTTATTTTTTTGGCTACATTAACATTCATTCCTGCTGACCAGTTCAAGTGCTCAAATATTTTAAATATCACTTCCATCACTGTCAATCTTAGGATTCTGAAGCTCAGTGGATAAATACATGGATCAGTCAATCAACCAATACCACCATGTATTGTTGGTCTAGTAGTAAATCTTAGTTCTTATTTAATATTAATAACCTAACACTTAATAATGTTTTCATAAAGTGGCGGGGACAAAAATATGAAAAAAGAATCCAGCCATGTCTTAAAAGCAAATAACACTTACTGCCTTGTATATTTTGTTTTAGGAATAGTTCACACAAAAGTGAAAACTGTGTCATCATTTAGTCCTTCCAAACCAGCATGGTTTTCTTTCGTCCATGAGACACAAAAGTAGACGGATGGTTCAGCTGGATGTCCAAGTCCTTTCCACATATCAAAAAAGGAAAGTGATTCACACAGCTGAGTAATAATTCCCTGAAAATCTTCCCCGACTTGTGTTTCATGGAAGAAAGAAAATCATACTGGCTTTGAAAGACATGAAGGTGAGTAAACCATTTAAGCAATCTTATTTTGTTTTGTTGCATTGCCAGATTTTTCCCCGCTGGCTTTAAGCATAAACCTTTCTTGTTTTCTTACAGTCATTTTGGTGCAGGAAACATGCTTAAAGGGATAGTTCACCCAAAAATGAAAATTCTGTCATCATTTACTCACCCTCAAGTAGTTCCAAACCTGTATGAATGTGTTTGTTCTGCCGAACACAAAGGAAGATATTCTGAAGAATGTGGGAAACAGAGCAGTTCTGGGGCACCATTGACTTCCATAGTAGTTTTTTTTTCTCCTATGGAAGTCAATGGTGCCCCAAAACAGCCTGGTTACAAACTTTCTTCAAAATATCTTACTTTGTGTTCGGCAGAACACAGAAATTCATACAGGTTTGGAACTACTTGAGGGTGAGTAAATAATGACAGAATTTTCATTTTTGGGTGAACTATCCCTTTTTAAGTCAGTTCATTCGCTTTGAGGCTGACAAATCATTGTGTGTGTTTATTTATTCCAAGTGTTCTCAGCTGGAAGACAGCTGTTTTTTCTCACTTCAAATAGGACAGAAAAAAGAGCTGTAGACTTTATGCTCGACACTCCATTGGCATCACTATTGAGATTACATGTGTAATTCTGCCTAGAAGCAGTGAAGATGTGGATCATTTTTAGACGGCATCTCATGCATCTGTTTATCATATGGAGCAGCAAGCCATCTGGAACGAGGCCCGATGCCCTAGGTAGAGAAATCACAACATCCTTTTACAAATCCATCAGCCCTATTAAAGACAAGCAGCAAGGTAGGTCAAGGAAACAATTATCCGGAAGGTCTTTAAGCAGGCAACACCTCTTGTTTCTCCTGATAGGGCAATCATCTGGATTTTGTGACAATTACTGGGCTTACTGCTAAGAGCTGGTGTAGTTTCAGCTTTGAAAGATTTGATCATTTTGCATTATACACTTATTCATCATACTTATGTTCTTAGTAAGCACTGACTAAATTGAAAACACAAAAGTGCACACGAACTCTATTGCAAAACTCAGCCTCGCTCCCTACATAGACAGCTGCACAGGAGACTCAAATTTATTTTCAAATTTAGTTTGATTCTAATATTTTGCAAAGCTTACAGCATAATATCTCAAGTATAATCAATACTTTGCAGTATTAGAAGAAATATAAGGCATCTCACTAGGTTGTGAAACAAAGAAATATTGTAAATGATAATTTTCAACGCAATTAGCAATGAAGCGCAAGCAAATTTAGGCCGCAGAAGTCAAAAGTTTTTATTTTTAAGTGCCTGTACTTTGTTTTTATAAAAAGTCTCTTTGACTGATTTAGACAAGAATAAGATGAGCGATAAATGATTAAAGATGCATATGAATATAAATGCACATATGCCACTGTTCAAGTTTGTGGTCAGTAATTTAGTAATTTTTAAAAAAATTAATACTTTTATTCAGCAAGAATGCATTAAATTGATTAAAACTGTCAGTAAAGAATAATATTACAAAAGATTTCTATTTCAAATAAATGCTGTTCTTCCGAACTTCCGAAAAAAAAAATATATGATCAATATTTCCAACACTGATAATAATAAGAACAGTTTCTTGAGCAGCAAATCAGCATTTTTGAAGGATCATATGACACTGAAGACTGGAGTAAAGATGCTTTGCCATCACAGAAATAAATTACAAATTAAAATATATCAAAATAGAAACCAATTATTTTAAATTATAATAATATATCACAATATTACGTTTTTTTACTGTATTTCTGATTGAATAAATGCAGTCTTGGTGAGCATAAGAGATGTCTTTAAAAAAAAAAAAAAAAAAAAAAAATCTTACTGACCTCTTACTTTTGAATATAGTGTACAGTACATAACCGAAGACTGAACTCTGTAAGGGACCCACCAAGGAATGAGTAATTAAAACCATTAATCAAAAACTTTACATTCATGTGAGATGACCCACCAAAAGAACCTATAACTATAATTTTATTCATCTTGTGGGTGGGAGTCTTCAGTTTGGCTTTTTCATTTTAAAAAATCATTTATCAAGGTCAGAAAAAGTGACATTCATGCAATTCCATAAGTTTCAGTTTTCACTACATGGGTTCTAGGGGACAAGAGACTGATGTGACCATTAAGTTTTACAGAGGACCACTAACCTCTTCACATTCGAGAGGGGGGCAACGTGACATGACACATTTTATGACAGCAATTGTGGCAGGTCGTGGTTTATTAGAAACATGTTTAGACGAGTCAACCAGCAGTAAATTCACATCCCATCAACTGCTGAGCATTTCAAGATTGCACTCCATGACATCAGCCACTTTTCCCAAGGTTATGCACTTTTCCCGCACATACACACGTGGAAGCCGATAATTTATGGCGGCGTTTGGTCAGACAGTGACTCCTCTGGCTTTGCTAAAGGAAGTGACCTTACAAATCTCTTCGTGCAGGATGACCACGAGGCCTGAGACTCACGGTAAATCATTCCAAAAAAAAGCCCAGCTCCGATCGGTCGACTGAGGATATGACTATTACTGTCACTCTGTGGTTCAGACAATCCGATCTCAATCGGCCACACCATCCTCTCAGCTGTTATGACTCTATGTTGGTTTGCCTCTACCCGTGTATGTGTCATTTTCAGCTCTTTTCCTCCCCACAACATCCTTGACTACATTTCCCCACACAGTTCAGATCATGACACTGACATACACACCAGCGCTTGTGTTTAAGTAACAGCGGAAATATGCGAGTATACTCATACACACTGGCAAACGTCACAGGGAAAACCCATACATTCTTCAGGACGATGAAGCTTGTTAAAAAATAACATTTTGAGTGTTTCAACTAAATGCCATTATGTATACCTTAACACTTTCACACAAAAGTAAGATAAAACAACTTAGAAACATTATGACCTGTCTCTAAAATAATAGCATGTTGTTGTATATTAAGGATTCTGCCAGTATTTTAAAGACAAATGCCACTGTGAATATCATAGGGTCATCGTGTCAACTCAAAAAGTGGTCCCCAGCTCAAATTTTGGATTTTGTTAGTATGTCTTTCTCTAACAAGACAACATATATAGTGATGAAAGCCAAAATATTAAATGTTACAAATGTTTTTGTAATGATATTTACTGAGTAATCCACTATTTTGTAGAGGACATTAATTACAATTTTCACCTGAGATTTGGAGCCAAATTAAAAGGGTGTAAAAATGACTTTAGAAAGCTGGCAGCATATTTATTTTATTTTTACAAAAAGATTAGCATTAGTCAAATCTGTTGACGGTTTTAGTAATTGTTTCCTTATATGCTAACACTGACAGTTCAAAAATGGATTTTTTTTGCCTCAAATTTGCATGCCTATAACTCAAGAAGTATTTAAGATATCTTAATATCCTTTTAGATTTTGGTTCTTAAACTTTCCTTTTGGTATCTTCATTTTAAAGGTCCTCGAAGGTTTAATCCCGGAGATATGGAGATCATAATGCAGCTCCATGATTAAATTGGTAAATTGTTCACATTTTTAGTGGTCAAAAACCAAATGTGGGTCACTTTGCATATAGCTGATACTTTTTTTCTTTTGAAGAGGAATGTCTAAAGGACAAATTCAAAAATTACTTTCAAAAAACAATGGATAAACAACATGATCGATCTATAAAATGCTAGCGTGTTCAGGCTTCTAACTTAAAGAGTATCAATAGTCAAAAGAGACAATGAAATTCTGCATTGAAATTAAGGATACTCACCATTCTTAGTCCAAGTGAAGAGTTAACAGGTTCACAATCCAAAAGAAATCCCCAAAGGATCCGAAAGGAAAGACAAACAATCCAATATGAAATATCCATAATGCTTGCACATCATTGCTATAGAAAAATACACAAGTTACTTATTCCACGACTTCGATTTACTGTGTTCAAACGGGCCACAGCTGCTTTCCACAAAGCATGAACACCAAGGAGGAACCATATTGAATCTTGCATGTCACATGATTAAAAGGTCACATGATATTGCCATGCTCAGACTAAAACAAAAATAATAATAACAAAATAAAAGCTAGAACACATTACAGACATATAGCCTTCACTAGTACAGTGAAACAAATTAGTATCTTAATACAATTATTTTTTATGACAATTATTCAACAGGACAATATCTGATATCCAAAGTCTATACAAGATGAGACAAGAACATAAACAGAGTGACCATATGTCCTCATGTCATTTCTAAATTGCCTAAAATGTCTAGGTTTCGGCTTTGACTTCCTACAAGTTTGACCAGTAGCGTTCAGGCATTGTATATAATTACCAATTGTGGCATGCAAGAGAGATCTACAAAGATTGGCCAAAGCAATGCAAATATGCATACATTTAATGTAAGAGAACAGCAGAGAGCACATCAATAGGAAAACAAACCCAAAACCAGACATTTTAGGCAATTTAGAAAAACCCAGCCAGGAGAAGTCCAGAACAAAGAGGATGTATGGTCATCCTACACATAAAAACACATATATTAGCCACACTTCAGTTAAAAAAGCAAGACAGTTCCTTGTCAAATCTTAGAGAGGCCATATAATGAATCCATCTGGCTTCATACTACAAAAACATTCTCCACTGAGTGCATACAGGAAATTTCAGATGCTTTGTTTTGTTTTAGAATTGCCTTTTACATGGAAGAGCGGGCAAAGTCAATTCACTAGTGACTTCCACCCATAGTTAAAAACCTCCAAAACGGAAATACACCTCCATTACTGGAAATATAAGACTGGAAAAGAATACATCCCATGGTTTTTGTTAGAGTCACTTATACTGTTGCTAATGGACATGAGGGGTCTGTCTTACAACCTCAATAAACCCAGCTTAACTGCTGTCCACTTTAAGCTCTTTTAGTCCATGTTTATAGCCACTTTAGTGCCTCTCCAGATAGAGCAGCTGCAAACTAATAACATCAGCTGGCTGTTGTTGAACCCGGATGTGAAGTTTCCCATTTAGCACAAACTTCCCACCCCTGAAAAAGTACTGCTCTGTCATAGCTAAACATTTCTGACTCCAGTGCTGCATGTTGACACTGGTTAAGAATGATCAGCATCTCAAAGCACCTCTATCTGGTTTAAGTTGATGTAGCTTTAGTAGCATGATATGTTGTCTTAAACTGTCATATTTATGGATATATAGATATGTTTATATGTGAAGGACATTATGGTTGACTTTAATGTTAGTATGTTCTAATCACAAATTTTCTATGATACCTTTCATTGAGCCTGTTGCAATGCATTTTGGGATTTTACGACACATTTTGTGATATTGCATTAGACTTTGACCAAAAAAGCATATTATAAAGCAGCATACATAGCTTAGCTTATATACAGTGCATTTCTGAAATAGTCTTGATTCATGTTAAACTTTACAAAATCTAGCATTATAAAATTTTCACATATGCATACAGTACCATTCAAAAGATTTTTTTTCCAAATAAATAAATACTTTTATTCAGCAAGGATGCACTAAATTGATCAATAGTGACAGTAAAGAAATTTATAATGTTACAAGATATTTCTTTTCTTAAAAAATGCTGCTATTTTGAACTTTCTATTCATCTAATAGCAACATCATTGTCCACCAATTTTAAGCAGCATAGGCTTTCCACATTGACCATAATAACAAGAAAAGTTTTTTGAGCACCAAATGATTTCTGAAGGATCATGTGACACTGAATACTGGAGTAATGGCTGCTTATGTACTCATTCTGTATCAATGAATTTCAAGTCACTCGAAACCTGCACAACAAGCAAACAGACTTTTTCTGTACAGTGACAGTCTAAATATGGCAGTTTCACTAAATATTAGCAAAAGGATCTTTAGAGTGTTTGCCGTTTGTAAAGCACTGCAGGCGGAAACACTCACAACACTTCACACAAGCTGATGTAAGCTTTACACGGATGTGTATATAGAGGCAGATCATCCTCCAGATGTCCAGTACACTACTTATTATGGAAGTTAAAAGAACTGTTTATAAATGCTGGCAAAATGGTTTAATTAGCAAACAACTTAGCAGTAAATAGGCTATCTTTAAGAGCCAGATTTAAAATCTTTGGCTGTAAATCTGCTAGGCCCTTAGCCCCG
This sequence comes from Schizothorax lantsangensis, assembly GCA_027422415.1. Lineage (NCBI taxonomy): Eukaryota > Metazoa > Chordata > Actinopteri > Cypriniformes > Cyprinidae > Schizothorax > Schizothorax lantsangensis. The sequence goes on along the minus strand of CM049858.1, from coordinate 25,830,276 downwards.
TTGCCAGCTATGAGGTCACCGAGGTCCAGGCCTTTGTAAATTTTTCATGTTCAAAAATAAATTTTGAAGTTCTATGAATTAAAAATTATTTAAAATGATGTTGCTGAATAAATTCATGTCGCTGACTCGTAGCAGCTGAGAGACGCAGGCTGAATGAATGAGCTCGTAGTTCACACTGCATGCTTTTAGCCCCGATTTTTGCAATTCAAAATCCTGCTCTGTGAAATGAGTTCTGACCTGAAAAATACATCGGTGATGACCTACAGCCAATAAGAGCGCAAGATGCAGCAGGAAGTTCGGGGAAGACTCTTTTTTCATCATTTTTTTAAGCAATTAGCCATGTACAAACAACGTGGCAATATCAGTACATTTTTACATTAGAATATACAGAACAGGTATATAATATATATATATATAAATATATATGTGTGTGTGTACAGGTGCATTTTTTATATATATATATATATATATATATATATATATATATAGTAATGATAAAAAAAAAATTAAACATAAAAGGGGGCTATAGTTTTTCCTTTAAATCATATTCTTCTATAAAAGAAAAGATTTATTGCATTTTTCTTTTTCATCACTTTGAGGGCTTTTTTATAAGAAATAAACTCATTATAAAATGCACAAAATGTTGGTTTCACTTTCAAGTAGGCTACTTAGATTTTTGTGTATATAAAATTTTCCCAGCACACGTACACTCTAAAAATTGCTGGGTTAAAAACAACCCAACTTGGGTTATTTGGCAACCCAGCACTGGGTAAATGTTGGACAGAACACATGCTGGGTTTGACCCAGCTGGTTGGGTTAAACGTTTTTACCCACCATGCTGGGTTGTTTAATTTAAGTCATCTATTGTTTAAAAATGATTATATTGCTGGCTTAAAATGGGCTGGAAATTAAAAAATCACACACAGAATTACTATAGCCAACAGCAATAATCCAACAGCAATAATCAAAACCCATGAAAAAATACAAGCAATTTGAATTTATTACGGTGAATAAGCAAGAAACAACAAGACAATTTGAATTTATTACATTTAAAAGTGGCATTTTAATATAAGTGTATTCAACCGTTCTCTGTAATCGCTTTTTAGTGCTAATTCCCGTGCCGGTGTGTCGCTGAAATCTGAGCCGGTGAAGGGGTGCTGTTTGCGGGGGAACTGCAAACTTTAGACCACGGCCTCGCATTTCACTCGTAGCTGAGAGATGGCGTGACTGACTCTGCTCATAAACAAACAGTATACTGAGATTAGAGAACATATTTTAACATCAAATTAAATTACACTCAGTATTATAACAAATAAAATCCATTTATGTTATGCAAGGCAAAGGCGTTTCCAGCGCGAAACGACCGCTGCTAACGCAGCTGACATCTCGACCTTATGTTGCATTGCGTAACATAATATAATTTACACCACATTAAAGACTTTATAAATGAAATAAAATGTATACAAACCTTTATTTCCCGGAAAGAGTGCACCAAATTGGTGGCGGCGGCGCTGAGAACCGCTCTCTCCTGTAGAGCCCGTGCTCTGACTGTACAGCAGCTGCGCTGTTTCATCAGAGACAAGCTCAACCCAGCAAATAACCCAGCGTTAAAAATGACCCGGCACCTGGGTAAAAATATAAAAAATAACCCAATAAAATGACCCAACAAGCTGAACCCAGCATTTGGGTTAAAAAATAAATAAATAACCCATCACCTGGGTAAAAATATGAAAAATTACCCAACAGGCTGAACCCAGCATTTTAGAGTGGCTATGTTGTTAACAAGGAAGTCATCTTTGTTTGACCAGGGAGGAGACCACAATATTCACATTTACATTTAGTAAATGACAAATTTAACGGCGTTCACATCAATGAAAGCAATAGATATTTTATTCATTATCAGCTAATGTCAATATCAGAGACCGCGACAGGAGAGTACTGGAAAGATAGGTTAGTCTCACTACTTTTAATGAAGATGATTGTGTGTCGAGCGTCTGCGCCTTACTTTCAGTTTCATTCGCGGCAGTTTGCGCTCTGCTTGCTGAAGAGATGCTCAGCTACTCGTCCGCGGCGATGCGTGTTGCATTAGCGCAGTCATATCTGACTATAACATACCATATAGCCTATAAAACGCTCTCTCACGTTTATTATTTTAAAATTAGCATATTTCAACAACCAGATGCATTTACACTTGTCTAGTTTCGTCTGGAATGCGGCCCAGATTTATATCCGTCTCGAATGGCATTTAAACCTGGTCTTTTCACGATCGGATAGCTATCCGATCAGAAAAAACGCATGAAGTGACCAGGTGTAAATAGCCCACATATGTGGTTTAGAATCCTATTCAAATCGCATTTCTGGAAATCCGTTTCAATCTGACCGGTCAGATCGGATTTAGCGTAGCTTTTTCACGTCCTCACGCCACGTAAAACGTAAATACGTCAGACGTTTTTGCAGAAAACATTCTGAACATCTTTGCAGAAACAAGCTTGTGTCATTGCGAAGTGCAAGTCAAGCGGGAAAATACAATATACTACTAGTATACGCACCTCTTTGTGTTTTGGAAGTAGCAGAGACAAAAACAAAAAAAAAAGCAAAGAAGCGGTTGTGCTGTGTGGACAGTCAGTTATTCAAATCAGATTCCATCCGGATATGCACAAAATCGGATTTGGGCTGACAGTCTGAACAAGGCTTAACAAGTCTCAGTTAGCTTAACAAAGTACACGCAGCAAGTTTTTTTTTATTATTATATAGGCCTAATAAGTAAAAAGAAAACAGATAGAATAAGAATAGAGCAAGAAAAAGAAAAAGAATAGAGCAAGTTAGTGTTAGAGGCCTTTTTTGCTTTTGTTAATTGTATAATAAATAAAAAAGCATAAATAAAAAAGATTAGAGAAGCTAGTGTTAGTTTTGTTTTGTTTTTTAAAGAAAACAAGCAGTTAGTAAATGAATAGAGTGCAAGTCTAAAAGGGGCAATTTTTTTTTAAGAATTAGAATAGAGAGTGCTAGAGTTAGAGGGTCAAATTTCAATATCAGCATGATCTTGCATTATTTCCTTATCTTTTCTCTCATTTTAAACAATTTCCGTCCAGTTTTCGGACTTTCATTTTTAAAAAGTCTGCTCGTTGCAGTTTATTAATGTGTCAGTAGTTTCCTCTGACATGATCGTTACATAAATCAGTGTTTAGTGATGATGTTATCATTTAGATTTATTTATTAGCAATAGCAACAATATCAAAGTGATTTATATCAAAAACATCATTCAGTTCATTGACACATCTATCTATCTATCTATCTATCTATCTATCGATAAATCCATCACTGGGGCAGTACTCGAAGGTACAAAAGCTAAGAGGTACACCTTATTTTTCCCTAAATGTACATAATAGTTCCTTAAATAGTATCTAGAGTGCGTGTAAAACCGAGTTACTGAAATATCCGCTGCTTTGTATATGCAAATATACAAAAAAAACATTAGGCTTTTGCACAGTATGCATGACAATAAAGAACTGTGCACAAAATGCACACTGATTCAACAGACATTAAGAAAACAGTGTGATTGTAGTGCAAGACTAACCTTGTCTTCTGAAATAAATGTCCTGAAAAGAAGGGACTTCAGATCCAGTTGTGATTGTTAACTAATATTTGTAACTCAAACTTCTATATTCTCTGTGTTCATGAAAGAAACCGCAGCAGGTGCAGTGAAGAGAGACACAGGTGAGTGTGATATAGAAGGAAGGAAGGGACAATATGTGTCACATGATGCGCATTTAAATGAGTTGTCCTCCATAAAATGTGTAAAACTCAAACTCTTCATCCTAAAAGGAGAGACATTCAATCGGCTATGATGAAGCACTTCAAGTGCCTGTGGATATTACTGGGTAAAGTACAACATACATACTGTATATGTTATTTTACTAGATTTACACTAATATTAACATTGAGTGTTTGTTTTTTTAAATCATGATTTGAATTATGTACTTAATTTTTCTCAGCATATACACTACCTTTCAGAAGTCTGGGTTTAATAAGATTTTTCATATTTTTAAAAGACAATTTTAAGTTCAAAAGGCTGCATTTATTTGATCAAAAATACAGTAAAAACAGTAAAATATTACAAACTTGTTTTAGGTGAATATATTAAAAATGTAATTGATTCCTGTGATGCAATGCTGAATTTTCAGCATCATTACTCCAGTCGTCAGTGCATGATCCTTCAGAAATCATTCTAATATGCTGATTTGCTGCTCAAAAAAACATTTCTGATTATTAGCAATGTTGAAAAAAGTTCAAAATAACAGCATTTATTTGAAATAGAAATATTTTATAACATTAAAAGTGTCTTTACTGTCACTTTTGATCACTTTAATGCATCCGTGATGAATAAAAGTATCAAGTTGTTAAAAAATATTGCTGACCCCAATCTTTTGAACAGTAAGAGTTCACGTAGGTCAGGATTTTCTTTGTCTCTAGCATAATTTTTCTCAGTGTATATATATATTTTTACATCTACTTTACTAATCAAATCTTATGTTAAACATGCGCTCTTTTGTATATGAAAATGGTTTGATGGTTTTTATGTCTTTGTCTGGTAGTGATTCCACAGAAATACATCCTTATCTGATGTATTTCTAAAAAAGGTATAACAGATATAGCAACAGTAGAAGCAACAAATGACAAAAATGAGAGCAATAATAATAATAAAAATAATAATAAACTCAGGGGTTATAGGACCAAGACCCTCCCCCCTCCTCAGGACACCACACACTTACATTTACATTACATTAGTTAATCATTTAGCAGATGCTTTTATCCAAAGCGACTTACAAATGAGGGCAATAGAAAGCAATTAAAACAACAAAAGAAAATCAATACATAAGTGCTGTGACAAGCATTATGCAGTACATTATCTGACTAACTCTCTCTCTCTCTCTCTCTCTCTCTATATATATATATATATATATTAAATTAATAAAAAGTAGATAGAAAAGAGAATAGAGCTAATGTTAGAGGGTCAAGTTATTATTATTTTTTTCACGATAATCAAAAAGCAAACGAGTAGATAGAATAGAATAGAATAGAATAGAATAGAATAGAATAGAATAGAGAGTGCTAGTGTTATAGGGTTAAGTTTTTTAAATAAATAAAAAGAAAATAAGCAGATAAAATAGAAAAAGAATAGAGAGTGCTAGTGTTATAGGGTTGTTTTTGTATATAAATAAAAAAAGTAGATAGAAATAGAATAGAGAGTGCTAGTGTTAGAGGGTCAAATGTAGATGGAAGAGATGTGTTTTAACCGTTTCTTGAAGATGGCTAAGGATTCAGCTGCTCGATTTGAGTTGGAGGACATTCCACCAGCAGGGAACAGTTAAAGTTAAAGTCTGTGAAAGTGATTTTGTGCCTCTTTGGGTGGCACAATAAAGCGACATTCACTTGCAGAACGCAAGCATCTAGAGGACACATAAATCTGAAGTAGTGAATTTAGGTAAAGAGGTGCAGAGCCAGTGGTGGTTTTGTAGGCAAACATCAATGCCTTGAATTTTATGCGAGCAGCTATTGGTAGCCAGTGCAAATTGATGAACAGAGGAGTGACATGCCGGCAGAACTGGCTGGAAGACCTGCCAAGAGAGCATTGCAATAGTCCAGCCTGGACAGAACAAGAGCTTGAACAAGGATCTGTGTAGCATGTTCTGAAAGAAAGGGCCTGAATGATCTTCCTATGTTGTATAGAGCAAATCTGCAGGAGTGGGCAGTTTTAGCAATTTGGTCTGTGAAATTCAGCTGATCATCTGAAAAACCTGGCTGTCCTTGAAGGTGTTATGGTTGATGCACCTAGCTGGATACCATACCATACACATGCTTACCCTTGTAGTTTTTTAATACATTCATTATTAAAGGTGCAGTAGGAGATCTTGGAAAATGCTAACTTTGGCCCAGTAGCTCTGAAAGCGAACATCCCACCCTCCCTGCAAATCGCCGTCTAAAGCAACGCCTCCTGAATGCAAACAGATCAGACGACCAGAGACAACATTACTACAATACATCATGTGTCATTCACCAGTGAGAAAACTTGTACAGTTAGTAAAAGTACTACAATACCAGGAAGGAAGATCAGGTTGTTGATGTTTGTCTGCCATTCTCGCTCTGTCTGTACAGCGTACGTGAACGCGCTGATGACGTATCCTGTCTATGCAAACCAGGTGCGCTGAGGTATGCTAATACATATGTTGACAGGCAGGTAGGAAAGTCAATGAAAATGCTTGGAACGAGCATTTTGATTGGACGAACATTTCTTGGTCCTACGCCTTCCACAGAATATATAAATACATTTAGACCACTTAACTTAATGATTGCTATCAGAAACTAGGATAACAAAAAATGTTTCTGAAGACAATCACCTATTGCACCTTTAACTCTTAATAAATATGTGTGTATCTCAGGTAATATGTGATGCATTAAAAAAAGAGAGGCATGTAACCCAATATGAATGAACGCAGGGGGATGGTGGGAAGGCACGGGCCCCAGGCCCCACATCGCACCCACCCACAACAAATCCCCACCTCACCTGACAGAGCCTGAGATGCAAGGGCCTCCTGGGGTCCTAATAAATCCAATCAATCAATTCATTAATCTTTAAATACATTTTATTTGGTTTAATATTAATCGGTGTTGTCACCTCTTCCCAATCCCCCTTCCTCCCCACCCCTCTCATATGTGGATGTAGGGGGAGGTGTATAGTTGTGCTTGATTTCAGGCAAAGAAGGTCAGTAGATTCATGACTGCTAGAAGGTGATTAGAGGGGTGTAAGTCTACCATATTGTTTTAGACAGGTTTTCCATGACCATGTAATCTATTAGTATGTTTTTCAAAGATACAATGTGGATCGTGTTTCTTGATTTCCAGTCTATAAGGATAGTTTTCTTGGCAATAGTTAGCATCACAAGGAATAATTATCTGTATGTGTTGTTTAAGCTGATTATGGATATGTCATCTAGTATTCAAAGGGAGGGGATGCTGGGATGTGACATCCCATAAGTTTTCCCAGTATTTTTAAATTGGGGTGCAATGCCAAATGGTGTGAACATAGGTGTCTGGGTTATTTCGTGTACAATGTGAACAGGTTTCAGAAGTAAATCTCATTTTAAACAATTTCCGTCCAGTTTCCGTCCGGACTTTTATTTCAAACAGTCTGCTCGTTGCAGATTATTAATGTGTCAGTAGTTTTCTCTGTTTAGTGATGATGTTATCATTTAGATGATTTTACTTATTAGCAACAGTATCGAAGTGAATTAAATCAAAAACATATTACAGTGTGATTCAACAAAACCCGGTTTCTGAAACTCAATCCAATCACTTGTTTCCACAGGGTTTTTATGGATTGAGGTTATGGCGAATGGACAAGAAGGTAAGAATCCTTCAGTTCATTGACACATCTATCTATCTATCTATCTATCTATCTATCTATCTATCTATCTTATTTCTTTCAAACCTCATAAAGCACATTGTGCATCCACACTCTAAAAAATGCTGGGTTAAATACAACCCAGTGCTGGGTAAATATTGGACAGAACACATGCTGGGTTGTTTTCAACCAACAGTTGGGTTAAATGTTTAACCCAACCTTCTGGGCAGTAACCCAACCGCTGGGTTCATCCATATTTTACCCAGCGCTGGGTTGTATTTAACCTAGCATTTTTTAGAGTGCATTTATGTATGTATGTGCATTTATTTTTTGTCTGGATAAATGCTCTGTTAGAATGCATTTTAAGGTTGGCATGAATTGAAATTTCACATTGGCTGTTTTTTTTTTTCTACCATGTAATGTTTGATCAAAATGTCATAACTGGTTCTTCTGGTGAAACAACAGAATCAACTTCTGGTGAAACAACTTTATTGCACTTAAATTCCACCCCTGCAAGTTCGCATCCAGATCCACCTCCACTTTTGAGAGCAATGCCCACATGTAAAGATCCAGTCAACACCTGATGCATCGTACCGACATTCATTCTTTTTCAATAACCTGTTTCACTCAAATGAACATCACAATGGAAAAGAGTTGTTACAGTACTTCCAGTTTATCGCAACTTTAAATTCTTGTCCAGTCCTTCTATCAGATTATAATGCTTTCTGTATAATATAACATACCAAACCAATCACATTTACATTACATTTATGCATTTAGCAGACGCTTTTATCCAAAGCGACTTACATTGCATTCAATTTACAGTTTTACATTTTTCAGCTCTTGCTTTCCCTGGGAATCGAACCCACGATCTTGGCACTGCTAGCGCCATGCTCTACCATTTGAGCTACAATCACAATATGATATAATCCTGGATTAGAATAATATGAAATAACAAATGTTGGATATCTGATCAAATAAACAACGCTCACTGTAGAATATCTGTGGCATTTGTTTGCAACCCTTAATTTCTGCCCCTGTGGTAGGCATGTTGCTGATGATGAGTTTGGTAAAGATGAACTTGGTAAAAGTCTTCTGCAAAATCTAACACTTGATGAGAATAACTGGTGATTCTTACTGGCCTTTATCTCTGAAACATTTTCCAGAGAACGCAGCACTATGGGGCAAACCTAATCAGTCATCAAATTACTTAGGCTCTGGACCTCAATTGGCTCTTGATGGATTGATAAACACCTGGACCCATACTAACGAAGAGACCAACCCGTGGTGGAGAGTGGATCTACTGAAAGTATACAGAGTGAACAGAGTCACCGTCACTAATAGACCGAGCAATGCCTTTAGGATTAACGGAGCGGTGATTCGTATCGGGAACTTTCTTGACATTTACAACAACAGAATGTGAGGATATTTCTTTGACTGTCTGGTTAATATGACGGCAGATGAGCAGAAACGTATAACAGATGATCTTTCTGTCTGTAGATGTGCTGAAATTTCTACTCTTGCAGCCGGTGCCACGGCCACTTTCTCATGCGGTGGGATGGAGGGACGTTATATGGTTGTTCATATTCCTGGAGATCAGAAGATTCTTAGTCTTAGTGACGTTGGAGTCTATGGGTATTTGGCAGGTAATTCGTTGTTGTAGAGCACTTTTCAACAGTGAATATAATATACTTTAAAAACATGTCCAGTAAAGACATAGTTTGCCAAAAATCTAAATAGTCATGCTTTATTCATGCTCATATCCTTCCAAATTAGCATGACTTCACTCATTAAAATACATCAGTACTGAACCCTTTCACTGTACTGATTATGCTATTCCATGTATATGTGATATTTAAAAACCTTGACTTTTGAAAAAGGCGGTTGAGTTTATCAGGTCAAACATGAACGAGATAAACTCATCTACTAACTAGTGGTTTTAACAATTTACAATCAAGTTCTTGCAAACTATTCTAATTCAAACTTTCAGGGAAATTTTTAAAGGGTTAGTTCACCCCAAAATAAAAATGATGTCATCATTTACTCAACCTTGTGCTTTTCCAAAGCCGTAAGCCTTTGGTTCATCTTCGAAACACAAATGAAGATATTTTTAATTAAATCTGAGAGATTTCTGTCCCTCCATTGACAGTCCACACAACTACCACTGTCGCTTCAAAAAGTTAATAAAGAGATTAAAAAAAAATCCATATAAATTTTCATTTTTGGGTGAATTAACCCCCTAAATAAAGACTGAAAGAGTTGTTGAAGCTTAATGGTGATGTTGAAGTCATGTGACCATGGTGTAATTTGTTTATAGGCTACGGTTAGTTTTTTTACTTCTGCCGACTGTATTTATGTGTCAGAATCATGAACTTTTGTTGGACACAGAGCTTGTTTTCTGCAATACGAAAGCCAGTGGCGGGTGGCTGGTTGAGGGGCTTGCAGCAAATGTGAGCAATGGAGTAATTATTGTGAACATAGTAGTGATCGCATCGACAATGTCATTGTGTTTATAATTCCGTTTGTTGACAGTAGTTGATGTAGAAATGTCTCACTTCACCTCAAGTCATTGTTATAATCTTCCCAACCACTGCAAAGTTTGTGCATTAAGATGTTATGGGGTTTTTTTTTTCATAAATTTTATTAGGAAATCTGGCAGTGGATGGAGCCGCTACACAGTCATCAACATATCCGGGCTGGTTTGCTGAAAACGCCATTGACAGTAATCGAGGTCTCCAGCAGTTGGGTACGGGATGCTCCTCAACCGTTACTGAGACTAACCCATGGTGGAGGCTGGATCTGCGTAAAGTGTACAGAATTAGTGAAGTGGTCGTCACTAACAGACAAAAACTGCTGTATAGAACTAATAAACGGAGCAGAGATTCGCATCGGGAACTCTTTGGAGAACAACAGCAACAACAATCCCATGTGAGACCCTCGAGTGAGACATCGAGCACAAATGTGAAGGATTGATGCAGATATGATAGTATTTTTATATCCTTTCTCTCCATCTGTAGATGTGCTGTTATTCCTGCTATTCCAGCAGGTGAGTCCTACAGATACTTATGTAATGGGATGGATGGACGTTACGTGAATCTGATCATTCCTGGAGCCATGAAGACACTCGCTCTGTGTGAGGTGGAGGTTTATGGAGAAGGTGTAACAATGTCACATATTTTAGTCAACAAAACAGTGAGGAGCACTAATACGTTTTAATGAAAGCAACCTCTACTAATTCATGTGACATGTATCAATGTATCTTGTTTAGGTCCCGTTTTAAAAAGATCATTTGTAAAGATGCAGTTTAACACCGGAGTTGATTTAACTGACCCTTCAGTGGGAGAAAATGTTCTGAAACAGGTGAGAGAAAGAAACAAATTCAACTGTTATGAGTAAAACACCAGCAGCTTTCGTCTGGTTTCCCTCTTTTTAAAAACAGACCTCATAGTCCTGAAGCTGATTGAAATTCAATGAAACCCTTAAATGACTTTGTGTACATTCTAAGGCTTGTTGTGATTGTTTTTGTTGTGTTTGGATATTTACATGAAACCTTTAATCTTACAGAAGGATATAATAGAATGTATAATATCATGACATTGTTTTAATCTGGGTTTACAGTAGTATGATAAAAGTTTCTATGAGACATGTAGATTTGAGTGCATTGTTACATTCCAATTTAAATGTTATTTTCAGTTGGGATCTGCTCTGGCTGATAGAGGATTCACAAACGTGACTCTACGTTGGTCTCAAACCCCAAAACGGGTGATCCAGAAGGTGAATGCTGGTAAAAGTGAGTCTGTTCTCACAACTGTACAATAATTCATGAAATAAGCTGCACAAATATGATTTTAAATTTGTTATGAGATGTAATAGGCAAATATTTTATTTACAGGTAAGTGTGGCAATGGAAAATAGCACACTGGAAATCAAGACTGTCTTTAACTAAATTTATTTTTGTTAAAGACGTAAATTCTGATTCTAAATGCATCGCCTGCAATTTCTTTATAATTATGCTTAACATGACAAGATTATATAATTCATTTCTGTTTACTTTCCTTTTAGTATTTATTCACATATTTAAGAATTTTAATGCATCTTGTGTATAACTGTGTATTGTAAACAAATGGAGACAGATAGAAATAAATATAATGAAAACACTGTTGTCCTCAGTGGACATCCAGGCCTTTTTATGTTGCTCAGCTCACTAGTGCATTCTTTTTTTCTCAGAATGTACCAAACTGTTGATTTGGCCACTGCTAATGTTCCTGCTATCTCTCTGATGGATTTGTTTTGTTTTTGAAGCCTAACAATTGTCTGTTTCACTTGCATGGAGAGCTACTTTGACCGCATGATGTGGGCAGGGGCGCCGCTACGGATTCTGGGCCCCCTGGACAGCATATTCACTCGGGCCCTCCTGCGTTCCAGGGGGGGGGGTTCCCAAATCAGATTATACTGTTTCAGCTATTAAAATCGTTCAGTTTTGTATGTAATGGCAAAGTGATAATATTTCGTTTTGGTTTTTTATAAAGTTAATTTAGAAAAACGTTTGGAGCATTTTTTTTGTTCGTTAAATACGTTTTTTCTTTCTTAAAGTAACGACCAAGCGGCCAGCGGCAGACAGTGAGCTGATCATAGCCATGTTTGATCAATTTAGCCTTCTCAAATCATCACGACTTGCCTAAAATAAAATCTATAGATATACTAAAACAGTTCAAGCATATAACAATGTTTTAACGTTAAACCTAGATAAATGTGCGCTGCATCCTAGTTTGTGCGGAGAGTGACATGGAGGCACCAGTGCAATCAATTGCATTTTTTTCAATTGAAACAACTTCCAGTAATTTTTGCTCATAAAAGTAAGAGTAATACATCATTCGGAACTGTAAAGGGTCTACTTTACAAAGCTTTTTATAAAATATCAGGGCTCTAGACTCATTCTTCCCACTTTCTCAGTTGGTCGCACAAGCACATCATTTGGTAGCAAATTCTTTTTTTTTTTTTTTTGATACAACATTTGATTAATCAATGCATGCTGATGAACTTTTATCATAGTTTATAGTTATATGGTAACGAAAGTGTTCAACATTCAACCCGTTCTTTTTCATCAGTATTATTTGTGATTTATATTTTGTGACAGGAATTCCTTTTTTTGCTTTCACTTAAAAGATCTTGGTGTCAGCTTTACAAGAAAAGATAATGGTCTGTTTTGCTTATATCTATACACCTTTCACTTTTTAAGACTAAAACAAAAGATGGATTCATTGGTATTCTTAATTAAAAAGCACAACAACAATAAAACAGTATGTTACAATGACAAACATTTATTAACAAAAACGAATAAGATGAGGCATAGGACACATCACATGCTGTATTATACTGACTAATACATAACAGAATGTTTAGCAAACACTGAGGAATCAAATAATAATAATATAAAAATGATTAAAACTTCTTGTCGTCCCTGCCACTCCGACTCTACAGCATGACTTCTCGATTCAGTTAGGCACATCAATAATTACCCCATCAACTTCGGTCAGAAATCTTGGTGTAATCTTTGATGACCAGCTGACCTTCAAAGAGCACATTGCAAAGACTGCTCGATCTTGCAGGTTTGCGCTACACAACATCAGAAAAATCAGGCCCTTCCTGACAGAGCATGCTGCACAACTTCTTGTCCAGGCCCTTGTCGTTTCTAGGCTGGACTACTGCAATGCTCTTCTGGCTGGTCTTCCAGCAAACACAATCAAACCTCTACAAATGATTCAGAATGCAGCGGCACGATTGGTCTTCAATGAGCCCAAAAGAACCCATGTTACACCTCTCTTCATCTCACTGCACTGGCTACCAGTGGCAGCTCGCATCAAGTTCAAGACACTGATGCTTGCATACAGAACGACCACAGGCTCAGCACCCTCCTACTTCCACTCACTATTACGAATCTACATCCCCTCCAGAAGTCTGAGATCTGCTAGTGAGCGACGCCTTGTGGTACCATCACAGAGAGGCTCAAAATCACTCTCCAGAACATTTTCATTCACCATTCCTGGATGGTGGAATAATCTTCCCACCCCTATCCGGAATGCTGGACCCCTGTCAATCTTCAAGCAACAACTGAAGACTCATCTCTTTCGGCACTACTTGACTTCATCCTAAACTTGTTCTTAAAAAAAAAAAAAAAAAAAAAAAACTTTCCCTTTATCTTTCTCTCCTTCCCTTGCTAGCTTGTACTTATTTGAACAATGACTGAGACTTGGTGTTACGAGCACTTCCTCTGTCTGATTGCCTCTTCAAGATGAATCGCTTTATGTATTCCCCAATTGTAAGTCGCTTTGGATAAAAGCGTCTGCCAAATGACTAAATGTAAATGTAAATGTAAAAAAAATAAGGAAAGCCTCCATAGTACCAACATGTTCACCTTCTCTGTTTTAAGAAGCAGTCTTTTACTTTAGTTTGAAAACCACATCCTCCGTTGTGCTCCGTCTGCTGCACGCACCTTCGCGCTCGTGCTGATGCGCCCATTCTGCATACACACTGCTTCTGCACTGCCTCTGCTCTGCTTACGCGTGCAGTGTGTGACACAAAGTGCGACCACTTCAAATTTTTACTGGCACACTCTCAAAAAAATGGTCGCAGTCTAGAGCCCTGAATATATAAAATTATTTTATAAAATAAAGAAAACAATGATGTGCTGTCTCGTCTTGAACAGGAGCACTTCACAAAAATGAACCGAAAGTCAGCGAATACATGCCTCACAGACATGATAAATATATCTATAGAAAGCTTTAAATTACTACTTAACGAAATAAATCAAATCGAAAACAAAAACTCTTTCATTATAATCCGTGAAGATGCACTTCTCTCTAAAGGCGCGTCTAATGAGGAGATGGCGAGTCAGGATCATCATCTGATTCTTCATCTTTGCGACACTGACACAGAAAACACTAGTTTATTAGTAAATAATTCAAATATCTCCTTACTATTTCCCCCTGACACACTCATGGTAATTACTTTTGCTGGGGCTTTATGGCAAGCTTTATTGCGTGTATTTGAACGCAGAACTATTCAGCTGAGCTGACGGCTCTCTGCTGCTGCAGGACTCTAAACACTGTCGAGACGCTCTTGACAGCCGCAGCAGCACGGTCTCGTATTGTTTCCACCAGCGTGGCAATTCTTTTCTTCACTAATTGATGGATGTCTAAAATATAAACATAAGGAGAAGCCTGAAAGTCTGAATTATGACGTGAAAATTGGCCCGATCGAAGCCCAGTCGGGGTCGGGCTGAAATGCAGGGCTCTAGCGTTCCCCTCGGTAGAAATCACGTTTCTCCCTCGGGGGGCCCCCTCCCATCGTGGGCCCTTAGAATCGTCCTAACTTTTCCCCCCCTTATGGCGCCCCTGGATGTGGGTTCACAGCAACAGCTTCCAAATGCAAATGCCACACTTAGAATCAACTCCAGAACTTTTACCTGCATAATTGATGTAGAAATAACGAAGGAATAGCCCACGACTGTCCATGAAACAGCTTTTGAGTCAATTGTCCAATAACTTATGGTCCCTTGAGGGGGGAGGTACATATTAAAAAGCTGTAATTCCTTAACCTTTCCTCCAATTTTGATGTGAATACTCTTAAATTAAAGCTCATAGAGTGTGCACTGGAAGCCCATATTTATTATATAACTTTATATTCAGCAGAAACATTATATACAGCAGAAATAAGTTACTGCATACATTATTCTAATGGTGCTGTTTTTACAGTGACTCTAAAGATATGGTCTTTATCTAAGAACAGCAAACATGTAAAAAAAGAAAAAAAATTCAGTACTACAAACATTTGACTGCCCTGTTTGTCCTTAACCCTTGTGGAAATATGCTCTGGGAAAATCTGAAACCACACAATGGAATGAAATTCAGCCAAAAGTGGGGAACTCTTTATTTTTTTTCTCTCCACACTGGGACTTGATTGTTAATCCCCTTTTCTGGTGATGAAATGTAAACCCTGCTGCCTCCATTCACCCTCTTCTCAACCATTCCAATGCTCTTACTCACAATGCCCACTTCTTTTCTTTACATGAAGGGGTTAAAATTGTGAGTTATCCCCTGGATATGAACTCCTTGACCCCTGTACTCTCTCTCCTTCTGTATCCATGTGCTTCATCTCCTCTGGATAAACAGGCAGCTCTCACCGGGGACCACTATGAGCGATGGTTTCACTCTTTACACAGTCAAACTAAAGGAAAACATTTCTTTTTATTTTCCTCCAAGGAAATCATTGCTACTATGAGCCCCTAGATTGAACTGAAGGCATTCTTTTAACCAAGACTACTGGCTTCAGACTAGGTAATGTAGATGGTGACTGTTATATTATCCATAATTAATACCATCCAGCTTGTATGAAAATAATAGAGCAACGTCCTGACTTTATTCTAGTTTCCATGGATTGTTTTAATTGTGTTAACAAAAATAAAATAATTTTAAGCATATTGCTAATATAAATGTTAAAATATTAATCTGCAATATATTTGAAATATAGTTGGACCACAAAAATAAATTCTCTAAGGAATGGCGTGTGGTTATATTAAGTCATTTGCAGACAGGGAGTTGAGTGGTGGCTGCTGTTGTCAAAATGGATTTCTTCACGTCTGAGTCTCGTTTTTATCCTATAACTTTGACAGAGCAGTGCCTGAGACATGTACTGCACTAGACCTGAGTGCAAATCCAGTGTCTGCTGCAGAGACTTATTTATTCTCCAGATGTGACTCTCCAACCTGTTTCTAGTGAAGGCCTTTACATCTCAGGTACAGTATATCATTACACCACTCTTACAGTTGATGTGTTGAGAGCTGGATAAAAAAAGGGTATGTGACTAGAAAGAACAAAAGTCTATCTCGGACAATGGTCGGCTCAATTTATACTTTACTTTAGTTGACTTTCGGGTCATAGTGAGAAAGATTGTCTTACTTTTTCTGTGCTATCTAAAATGTTTCCTTGTGAATGGGTGCCGTCAGAATGAGAGTCCAAACAGCTGATAAAACATCACAATAATCTACAAGTAATCCTCATGACTCCAGTCCATCAATTAACATCTTGTGAAGCAAAAATCTTTGCAAGAAACAAATCCATCAAGATGTTTGTAACCTCAAACCTTCAAGCTAAAATACGAGTCCTTTATCCATAATATTGCTTTCTCCTGTGAAGAAGCCATTTCATCTGAATTGGATTATTATTGTGATGTTTTTATCAGCCGTTTGGACTCATTCTGACGGCACCCAGAGGATCCATTGGTGAGCAAATGATGTAACTAAATCTCTCAAATTCTGAAAAAAAAAACTCTTGGAAGGACTGAGGGTGAGTAAATTTAAAATTGAGTCAACTATTCCTTTAAACAAAGACACTCATAAAACCCCCTGCTTTCATATGTAGCCTCTTTTGAGCAAAGCTGCTTTTGATTAAGGCTGCAGTGGGCAATGTGCTAAACCTTCCATTCATAATGATTCTGACAATAGCAATGAATCTGGCACTATGCACAGACCACGATGTGTTGTGCAATGTGCATGCACACTCTCTCTCTCACACACACACACACTAAATGGAAATTATAAGCAACGCTACTTTCTTGAAAATTCTGGTTTGTCCACTGCATTGAATATTTGTATGCACTGCTAGTTTTGCATGGAGATGGATTTGTTGAAAACTACTACAGCCAGCTATCAAACGCTTGAATTGCAACATCACCTTTTCCACATATGGCTGCCGGGAGACAAGGCATCACTCTCAAATATCCCAGCGGGCACCACGTGTTTTTGTGAGTGCCTTCCATGCTTCTTGAGATGATGTGGAGAGGTTGGCTGGAAGGAAAATAAACAGAGCCTGTCCTTTTTTTGACCTTCATCAATGGGCAGCATAGGATTTCCACCACTCATAAACAATGAGGCAACCAGGGAGGTCTGCTGACATCATCACTCCAGAAAGGAAGTCTAGGGGAACTCGATGGTGTGCAGTTCAGAAGCAACGACAATAGTGCGATATGACAGAAAAAAGAACACAGTGTAAGGGTGTTGCCACTCGTAGTTTGATTACTGCTATTGTGTTTACTTACATTTTCAGTACATACAGTACATTTTCTGCTACTGTATTGCTCTGGAGTGACCCGAAATTAAATACCTTGCTCAAGAGCATAACAATGGCTAATGAATCACCTCTTTTGGAGTTTGAACCTACAACCTTTGGGTCACCGACCCACATTTTTTAACCACCAAGATATCCATCCTTCATCCACTTTGTGTAAGTTTTAGAATTATTGACTAAAAAGTGAAAGATCAGGAACAGTTCAGCTGAAAATTAAATTCTGCTAATCCTTGTCAACTTTCAAACCCATTCTTTCTGCACCATAAAAACAGTTATTGCAACTTGTTGTAACTTTCATATATTTGTAGATATATTTTTAAACATATTTCAAGATATATATTACACACACACAAAGAATTTAAAAAAATATTGCTAATATTTATTTTTAAATATATTTACATTAATATAATTTATAAGTTTATAAGTTTTAGTTACTTGTATTTAGTCAATAATTTTGGGGCCTTTTAAAAAAAATAAAATCGTCAATCTAAATATATTTATACTGTCCAAAAATTATAAAGTCCACATTAAATGCTATAGCTATCAAATTTTATTTGCACAATCAAACTTGTGCATTACAGTTGCTTGCAACATTAAAACTTTAACAACATTGTTTGGATTTAGAAGACAATGGCAATATAATGCATTGGGCATGCAAATTTTTGTGGTGATTTTATGATGCTTTTAAATTTTTACAGTCTTTTATGGAACTTTGAAACTTACTATTATTTATTTATTTTGAAGGCAGAAAGTCGTATGAAGCATAATGATAACATCATTTTTTTAAATTTTTTTTTTGGTTGAACTTTTCTTCAATAACATAACAGTCACTTTAAAATTTCATAAAAAATAAGGACTGTCTCAAACACAGATGCTTATTGAATAAGGCAGGGAAATATATGGAATTATGCCCATAGCATTTTGCAATGAATGGGAATCACTAAATTGTCAATGAATAGAGTCATATGAGATCAATTTGGGGTCATGCGTCAAGAACGATTACTTCCAGAACAACAGGAATTGCTACACAATAAATCACAACAAAACACCAGATGGAAGTTAATTGCTTCGTATTTTTGTCATCAAGGCCTGTTGCACAAAGTGGAAGCAACTCCCAAGATCTCTGGTTTGCATGAGGACATCCGTTGACGTGTTCCACAACCTTTGTGACTTTTAAGTATTTTTATCCAAGGACGTGTTGGATCCTGACTGGTTTGACTGGTGAATGTGTGTCTGCTGACCTGAGCATCTTTCCCAGCAGAGGTGTGGTGCTGCTGCTTTTTTTGCAGAGGAGGATGTCTTACATTTCAGCAACTATTGTTCTCAGATTCATCCTGGCAGCCATCCCTCTCTCACTTCCATATACACACATATCACTTCCTACAACTTGTTGACGTGACATGTGAATCTGAATCACTGGTTCTCAGTTCACAGAGAGTTCTGAGTCTATTCTTTTTCTTTCTTTTTTAATCAAGGGAAAAAACAGACTTCAACCTTTTAAAATGGAACTGATATAAATGAAATGAAAAAAATCATAGATTCTTAATATTCTAGGTTTTTATTAAAGGTATTAAAGGTTGTATCAAAGGTATATTTTATATTATAATAAAATTATAATAAAACCTGGGAACTTTCTTTTACCTTCATAAAGATAAAAAATATGAAGGTGAAGTTCCCCATAGTTTTATAATAGTAAAATATATATAAACATGTAAAACCTTTAGAAAATTATGAATCTTAAAATTATGACTGACATTTTTATTTTCATTATTAAAAATACATATTTATATATAATATTTTTTACAGGTTTGGAAACACATGGGTAGAGTTAAGTATTTTTGGCATTTTCTGATAAAACTCCAGTCATTAGTTCACAATGTCCTCAAGAAATCAAGTTTCAAAAATATATTAAAGGTATATTTTATAGCTCTTAATATACTAAAACATGGGAACTTTCTTTTACCTTCACAAGGTAAAACATGAAGGTAAAATTCTCCATTGTTTTATTATAGTAAACGTAAAATCTTGAAAATTATGAATCTTGAACTTATGATTGGAATTTCTTTATATATTTTTTTATTAAAAATACACATTTATGTATTAAAATGTTTTTTTTTTTTTTTTACGTTTAGAAAAAAATGAAGTAAAGTATTTTTTTCTGTGAAATATAAAATTGCAAATTTTGATAAAACTTCAGTCATTAGTTCACAATGTCCTCCAGAGATTCAAAGTTTGAAAACAAAACAAAACATTAAAAACACCATAAAAGCAGTTAAAATGATTTTGTTCTATAATCAAATTCTTCTGTGAGGGACAGTCTAAAATTCTAGGCTTTAATTTTTTATTTTAATTTAGACCAAATGGACTGAGTGCATTAAACCCACACAGAACTGTTGAATGTTCTCATTTTAGATGAACTATGCCTTTAAGCACCATTAGAAAGTCTTAAATAACTAAACACAAAGTCCTACCACCATATCTGATGGTAAAATAAAAAACACGATTGAATCTGAACCACCTTTAAGGGAGTTTCCTTGATGTCAGATGTGTTCGGACTAAAATAATTACATTTTATGGAACAGGGTCTGGTGTAAAAGTGAGAAAACCTTTGGATATCCATGCTCAGGTTAGGATACAGTCAAAGTTTCTGACCCTCCCAAGCTCAGAAAATGAGATCCGAGAAGCCCTTGAGACAAAAAAATGAGGGAAATCTCAGTCAAAACATTTCTATTTAACATTAAACACAATCTGTTTGTAAAAAAAAACCTTGCAGAGCAAAGTGAGGTGAGTGTCATGTTTTTCTTTTGCTAAACTGTGGAGAAAGTCCCTCTCTAGCAGCTGTGAGGAAATTCCCTGGTATTAACAAAAGTTCCTCATGTATGAAGTTTGCATCATTACTCCACATCTCTGCCTCGCCATCTGTTTGGATAGCTTGAGTGCTTCCTGTCTGTCATTGTGAAACACTTGAAGAGGTTGTGAAGGTGCAGTAATAGAGGAAGAGAGAGAGGCCATGTTGAAAAGCATGTGGCTTCTCTATAACACGCCTTTTCCCATCCAATCATCACGTGAGGGCAATAGTTTCATTGAATATCCTGTTTGATCAAATGTTAAGTGTGTGAAGAGAAGGAATTATGGTTTCCTATCCTGTACAGGAATTTTAAAATCATGCTACATGCTAAAACTGACATCGAGCAGACGGCAATAAATGTGTCATCATTACAGGCATTTTTTTTGTAGCCGTTTCCGATGAAAATGCTTACTGCAAAACAAAAGAACTGAGTCAGCCAGAAAGAGATCTGGCACATGCAGCCTGGCTGTGGTTTGTATCTTTCATTGTACAATGAGATGTTGTAAACACACATGCAAGCCTGTGACATTTCATGGTGACCAAGACAGTTCACAGACCACCACTGTCAAGATCCAGACAGGACACCATAAGAGCACCATAAATGTACTAATTGTGCGCTATTTCCAAGTCTTTGTGTGAGAAACATAAAGCCAAAATTGAAGTCATTGTACACCTATTATCCTCACTTTTGGCTCTTAAATATCATTCTCTATTCCACATATATACAAAAGTTTAGCTATGACACATTTGAGAACCAATGCCTTTTGCTGTCAGTGATGATTTTTATATGTAAATGTGGATGTGAATGAGAGATTTTAGAGCTTCAGTGGGTTGGTATGCACACATACTGCTAACAAGTTGTGATATTTCACAATCAGTCATTTTCATTCCCCCCTAAATGCCCTATATCTGACTTTGTCCAAAAAAAAAAAAAAAGCAACAGGTTAATAAGAGTTTCTTTGATGATGAACTGTAGAATGTGTTTTTTTTGCTAGATAAATTGTTTTCACAAACTTAATTATGAAACAGATTATGCAGTTTTGTGTATAACAATAGTATAAACTCTGTTGAATTTAAAATTGGGATTTATCTTGATTTATGTGATTTGTCATCAATGTTTTTTTAATTTATTTAATTTTATTCATGGTCTTTTGTGTATACCAATAGCAAATACTGTGGAATTTATAATTGGGATTTATCTTGATTTATGTCACTTATCTACAATGTATATATGTATTTGTTTTTAAATATTTATTTAGTTAGTTAATATTTAAAGAAATAAAGTTACATTTTGTAGAGCTAGTATTACACTTTTTTGAGTTGAAGTATAAGACATTTAGCATAAATATATAAAAATATATAAATGTCTATTATAAATATAATACTGTATATAATGTCAGGTAATTTTTATTTTTTTTATTTTTTCCAGATAATTTATGATTTATTATGCTTGAAATATTAATTACATGATCAACTCTTACTAGCGCCCCTTCAAAAGAAAAAAAAAAGATAGGTGCATAATATTTCAAAAAAGAAGCTATGCTAAACTTTGCCAAATGTATAGTGTAATATTTATAGCCTAAATTATACATGTTTTCCTTGTGGTAATATCATCCGCAAATTAAGACAAAGACTTGTAATGCTCTCAGATCCATCAGCATAACGAAAAAAATTAACTGCTGCTCTGAAATGTGAAAACAACATTTTAGAAAAACAAATGGAGCAGGTTTCTCATGAATCTGACATACTGTTCCATGGACGAGTGCCTCCTTCCATCAAGAGGAAATTACGTGTTTACATGTAAGGATATGCAACTATAGGGGAGTCCAGTATCAAATAGCACCTCTTAAGGAAGCAATTAGACATATTTCATGCTGTGATTTCTCAAAACGCTCAGGGTCAAACAAAATGAGTGCACACTATACACTAAACAAGGGTTGCTATGAAGACAAATGCATTATATATAGTGCAAGGGCCTCCCTATCCTATGCAATGATGGCATATTTCTTTTCGTTGCAGTTCTATTACAGTTGCATTTGGCTGTTTGCCGACTATGACTTCAGTGCTTCCATCATAGCTGGGAAAGTTTGGAAACCCCTGCCTCAGACATAAGTATGAACTTGTTTCAATACGGCATATTTGAGGTTATAATGATGTGTTTTTTGTACCTTCTTTTGGTATCGCCCCTCTGACATCATTATCGAATGATACCCAGTGGCCGAACAATTCACAAATCACAACACGGATTTTAATATATTGATGTTTCTGAATGCACTCATGTGGCGAACCAATAGTTTTACAACTAGATTTTTAAGTAAGGT
Organism: Schizothorax lantsangensis; assembly: GCA_027422415.1. Classification (NCBI taxonomy): domain Eukaryota; kingdom Metazoa; phylum Chordata; class Actinopteri; order Cypriniformes; family Cyprinidae; genus Schizothorax; species Schizothorax lantsangensis. The sequence goes on along the minus strand of CM049858.1, from coordinate 25,807,581 downwards.
GTTTTCCAGGGGTTTTTAGATGTATTTGTACTGACTCGAGCCAAAAGAATCCACCCTCAATTATATTAAGATATTCTGGTTTCTTGATATGGACATTCCTTCAATATAATGAAATAAGATTTTTTTCACCACCAGAGAATTATATCTAACATATGTAATGTAATTTGTTTACTACAAAAACATGAAAATTGTGCATCTAATACTCTAGAAAGTACTACAGTGTTACAAAAAATATATACAGGTGCATCTCAATAAATTAGAATGTCGTGAAAAAGTAAAATTTTTCTTGTAACTTATTTCAAAAAGTGAAACTTTCATATATTTTAGATTCATTACATGTAAAGTAAAACATTTTAAAAAATGTTGTTTTAATTTTGATGATTAGAGCTTACAGCTCATGAAAGTCAAAAATCAGTATCTCAAAATATTAGAATATTTACATTTGAGTTTCAATTAATGACCATCCCTACAGTATAAATTATATTTTGAGAATACAGAGAATGCCTCTCCACTCTTCCTCCAGACTCTGGGACCTTGATTTCCAAATGAAATGCAAAATTTACTTTCATCTGAAAAGAGGACTTTGGACCACTGAGCAACAGTCCAGTTCTTTTTCTCCACAGCCCAGGTAAGATGCTTCTGACGTTGTCTCTGGTTCAGAAGTGGCTTGGTAGCCCTTTTCCTGAAGACGTCCGAGCGTGGTGACTCTTGATGCACTGACTCCAGCTTCAGTCCACTCCTTGTGAAGCTCTCCCAAGTGTTTGAATCAGCTTTGCTTGACTGTATTCTCAAGCTTGCGGTCATCCCTGTTGCTTGTGCACCTTTTCCTACCCAAATTCTTCCTTCCAGTCAACTTTGCATTTAATATGCTTTGATACAGCACTCTGTAAACAGCCACCCCTTTCAGTAATGACCTTCTGTGACTTACCCTCTTTGTGGAGGGCGTCAATGTTCATCTTCTGGATCATTGCCAAGTCAGCAGTCTTCTCCATTATTGTGGTTTCAAAGAACAAGAGATACCCGGAATTTATACCGTAGGGATGGTTATTTATTGAAACTCAAATGTAAATATTCTAATATTTTGAGATACTGATTTTTGACTTTCATGAGCTGTAAGCTCTAATCATCAAAATTAAAACAAAAAAAACTTTTGAAATGTTTTACTTTACATGTAATGAATCTAAAGTATATGAAAGTTTCACTTTTTGAAATAAGGTACAAGAAAAAAAATGAACTTTTTCACGACATTCTAATTTATTGAGATGCACCTGTATACAGTAAATGAGCATACTTTCCAGAAGGCTAAAATATAATATTCTAATTCACTAAAAATGTTTTTTTATTGGTCTTATGAAGTATTCTAATTTGTTGAGATAGTGAATTGGTGGGTTTTTGTTAAATGTGAGCCTAAATCATCACAATTAAAAGAACCAAAGACAGGGTGAATCCCATTTCTCTGTCTTACCCCTTCACCTTCCCCTACCCCTTCGTCTTATAGCCCTTGTCCCTCGAAACCGAGTGGTAAGCGCTAGGGGTGAAAACATACCCCTATGAAATGAGACACCAACGGTTACGTCATCGTACATCGTCGCTAGCTGGCTGCTTCGTCACCAGAGGCGACAAGTGTTGATCACAAACTTCCAAGATGCCGTCTGCAAGTGTGTGTATGTCGATCGCGTGGGTTTTATTAGTGATGTTTTTGCAAATCAGCGATGTAAAGCGTAGCAAACTAGCGATTTTTTAAAACGTTTCAATTAAGAACATGGTTGCAAATATATATGTACAGGACTGTGTAGAGCACAAAACAAGACTGTCGTAATTTTTAAATCAATTATTTAAGCCGAAAATGGGACTCTCTGGATGATCTGGCCGACATTGTTGCCGGTTGCGCAGTGTCTTCTGGGTACCCCTTGGTTTCAAGTAAGCTCGCGAAAATGCTTGGTTTTAAGGGGTATCTACCCCTTCCCCTTAGCCCTACCCCTCGATCAAAACCAGAATTGGGACAGCCCTTACTCTCACGTGAACGCGCAAAACTAAGGGGAAGGGGTAAGGGGAAGGGGTAAGACAGAGAAATGGGATTCACCCTTAAACTACTTCAGTCTGTGTGCATTGAATTTATTTAATACACGAGTTTCACAATTTGAGTTGAATTACTGAAATAAATGAACTTTTCCACGACATTCAAATTATTGAGATGCACCTGTATAAAAAAAAACATTTCATCTTTTAATTTAGTTTTAACTGTACCAAAAATAAACATTAATAAAAAAATAATAAAAATGACAAAAACAATAAACAAAAAAATTAAAATAAAAACTGATTCAAATTATTAATAAAATTCGTATTTTATAATACAATAGTATAATATAGTACCTCAATGATAATAAAATAGCACTGCTGTACTGTGTTTGTGGAAAGTGCAACATTTTCTCTGAAAGCAAGTCTTGCACAAAAGCAAATGCAAATTCAAGGACATATTAGATATTTTCACTGCACTGAAAAAAATCAGTGTAGGATTTACTTTGAAACAATTTTCTCTGAAAAAATTGCTTTAAATTTCACAAATAATTACAAATAAACATTACATTTTGAAGTAGAAAGACTGAAATAGTATTTTTTTGTAAAATGTCCAGCAAAAAAGTTAAATCATATTACAATATGCTTGAGTCTATGACATTTTTTACATTTAGCGGACTCATGTTGATATACGTCTGTTGTCTTTGAGGGTCTTTTTTAGGTCTTTCTTTGATCGCGGATTAAAGGTCACCGGCAGAAGCCTTTCATTTTCCCTTAGATTCTTCACTAGACAACATGTTTGCTTTCACTGTCTCCAAAATCTGATTAAACCGACAAGACCTTTGAGCACTGAGAAGAGTCCCGTAGAGGCCATAAGTCTGAGATCAAATGGAAACTGACATCACCTAAATGGGGTTTAAGTTCACGACCTGTAACCATAAAGTCAACCCTGCACGAGTGCCATGCCGGCCACAAACCAATCTTGGCATCCAACACAAGATTTATCACCAAGGCAATTAGCATCACTACCGCTCACACTTAGGTTTAGGGGTTTCTAAACCACATTGTGTTGGTGCTATAATATTTGCAATCACAATTATCACTATTAATATTTCTCATATTTGTATTGCGCATAAATAAAACAACTGTCAATATCCTCCATGCTTTATTAGGCACATTAGATCTACATGCAGCAGCCTCAAATGAAATAAATGATAAGCAACAAAAGGAATACAACATTCAGTATCAGATTCACTCGAGAAGGATCTTCTTCTCCGCTCTGGATTGCTCATAATGAATTTAAACCACATGCACATTTCATTTTCCATTACTCAGAGCATTACGGAAGAGGCTGGAGACCAGAGGGGGTCTCAGCCATCAGTATCTGTCTCGCTGTAATCGTGCGCATCTGCAAAGCACATTTAGAGTGCAAATGATCTTTTAAACAAAGCTACAGATGCATTAAGTCCAAAAGAAATCATTAATTTAATGTATTTATGATTTTCAGTGTGATTAGAGAGGATAAACTGCCTATATTGGATGCAACATGGATCAGGTTTGTGTGCAAGGGAAAGGAAATTTATCTCAGTGTGTTAAACAAATTAAAGATGCGCTCCATGAGAAAACAAACCAAATTTGCTATCAACAAAACAACATTTTGTGATGTTTATGCTTAAAACAAGAAGAAAACTATTTGCCAGTGGGCTAAGAAAAATAAACCTCATTCAAGATTTAGCATAAAATTGGCCTAAAACTATAGATTTTTATTAGTATTTTATTAGTATTAGTATAGTATTTTCCGGTTATTTACAACTTTTAAAAATCCTTTTACAGTGCAAAAAACAAATCCAAGTAACACACTGAATTAAACATGAAATTTTGAAGCAGAATATTTTTTCCGAATATTTATAGTATTTTCCTGTTAAACATACTTATTTACAACTTTTAAAAATCTTTTTACAGTGTATATTTTAAAAAAAATTAAAGATTGTTTTTCAGTAAATGGTCAGTGAGATGTGCTTTACCTTCAGAAAATGTTGATTATCAACCTCAGGAAGTCAAACTAAATATTATATAAAATATTAATAAATACTAACTATAAAACAATAAAGATAAAAAAGTGAAATATTGTTAAAGAAAGAAAGAAAGAAAGAAAGAAAGAAAGAAAGAAAGAAAGAAAGAAAGAAAGAAAGAAAGAAAGAAAAAGAAATGGTTTGCCAATTTAGCCTAAATGAATTTGTTGTGAATATTTAGATATTTTAACTGGAAAACAAGACAAAAGTTCAAGGTAACTGTATGAACAACGTCCTTTATCTGAAATGTCCTCTATGAACAATGCATTTTATTTTGAGAAATGATATCTATAGATATTGAGCAAAAAACATGGTTATTTATGGAAGAAAACAATCCCACAGTAGATAATGGCAGGTCATGTTCTTGACATTTCAACTGAATACTGAATACTGGCCAAAAGAGCCAAAAGGAATTTTTTTTTTTTTTTTTTTTTTTTTTTTTTTACAGAAGCTGTCACTGGGACAAACCCTTTCAAAAGAAATATCTTTGTACCTTCTTTACCCTTAGGATACATTTTTGTTCCTTAATGGTACATACAGTACATATACCTATTAGTACCTAAATGTTAGTCAGTACCTAGTACAAATAATATATTAGTACCTTTTGAAAAGGTACCGCCCCAGCTTTTGTACCTTTTTTTTCTGAGAGTGTATGAACAACTCTTGCCATCATTCTTGAAGAGATCGGTAAACAATAATAAATCTGTCATCAGAATCATCATGAAAAGACTAGTAAGGAAGCAGCTGAAATGTGGTTGTTGAAGAAAGTGTGAACAGTTCTAAACACTGGAATATTTTTCACTCGGTTTCACTGACAGTACTTCCGATTGGTTGGCAATTAGTTGTTCTAAAAGTGCAGCATATAAAATGTCTGCAAACATATGTTTGATCTCATGTAGTCCATCTACTCCTACTCCAAGAATATGAAGCAAGCTTACACGGTGCCTTGTAGCTTATCTAGAGCCACCAGCCCTGACACCTTCATGTAAAGAAACTGTCTTACAGACACAATTGAATAAATCTGTTAAATGATACACACAGACCATGTTAACACGGCTCTATAGTTCTGTTCTTGTAGAGGAATGTCTAGTGTAAACCATCTGAAGGCCCTGTGCACACTAGCTGTTTGCCCTCAGAAGACTGAGTTAACGCAGCACTGACATGAGGAAGAGCAGAGCCGTATGGAAAAAACACGAAGGGTTCATGTTTGTGTTGATACAGACAAGATATATAAAGGCTATTTTTAGCATATACAAACGGTGCCAGAAAATGCTTTTGATTTGACTCAGGTCTCTCAGCTAATGGGAAAAGCAGTAACAGGGAAAACGCATATGTCATGTTTACATATGGAAATAATACTTGGTGAATCTCAGTTGAGTCATATTCCACCCCCAAATCAAGATAATAAACAAAACTTTAAATTGAGATATTTTCATGACTTAAGACCTCATGAATTAAGCACACTCCCATTACTGTAATATAAAAAATGTAGTTTTTAAATCAAAATACTAAATTCAGTATGACATATAGTCCCAATTTACTTCCAATTATATTTATCTACATAACAGTAGACTGCTGACACTTGGGAGGGGGATTAATTGTTATGAAAATAATAATGAAACATGAATGGTCTGAATAACAGTTCTATTCTATTATGTAATTCAAATAGGCCTACTAATAATTTCACATTTTTTAATTTGGAATGAAATATGATCCAGACACTTTCATTACAGTTTTCGTAATTCATATAAAACTTTTTTTTAATAACTATTTTAATGTCTCTCTTCCTATTCAAAGTCAGTCACGTTTTATAAAAATCAAACAAATCCTATTGAATCTGCTTCCATCTAGTGGTCGTGTGTAATAACGACAGGATGGTTTTCGTCATTTTACGCCAGTACACATTACTTTACGGTAAGTGTCCAGTAGTAGCAGCATGGCGACTGCAGTAGCAGACATAAGCGATGGAGCTTCAAATGAAAGTGATAAATGTAAAGAAGATGGAGATAATAGCTCAACACCGAGCCAGAGTTCATCTAACGAACAGAACACAGAATCGAAACCGGTGTGTCTCATAGTTTTAGGCATGGCAGGGTCAGGAAAAACAACGTTTGTGCAAGTAAGACTGATATCACATTTTTCAAATTATATAACATTTACTTTATTATAAATATAACTTTATTATAAAATACTTTATTTATTATGTCATAAGTAATTCTGATAAGAAAATCAAATTATAACTGATCATAAAGAAATCCAAAACACATTAACTTTCTGATGGGCTATTTACATTAACTTATTAATATCATTTCTTGTTTTCCTCAGAGGCTCACAGCTTACCTGCACTCCAAGAAAACTCCTCCATATGTTATCAATCTAGATCCTGCAGTTCATGAGGTCCCTTTTCCAGCCAACATTGGTATGTCACGAGTTACTTCTTCTCGGTGCTGGTTCTCCTGAGCAGGTAACGTCACGTGCCCCCGAGTTACTTCTTTTGCCCGGTGCTGGTTCTCGAACCATGTTTTTGTGTTTGTTGAGCAAAATATAAGATAAAAGTGGCCAAATGAGTTGGCAAATAACTATGGACCTTGACGTTTTGAGAAGTCCAGAATGATTTGATTGCAGTGCTTTGATATAACAGATTGGGCACTGGAACCAGCACCATGTAAAGCAGTGTAAAAATGTTTGCACTGAAAAATAAGACCCCTTTGGTAGTTTTAGGTGGATAAAGTGTTCATGATTGGTGGCATCTTCATAGCTGATTGCGTTCATTGCCATAGTAACTTCAGAGACACTCCACAGCTAATGCTCCAAGGGGCAGGTTATCCTTTCAGATCTCAAACTGAAATTGAACCAATCAGATGTGAGCAAAGTGACATAATTACATATCTGACACACAAAAAAAGTCATAGTTTCTCTTCCTACAAATTAAAGCTCACTATGAAGTACCTTAAAAAAAAAAAAAAAAAGTATATATATATATATATATATATATATATACACACACACACACAAAACAAAATTGTCTGGCTTTAATGATAATTTTACAATTTACAACATTTTTATTATTATTACTTTCCATTACACACAAGCACTTTTAGTTTAACAATTATTATAAAGCATTTATTTTAAATGAATATTAATATATACAGATCATATGTAATATAAGTGGTAGAGTCAATAGATAACACTTTAAAAATGGTTACATGTGACCTTACATGTTTGAGTCTCTATCGCTATATATTATCAACTACATAAACTAACTTCACAAGTTTCACTTGTGACTGCACTGATAGAGCAAGATCATTTCCTTTATTTGTCCTCTTTTATGGACAAGTACTTCAGTGGAAATGTGTTTAAATTCCTCATATTCTTTAATCTCTTAACCTTTAACAAAAGAGTTTTGAATCTCGCTGGCTCTCTCGCGAGAAGTGATTCACACTTGCTCTGTGTTGTGATTGGCTGTTCGCCGCTGATGTCACACATTCATGTGCACGCGCTCCATTAACTCAGGATCAAGCCTGAGTTGACAGAGAAAGTTGATGATCAGCTTCATTTTGGAGTGGTTTGGTTTTGTCAACTCAAAACTTATCCTATAACTCTGAATTTGTTCATCTACCATCATGGTACAGGCCCCAGGTAACGTCACGTTTCCACGGTAACCATGACGTAACTAGTCCTTAATACACAACCTGCCCGTGAGTAAAAACACACGAGACGTTGTTTACGAGTTTTAAAAACAAATTAAAAAATCCAAACTATTTTAATTCATAATTTTAGTCATTTTACAAGTTGTCACTTTACTCATGTTTTTGTGTTTGTTAGCATAAAATAAAAATGTAAAATTCAAAATATAAGATAAAAGTGATTTTAAAAGCCAAATGAGTTGGCAAATAACTATGGACAGATTTAGAAAATAATGTTTATGAGTCTTGACGTTTTGAAAACATATTTAAAGTCCAGAATGATTTGATTGCAGTGCTTTGATATAACAGATTGGGCACTGGAACCAGCACCATGTAAAAGCAGTGTAAAAATGTATTGATTAAAACGCTGAAAAATAAGACCCCTTTGGTAGTTATTGTGGATAAATGTTCATGATTGGTGAGCATCTTCATCTGATTGTGTTTTTCCTTACAGACATCAGAGACACTGTCAATTACAAGGAAGTCATGAAACAGTATCCTTTCAGTTTGAAATGATGTGCCTTGTGCTGTGAATCATAATTATCATGCATATTTTCACCGAAATTTGGATAGTTTTACTAAATATTTAAACCTTCACTTTACAACAGATTAAAGCTTCCTCACACCCCACAGTCGTGGAAAACTTGAAATATCAGCAAATTTTAAGATTACGATTTCCAGGCCTGGACAAGTTACATATATTAAAACCTTAAAAATACATGGAAATGTCCATAGTCGGTTTCTAAATATTTTTTAATAATGTAATTACGTGCAGCTCTTATATTATTTTTTGATATACATTACTTTTAGTGAGTGCATTCTCTATGAAATCATTTTTAAAAATCCTTATCCAGTGAATCACAAATAACTGGAAATGTTATGGAAATTCATCGGTCAAAAAGTGTATGAACCGTTGGTTAAATTTCATGTCATCTGAGTGGATTGTCTTTGACTCTAGTACAGATATGGTTTAGGTCCAAATGGAGGAATCGTCACATCTCTCAATCTGTTTGCAACACGATTTGATCAGGTTTGAAGGATCCAGTAGATGTCACTGTTTTACACTTATGTGCTCATACTTCTGTTATAACTTACCATTTCTGTGTCTCCTCTATTAGGTCATGAAGTTTATTGAGAAAAAGCAAAGTAACCACCAGTAAGTTTGTGTTTAGTAGATTTGGTGATATCCTTATTAATTTCTTATTGCTACAGTCTCATGCATGGAATATTCTTTTTTGCAGATATGTTTTGATTGACACTCCTGGACAAATAGAAGTGTTCACATGGTCTGCATCTGGGACCATCATAACTGAAGCACTGGTATGTGGCTCTCACTCCTAGTCAGGTTTATTGTTACTTAGATATATTTGCATTGTTTAATTTGGAGTATAAAACAGTATAATGTTTTCTTTCTAGGCCTCTTCGTTTCCCTGTGTGGTTATTTATGTGATGGACACGTCTCGAAGTGTAAATCCGGTCACCTTTATGTCCAACATGCTCTACGCCTGCAGGTCAGTGTCTCAGACTTGTTTTTTTATTTCTTATTTATGCAATATTTTGGAAATATAAACTGCACTAAACATTTTCATGTTGTTTTCAAGTTCAGAGCACAGTGTGCTTCTGCACTTCATTGTGTTTCATTCACACTGTATAATTCAGTGTTAACAGCAGCATGAAAGTTATGTCATGATTTCAGTAGATCTTACCAAAATATCTTTTTTTTTTCTCTAGCATTCTCTACAAGACCAAGCTACCTTTCATTGTTGCCATGAACAAGGTAAAATAATTGTAATAATAATAAAGCAGTTATGCCAATTTTTAATGGTTTCTCAATGGCCAATGCTGATAACCGATATCTAGAAAGCAGGATGACCAATATATACATTGGATGATACATACAAGCAAATTCGATTTATGTAGTATTTTCTAAATAAAACTTAAACAGTTATTTAATTCATATTCATTTTAAAACAATATAATTATAAATACATATTAACAAATATATTTAATTGGCAAATGATCAATATTTACATGTTTATTAGTATTTATTATTCACATTAAATATATGTATTCTATTTATATTATTGAATTTATATGAACACTTTCTGTTCAAAGATTAAACAGCAGGTAATATCCATTGACAAGGCTGTTGGTGGATAACACAGTCTCATCTCCTATGTTTTTTAGTTTTAAATGGAACAAATTAGTGTAAGTTATTTGTTTCATCATGTTAAACTATTCTGCAAAACATGTATTTTTCTGACTCTTTATCAGACTGACATCATTGATCACAGTTTTGCGGTGGAGTGGATGCAGGACTTTGAGGTCTTCCAGGATGCTTTGAATCAAGAGACGTCCTACGTTAGTAACCTGACCCGCTCAATGAGTCTGGTCCTGGATGAGTTCTACACCAACCTGAGGGTGAGTCCGAAGCTCTGGTCCAGTTAAACTGCATGCACATGATCTGGATGATTGTTAGATAGTTGCTTAATAGCCCAAGCCGAAGAGCCTAGATTTGTAAATATAATTGCTTAGAAAAAATGTAATACCTTAGAGCAGAGGTCTTCAACCCTGCTCCTGACCCATTCTCCTGGAAAGTTTATTTCCAACCGGCTTCAGCACACCTGCCTGCAATATTCAAGCAGTCTTGAGGAGATTGATTGGCCGCTTCCCTAAACTCTTCAGGATAGTGGGTCCCCAGGAACAGGGTTGAATACCTCTGCCTTAGAGTTATAATCTAGCACCACCAAAAAAAAAAAAAAGAAGATATATAAGTCTCTCAGTGTCTGAAATGTATTGTTTGGCTTTAAGGTCACAGTTGCAATCAGTCTTTTGTGACAGGTTGTTTTTCTCTCGGTCAAGTGCCTTTTCAAGAGCGTTACAGACTCTTTTTGTGTCCTCTAGGTTGTCGGTGTGTCTGCAGTCACGGGTTCTGGGCTTGATGAACTGTTTGTACAGGTTGCTGATGCTGCTAAAGAGTATGAAACGTATGTATCCCAACACTGTGTAATAAGGAAATTCAAACTTCGTTCAAACTCGTAAACACTATAAATAATACTAAAATAGCACTGCTATCTACACTTAAAACACTCAGCATGGACCAAGAAGCTGCACTTCAGAAAGAATAAAAAATAAATCATCTTGGTCTTTTTAATTAGTGTAAAATTGAATTTGAATGGACTGTTTTAGAATATTGAATTAATTTTACAACTTAAAGGGATAGTTCACCCAAAAATGAAAATGTTATGTTTATCTGCTTTACCCCCAGGGCATCCAAGATGTAGGTGACTTTGTTTCTTCAGTAGAACACAAACAGAGATTTTTAACTCAAACCGTTGCAGTCTGTCAGTCATATAATGGCAGTCAATGGGACCTCACGGCTTTGAGAGAAAAAAAAACATACACAGACTAAACCAAATTAAACCCTGCGGCTAGTGACGATACATTGAGGTCTAAAGACACAAAACGATCAGTCTGTGCAAGAAACTGAACAGTATTTATATCATTTTTTACCTCTGATCCACCGCAAGGTCCAACTGTCCTGAGCGCGTTCACAAGTCTTCTTCTATCTTGCTTTACGGCGGATTGCAGACATATAAGTGCATTACTGCCACATATCTCTCAAATGGACCATTGACACTCTATATTTAAATGGACCATTTGGTCCATTTAAAACTGTTTTGGACTGTCCCATTGACCTACATTTCACTACTGATTATACCCTGTATGATTGTGTATGTGACAAATAAATGGACCATTTAACTCAACGGTTTGAGTTAAAAATCTTTGTTTGTGTTCTACTGAAGAAACAAAGTCACCTACATCTTGGATGCCCTTGGGGTAAGCAGATAAACATAACATTTTCATTTTTGGGTGAACTATCCCCTTAATAAAGTTATAAATAAATTGTTTTTTTTTTTACTAGCTGGATTTGGTCAAAAGACATCCATTTTAATAGCACTTCCAGTTTGGTCCAATGTAATGGAAATAGGAGCAGATTCATTTTAATGTGAATTATAATGATGAATGTGTTGTTAAGGACAATATACATTTATGTTTAAAGATAAATGAATGCTTTTTTTGCAAACATTTGATGTGTTTTACTGTTTTGCAGCGAGTATCGCCCTGAATATGAACGACTGCACAGAGAGTTGGTGAGTAATCACTGATGTAGGCTGATTTACTAGTCAGGCCATTCCACAAATATCCTTCCAGCTTATTAAACTATATATTATTAAACTATATATATTTTATTTTTTATTTGAAAGGCAAATAAAAGTGTCCCTTGTTTGTTCCATGAGAAAAGGTCAAGTCTGACTGTTATTAATGCTTTCATCTCATACTCAGGCTGAAGCTCAGACTCAGAAACAACAGGAGCAGTTGGAACGCCTTCGGAAGGACATGGGAGCAGTTCCCATGGAAACTGCAGTTCCTACTGGTACATTCATTCAGAACGGTCACGTCTCTGTTCATTAAAAAAAAAAGATATTTGAAAGTCATTAATCAACTTTGAACTCTTCACATATAACGTAAGATCTGATATTTAGATGAGAACACAAATGTCTTTTAAATTTGTTTCGACGAGAGTGGGTTAACATGTTTGGTAACACTGCTGTTCAAAAGTATAGGGTTAGCAAGATGTTTTTGAAAGAAGTCTCTTATGCTCATCAAGGCTGTAAAAACAGTCATATTGTAAAATATCACTGCAATTTAATACATCTTTTCTATTCTAATATATTTGAAAATGTAATTTGTTTGTGATGCAAAGCTGAATTTTCAGCCTCATTGCTCCAGTCTTCAGTGTCACATGATCCTTCTAATATGCTGATTTGCTGCTCAAGAAACATTGCATATTATCATCAATGTTGAAAACAGTTGTGCTGTTTAAATACATTTTATTCAGGATTCTTTGATGAATAGAAAGTTCAAAAGAATGCCATTTATTTAAAATAATACTATATGTATATACTGTCACTCGTGATCAATTAAATGCATCCTTGCAGAATAAAATAAATATCTTTAAAACAAATCTTACTGCCCCCAAATTCTGAACAGTAATGTATAGTTTACATTAAATGATTTTTAGAACAGATGCATATCCTATTTCTGCATTCATCTGGTTTTTGAGAGTGATTTGTTATTAGCATTGTCTCCAAAAATGATGATGATGATGATGATGCATTTATATAGCGCTTTATTGTGTATTGCCATACACCCAAAGCGCTTTACAGTCATTAGGGGGGTCACTCTTCAACCACCACCAGTGTGCAGCATCCACTTGGATGATGCGACGGCAGCCACAGTACAACGGCGCCAGTGCGCTCACCACACACCAGCTACAGGTGGAGAGGAGAGAGAGATAGAGCCAATCAAGTGGATGGGGATTATTAGGAGGCCATGATAGACAAGGGCCAGTGGAGGGAATTTGGCCAGGACACCGGGGTTACACCCCTACTCTTTACGAGAAGTGCCATGGGATTTTTAGTGACCACAGATAGTCAGGACCTCGGTTTAATGTCTCATCCGAAAGACGGTGCTTTTTACAGTATAGTGTCCCCATCACTATACTTGGGCGTTAGGACCCACACAGACCACAGGGTGAGCACCCCCTGCTGGCCTCACTAACACCTCTTCCAACAGCAACCTAGTTTTCCCAGGAGGTCTCCCATCCAGGTACTGACCAGGCTCAACCCTGCTTAGCTTCAGTGGGCAACCAGTCTTGGGCTGCAGGGTGATATGGCTGTAAGCAAACAAAATGATGCATGCATCCTATATACACTGGCACATCTGGTTATTTTATTCTTTAGAAGCTCCAGATCTTGGTGGGCCCTGTGACCTCATCTTTAATCGCGGGAACCCTGATGAAGCTGAGGAAGACATAGACAGTGATACCGATGATATCGATCACACGGGTGAGGATACTTCAGATGGCTCTTAAAGAACCGTAATCGCTGTCACACCATGTAACACACCTGTTAATGATGTAACTTTTTCCCCAACAGTCACAGAAGAAAGTAAAGAGGCCGGTGCTTTCAGCAGCTTTCTGAAGGAGCGAAAGGAAATAGTGCAGGTGCGCAACAGGAAGTCAAAGTGAGGGCTGGAAATGGTCACTATGTATGTATACCGTTCCCCAACGTTGACCTTTCCACATTGAAAGACTCTAAAATAAGTTGTTATAGATCCTGCTGCCACATTAGCTAGTCTGCACTGAGATTTCAGAACTGCAAGTAAATAAATTTGTATTAGAATGTAAAACAGGTTATGGACTGCATTAGGTCAAAACAGAACATCAGCATGGAGTTAAATATATCTTGGGTCTCCACTGAGCATGTATTCAAACAAATACCCTCTGAAAAATGTCAGAAAATAACTTGTTTATCTTTTGCATAGTATATTTATGTACACTCTACAAACTTATTTGGATGTTAATAAAAATGCTTAGTATTTCCTAACAACCTGGAACAGAAACCAAAATCTGCAGTTTCGCTTTTGACTTCCTGTACCTTTAAAGTTCATGTTTCTATGATGGGAAATAAAATATTTTTATATATATATGCAAGATCTGCTTTGCTGCGAGCTTTCTGCTTTGTCTTTTCATAATGCTCTTTGAGTAAGAAGTGTTCAGCGTGTTCATATTGAATGGAGCCGAGCGTGTGCTGAGATGACGGGTGGGCAGTAGTGGTTTTGCAGCCATATGGCAGAGAGATCCAGTGGGTGTAGTGAGACTGAGATACAGATTCACGCCTTCAGCCCCTCTGTTTCATGAAGTAAGATTCTTGTAGACCTTCACATGTGTGAAATACCACTCGGAGAGACCTTCAGCTTTCAATTTCTTTGAATGTGAGTACTGGAGAGGTAATAGAAAGTCAACTTTTAGAGGAAACAACTCAAACATTTATTTCCTGTTCTTTTGTTCACAGTATAGGTGCTAGAATGACCTTCATTTAATAATTTGCATGGTGAAATTGCATTCATCTATTGAATTAGCTAAGGGCTGCTTTAAGATTGGCTTAAAAGTGAATAGATAGATGGATAGATCAAGGCCTTAACATAGGTGCAGAAAATTGTAAATTCATAAAGGCATGACTTTAAATGTTGCATGCACTGCAAAAATTAATATCTTGCTCAGTATTTTGGTACATTTACTTTGAAACATTTACTGGAGGTGCAAAATGAAGATATTAAGTCTAAAACTGAAAAAAAAGTTTTCTGAGCCATTTGGCAAAAATGTATTCTTGTTTTAATCACAAACTTCTCAAGTAAATTGATCTTTATTTAAGAATCTTTTAGACATTTACATTTGCAAACAAAACAAAATGACTAATTAGAAGGTAAAAGTAATTTCCATATTCTAGTGGTTAGGAGCAGAATTATTCAAATCTTAAGCTGTTTATTTTAGTAAAATTGTAATTGATTGTATTTGTCACCATAGGCTGCTTCAAAACTCTGCATCATTGATTTGCATTTACTCAGAGGGACTGCATTAACAGTAGTTGTCATTACTTTTAAAGACAACGAAAGGTCATGTTC
Organism: Schizothorax lantsangensis; assembly: GCA_027422415.1. Lineage (NCBI taxonomy): Eukaryota > Metazoa > Chordata > Actinopteri > Cypriniformes > Cyprinidae > Schizothorax > Schizothorax lantsangensis. The sequence continues at coordinate 25,792,277 of CM049858.1, read as the reverse complement.
TCATTGTTAAAAGCTACACTCAGTGCATCCAAGTCCTGCAGACTCTAACTTTAGTCTGTAAGTTTCTAGAATAAGAGTAGTCGTGAACAGATGAGAGCACGCTTTCTCTGTGTGGGTGACTCATCACTGAGGCGTGTAGGTTGTGTGGCAAACCTAACAATGGCAGATGCCTTTGGATTTCACAGAGCGTGAGTCACTATGTGGTTGAGTTTACCAGCGCTCAATCTTAACACCCTTGCATGCTGCCACCACACACATACACATACAAATTCTCGTTAGCCAAACATAAAGGGAGAAAGGATGAGTTGAATGGAAGCGGGAAGTGCCAAGACGCCTACTATAATTGCATGTCTGAGAGGAAGAACATTGCCTGGTGAGATGCAAAAGTCAGTCATAACTGGTTTTTACCGGTCTATGGTTGTTATTCTGTTTTATCAATGTTAAAGGTCAAAGAGGTATTTTGTAATTGTTCATTCATAGACACCACTGCACTGCTTGGATGGCAGTATTACTGTAAGATACTGTACTGTGCATGCACTTGATGGCCAACAAATGCTTTCGCAGTGAGGAAAGAATAGAATCTGTTACTATATTGCATATTGATTGAAGCATCAGAATGACATACTATTATTTATGCGTATAGTGCATTGTGTGCATTTTTACTGCTTGCTGTATACTGTGTGAATAATATTATTTTATAAAATATATGAAATTGAACATATGCATTTCAAACACTAGTATCTTACATTGTTTTATACATTTATTTCAAGCATGTGTTTTCAAGTTATCTCTGATATGAAAATGTTAATTAGCCTTTTAACTCATTTTTATGTCAATGTCTTTGGCTGCATAATTTAATAAGAATCTAAAAAATAAATGTCAGCTGATAATAGTTTCGGTTCATTGAATTAGTGCAGAGTATACTACACATTTTAGAAAACAAAGTAGATAATCTGCTTTCGGTGCATAAATAAATTTCACATGTAATTTTATTAGTGCAGAAATATCAACACAAAGCAGCTTTTCATTTCACAAAATGTTAACTGATGGACTGGAGTGGTATGGATTACTTGTGGATTATTGTGATGTTTTTATCAGCTGTTTGGACTCTCATTCTGACGGCACCCATTCACTGCAGATGAGCAAGTGATGCAATGCTAAATTTCTCCCAATCTGTTCTGATCAGGAAACAAACTCATCTACATCTTGGATGACCTGAATACAATTTCAGCAAGTTTTTATATTTGGTTGAACTAGTCCTTTAATGTATGCCATTGTGGACCGTTTTGAGACAGAACTACAAGATCACTGCCAAGGAAAAAAACAAGCATTTATGCATTTTTAGTCATAGTCAAAGCATGACTATATGAATTATTCACTGAATTAAGTTCTACACTTAAAATTAAGTGAAATATTTCACTGTATTGAAATATCAAGTGCTACGCTTAATAGTAAGTATGGTAGTATGCTATTCCAAACTTATACCAATTATGTGATCTAATTTGATTCCAAATTCAGAAAACACAAGTTGATAAATGGATGCCATTCACTGAATTAAACATGCATTGAGGTCATGTGGCAACAATAACAGCATGTTGCTGTTTAAAGCATTCATCATGTTATTGCAGGCTGCTTCACATACTATTTTTAAGACATAGCAGGTGCTGTTCAGTGCACCATATTCCATTTTCAACATACTGAAGTCTTTATATTTTAATAACTGTATGTGATGTCATCATCTTTTGTTCTCTGTTTATTTCAAGTAAACAGCATGTCTATGTAGATTAGTTTTGACCGTAAGTCCAGGCCTGAGAGATACTGACATCCAGAGTTAAAAGCTATGAGTCATGCAGCACGCGACCATTAGAGTGATGTCATGTCCTGAGTTTAGAGCCTGCAGATATGATCTACTCTCCCATCACACTATCCAGAGCGCTTCGCACCTAGAATACAGAATCAGATCACGTAAAGCTTTGACTTATACGTTTAAATGCTACAAGTGATGCCTAATGGATCATAACATTTGGACATGTGGATTGAATATCAAGGCTGCAGAAGAAAAGTAGTGTTCCAATGCGTCAAAAATTTAGTGTACATTTATTGCAACATTAATCGACTTGATAGGCTGTTTAGAAAAACAACACTTGTCCTAAGAATGTAATTCAGCGAAAAATCTACATTGTTTTGTTGACCTTGATGTATGCCACTGTAAACAGTTTTGAGACCAAAACACAACATCACTGCCAGGAAAAAGACAAGCATTTGTGCATTTTTGACTCAAAACAAAGCATGACTATGAATTATTCACTGTTTTGCTCTGTATTATTCAAGAGGGGTGTGTCAGAATGAGCTCATCACAATACGTTGTAATGTAATTCAGCTGGAACACCGTAATATTCCTCTTAAGCAAAGTGTACCCATCAGTCATTCTGCCACAAGTATCACAAGCCATTAGACTGATGTCAGAATATTGAACTGCAGCTGTGCTTTACTGTGTATTTAGTATGAAGTACAACATGTACAAAATGATTTTGAAAAATGAAAAGGTTTAATACAGCAGAAAAGTATTTGAAATTATTAATGATCAATTTTGCTTATTTTATTTAATAAGTGTGGTTTGTTAAGCCCAGCATCCCTAGTCATATATTTCTATATTTGTTTGCTTGTTTGTTTGTTCCCAGTCTAAAATGGCTGGCTTTTAGCTTGTAAATCTCTCATTATGCTCTATTATCACCAATTCTTGAATTCAGTCTTTTTGTTTTGTTTTTCAACTTGTTTTTGAACAGTGAAAACAGCATTATTTGTGGATAATTTTTGCAATTTTCAGCTAAAAACTATGATCAGTTCCAAAAAGAAATGCAAAACCTGTGATAACTGAACAAAAATAATTTGACAAAAAGGCTGCATCCAATATTTGGCAATAATATACCATATTGAGAAATTAATAAACATTTTTTGTAGGCCAGTCATTTTTGGGAACACCACAAATGTAACAAGGTGGGAAAAAAATCCAAAAGAGTACAAAAAATAAAAAAATTTGAGCAAAGTTGCATTTAGTCCAAACACATTCTCTTTTAAAAAAAATATTTTTAAATGTAGCAAAGCAAAAAAAACAACAACAAAAAAACACAGTATGGCTTGTGCAATGATTAGCTTCATCAGCTTCATCTGCATGATTAGCTTCATCATCGTCATCATCCTCACTGCTGTCAGGTCAGATGTGAACTGGAAACTGCATCATTCTGACTAGAGAATCCAGCACACCGCTCCTGATTGGCTGGAAATGACATCATAGCAGGGTTACCAGTGATGATCAGGCTTTCCTTGCAGGCATATTGTTTTCCTTCACTACATCCCCCACCCTTGTCTTTTCAGTCCCTCGTTGTCACTCAGCAAAGGATTTCGAGGCACCTTTTGCAAACAATTCGCAGTATGCGTTCCTTTTTTTTTTGTCCTTCATGTCTGTGTTAATCCATTCCAGGACCTCGTTTGCTGCATTATTTGCTCTGTTGCCATGTGAAAAATCCTGCATGTGTGCACACCACTCTCCACCTAGCAGACAGCTGGATGACATCATCGCTAGAGCACTGCCGTCTCCCCTCCCCCTGCGGCCCCCTTCAGTGATCACATCCAGCATATATGAAACCCAACGCTCCCCTCCAGTTTATATGGGTGGGTGATCCTTTCTTCCACAAATTATGTGCTTATATATCATTTTGTTGTATTGTTAACTGCAAAAATGTTTTTTATGCAATCTTTTGCATTTACCCATGTGCATTGAGTTAATTTGTTCTTTTCACGTACGTCTCGGTTGGAGATGTATGGCAGGTAATTTAGTTTTGTTTGGTAGGGTAAGTGCCTGACGTCAGTGTTCTTGATGCACTGGGAAATAAAGTAGGTACAGTGTGTTCTGTTCCGCCATATTCAACATCCATATCAGACCGCTGGGAATATTTCCACCTCACCTGAGAGATCTCGAAACTGCAAACAGGTTCATTTAAGGGCCTTATATGGATGCTGAAATCATCAAAGAGTACCCTGCACATTACTGGCCACATTCACACAGCAGCAGAGTACAGTTGCCAGTCCCACTTTTGAGTCATTAAAGGGATAGTTAAGCCCAAACATTTTAATTTTATCATCATTTACTTAGCCTCACATTGTTCCAAGCCTGTATGAGTTTCTTTCTACTGTTGAATGCAAAAGAAGATGTTTTGAAGACTAGATAACCAGTTGCTGGTAGCCATTGTCTTCCATAGTATGAAGAAAAAAAAACTATGGAAGTCAATGGCTACCACAGTCTCAGAAAAACAAGGTAAAAAAGCTGTCATTAGGATGATACACTTCTGTGCATTTTAGTTGTTGTTTTTTTTAGGGTAGCTTTAGGGTAAGTAAATGATGACAGGATTTTCATTTTGGTGCAAACTATCCCTTTAACATGGTTACGTTCACACACATTTCGGTTATTTACTGAAGTGACAACCGCATTCTATAACTCAGCTCACACCCGTAAACTTTCAGGACTCACAACCGTATTTTTGGTGAAGCTAGTTGTTTGTCACATGCTGTACAGTGCGAGAAAACCACTCTGCTGCACATAGGCCTTTGGCGTATTTCCAACTTTCATTTATAATACGGATAGTTCTGGTCCTTGATTCTGATTGGTTGAGCCGCATTCGAAGCTGTGTTGCTCAGCAATCACTTTGTTGCAACCACAACCGTTTCTGAGGAACTACATTGTTTGGCGGAAGAATGTTTTTATTAATATCATTACATTTTATTTGCTTTTATTATTTGCTTATATTGTTTTATTTTGTGAAACCTTGCTATATGGAATAACCGTTTTATAAAAGCAATAATCCCAGTGAAGCCGTGGTTTACAGTGAAATTATAACAGCTAACAACGCCCCTTAGCTGTTATAAATTCACTGTAAACCACGGCTTCTTGGGGATTATTGCTTTATTATGGTTTTGGTAATTTACCGAGACCTGTGCACTTTACCAAGTCAGCTGAAGGTTTAGATCCAGTCACTGTCCTCAACCGGAGCTGCTCCCGTCAGTTTTGTGGTCTGTGTGCGACACAAATTCTCCATTCTCCATTGGTTAATTAAGATTTGATGAAGCTGTGCCTCAACTGAACTTTTGTCTTGTCAAATGTGATAAGACTTCGCAGTTTTGCACGTTGCATGTTCATACAGACCGTATTCAAGCCTCTATCGTAAACGTATGTGTGAACAGGACATTTTGAGACTCAGTGCAGTTGTCAATCCCAAAAATGGATGTTGTGAATGTAGCCTTTTACAAATCCCATACTAAAATGTCATAAAATCCATCAAGAAACTATGAATTCCAGAAATTAGAGATGCAACATGCATATATTAAATATAATTTTGGTTGTAAAATCAGGTTTTTCTTCATAAAAGGAACGCAATGTTCTACAAGCTGTCTTTGAAATTGTTAAAACACCAGTAATTGATTTGGCACAGGACCAGAGCAACAGATGGGCCATTGACAGACTGTTCAAACAGGCCCGGTCTGCCCGCATCCAGACGAGCATGTTGGCAAGGTTACTGTGTCATAGTCATCAAGACTCCAGCCATGAGTGAGTGAGAAGATGACACATAAATCCCTGTCCTCCTCCGTTTTTAGACATGACATTTCGAACAGCTCCCAAAACCAGATAGAACTGGATTAGCACACGATGCTGCACGTAATTAAATTCTAAACTGAAATGAACTAAAAAAAGGAATGCATGGATTCCAAGTCTTTATTTGCTAAGGAATGACATGTAGGAAAGCAAATGAAAATAATCTTTGTGCTATGGCTCCAATAGCCAGTTTTCCATTAAAAAAAATTGATTAAACCAACAATTTTTTTTTTAAATCTACTGATATTATTCAATATTTCCTAATTACTCAATATTTTTACCATGTTTAAAAATTTAAGAAATAATGTTTCCTCTGCATAAAGCTGCAGAATCTATGCCCTTTCTTTCTCTGAAACCAGCTTTCAACAAAGAGTTAACCACCCCCTATCTGCACTCCCAGCCATTCCAGCCCATCAGGAGCCTGCATCCCTCTCGACCAATCACAGCGCTGGGAGGTGATGTCATGCTTTATCTAGCAGAGGTGGTGCTGATGCTGCCAGGTTGAGCATCCAAACAGCAGCAGACTGTCAGACTGAACGCGAGGGAAAGACTCTGACAGAAGATCACAGCACACTGTCGGTGTTAAGGTAATATTGTATATCATAATCTGTTATTTACTGTATTATTCTTTTGCAGGACAAAGGGAGACTGGTGATCTGTTGGACTAAACTTTTATTCACTATAGCAAGTTGCATTCATTTAATTTTTATTCTGTTTTTAATAGCGCAGAAATCTAGTTTGGTATTCCTTAGATTCTGTTGCATTGCAGATTTGCGTGCTTGCAAGATTTAGAGCATGCAGTCGAGGTTATTAGACTTCTATATGTGCATAAATGCATATATAAGCATGATTGTTTGATTCCATGATTGCAGGATTTGCAACTGTTAAGAGTCTTAATAGCATATCAGAATCAATTTAGAAAGTGGTCATATGATATTGTGCCATTGAAACCATGTTATAGTCTAAAGAAAAATGTGCATTGCATAGTGCAAAGTGCATTGCATATTCGTGCAAGGTGAAAAATAGCTAAGCGGAAAAAGTGCATGGCTAAATTTAAAAAGGGGATGTAGGGCAAAGTGTGTATTTGAATACACAATGGTCTTAGAGGTCCTGCAGTGAGCGTGCTAGTCTGCGCTGTGGGTGGTACTGAGAGGTGAGATTATATAGCATGTTGGTGTGCAAAAGGCCATGGCCCCTAGAGCAGCACTTCCTTTGCTTTCAAAACAGCAAGCGTTTATTCCGATCAGAAGGCAGTGGGAGGTTAAAAAAATTACTTGCTTTTTGAGCTGCAAACAAATGCATGTTAAATTTTTATTTGTCTAATGTAAATGACAGTGCTGACAGGGTTGTGTACCAAAGCATGTATTATTTATTATATCAGCTGTGTTGCTGGCATCAATAAAATAGGAGGATTTCATTTTGTGTGCATGCAGTGTGATAGGGAGAGTGATGCATTGTCCTGTAATGGCCTACAGAATCAACATTTTTGCCTTTTATGTTATCAATTGACCCCTAAAAGTCTTGAAATGTTTTATAGAATAAGCCCATGCATTGAAAATGTCAGAAAGTTTCAAAGGTGTTAGTGGGTGCAGCGATCGTGAGCGTGGGAAATGAGGGGGCACAGTGAGGGCAGAGGCAGGATGAACGAGAGAGACTGATAGAGAAGGCGTGTAGGCTGAGAGACGATCATAAAACCTGAACAAACCTAATTCATTCATGCTCTCTTCTGCGAAATATTGCCATCAAGTATATTACAGTTGAATTTATTTGTTGTTTGCTTTGTTCTGTGGATTTGAATAGATTTTTTATATAGTATGCATACTACTATGTGCTTAGATGTAGCTGTGATTCTTTTACATTTTTTGCAGTATAAAGGTTTGATTTGTGCTTGTTATTCACAATCTACATTTGCTTGTGATGTTAAACCTTGTGGGACCTTTATGTGAGGACAAAGACATCCAGAGGAATCGATTTACTGTGGTTTCTGATTACATCATCGTTTCTCTCTCCTGTAGGATCAGCTGAGTTTGAAACGCCTCAGAGGACTCAGAAGGAAAGATGACTCTTGCAGGTACGTGTACATCCACCTGCGTGTTCGCATGTGAACTTGGGAGTGTTTAATGGAGCTGAAGGAATGATGTGTGAGCACATGGCATCAGTGATGACGTTACCTCAAAATAACTCTGTCTCTCTTTTGCAGCATACAAAGAGAAGATGAAGGAGCTCCCTCTAGTGTCTCTCTTCTGCTCCTGCTTCCTACCAGAGCCTCGGGAGAAGCCCACCAAGAAAACAAAAGGTATCTTAAAGGCACCTTTAAAGGTCTCAAATCTAAAATCTTGCATCGTTTCAGATGGATTTCCATGTTTTTACATATTCCAGTGAGCTAAATGGAACATTATACTGTATTCACATCAGTTCTCAATTAAGTAGTTTAAAATTAGTTGCATTAATATATATCATTCAAATCAGTCATTGTTGATTTTCTGTTGTAGATGTTGTGGACCTCAACCTGGGCATTATTAAAGACATGGAGGTGATCGAGCTAAACAAGCGGTCATCGGGCCAGGCCTTTGAGGTCATCCTCAGACCTCCATCTTTTGACGGTCAGAGGGAATTCCATCCCACTTTCCCACCTCGCAGAGACCCCTCACTGGAGGAGATCCAGAAGAAACTGGATGCAGCTGAAGAGAGAAGAAAGGTAAGGAACAGAGATGTTTTTTGTGGAGGATACTCTCAGTAATTCGTAATTATTCAGTTTCAGTTTTAATAACTTTAGTGCTTCAAATTGCACTTTTTTTTTTGTTGCCGAGACAGCATTCTAATTTTCCTTTTTTTTTAAATCTAATATTTTTATTTTATATTAAGTATCGATAATGCAACAGTACCGATAATGGATATGCTTATATTTGAGTCTCATATTGAGTTACATAAAATGCTTTATCTCCACAGTGTCAGGAAGCTGAACTTCTGAAGCACTTGGCTGAGAAGAGAGAGCATGAACGAGAGGTGGCCCAGAAAGCCATAGAGGAACACAACAATTTCATCAAGATGGCCAAAGAAAAGCTGGAGCAAAGAATGGAGAATAACAAAGAGAACAGGGAGGCCCACATCGCTGCCATGCTGGAACGTCTTCAGGAGAAGGTACGGTGGATTTTGACATCCTAACTTAGTTCCATTTTTTAAAGGTGCATCTTTATTATTTCTGCACCACTAGTGGGACAAAATGGAATTGCAATATGTTTGTTTGAGCGGCCCAGTATAGTAATACAATGCTCAAAAGATGGCATGAGTTTAGGGTAAGACCATCTGAATGTTGAAAATATGCATCAGTTTTGCAATTCCATTTGGTCCCACTTGGTAGATCTTTTCAAACACTTTAGAGTTAAGATTGAGCTATTATTTAATAGTTCTTCTTCTTTTTGTCTTGTGTTTTTCCAGGACAAGCATGCTGAGGAGGTGAGGAAAAACAAGGAACAGGTGGAGCTGGACTGGCAGTAGAATGACATGAATCAAGAGCATTTATTGTCCAGAATTTTCAAGAAAAACAACAAAATAAGGTCTAGCAGGTCCTAGTCATGCTAAGGAAGGCTGTTTTTTGGAATTGGAAATGATTCGAAGGCCTATAATATGATATTTGTAGCTAAAGATTCTTCTTGTCTGCTGCCAGGCAAAGCACTGTATCTCATGGATGTTGAATTGAGAATCAATTAGAAAATGCAGAAAAGTTGTTTGATTTGTTTGCCACCAAACTGTGTTTGAAAAAAAACTTCATTAGTCTTCATCCATCCCTTTAGTCTTTAATAATGGCTTTGCATGTACTGATGGGATAATAATAACGAATGACAAGACAGATGAAAACTACCAAGATGTGTTTGTGTTGTACTGCTGTGAATTAGCTGTTTGTAACATTGTCATTCAGTGTGGTAATGTAAACTTAGTACTGTAGTTTGGCTTTGTATTTATGTGTCTTAGTGTTGGTTTCTTGGAAGAATCATTAGTAGAATATTTGTTAGTTACCTGACAACAAATAGTGTATTAAATGTGGCTGAAATCAACGTTTTAATGCTTGCATGCCGTGATACACTTGATAAAACTTGTGAAAAGCCATTTGGTGTGTGACCGTGTGGTTTTTGCCCTGTTATTAATTGCTATATCTCTGAACTTTATGTTCCAGGTGCCTTGAGATCTTCTCACAACACATGCTGATCATATGGGAGACCATTCACCAAAGGACTGACTATCACGCTGAGCTTATTAGCTTGGATCATAAGAGATTATGACTCTGAAACCAGATTATGATATCGCTATATCATTGTAAGGTACGATGGCCATGTTGTCAGATGAACGGAACTGGCCGGCCAGCAAAGATTGTGACGGAATCTTTACCTTAATCTGAGAAACGCAGAGACGTATTTGCTTCTGCGATGAGCTTGAATGCCAATAGTGCCAAAAAAGAGTGAATGTGAGAGGTAACTTTGTGTGTTTCTGAGTATTTGGATGACGTTTGGACGGTTTCATGTACTTCGCCCCTGTGGATGCAGTCAGTTTGTCCTCTGTCCTGTCTTTAGGGCTCTATTTTTGGTAAACTGCTCAAGCTTTTGCCGCTGTACATATGTTCACTTGCCTCATGATCAGCTGGTGTCTGATTTGGCTATATAATTCTGTACAGAAATTGTGATATATTTTAGAAGCAGAGGGAATTAAAGGACTGCTGATATATTTTTGTCCTTGTGACTTCCTCATTATGGATTTTTATCAACAAAAAAAAAAGACCATCAGAACAATATATTTTTTTTCTCATTTATTGCATCAGTCATATCACATTTGGATCAATAAATAAATAGTTAATACAAAATATTTAAATAAAAATATTTTTTAAAAGCCAGTGAAAATAAATAACCTACATTTGAAAGCACATGTATAATGGCATTAATAAATTAGATTATTAGATGGATCAATTTGGATAAAGGGTTGAACTCATTATCTAAAAATCAGCCAGTATGATGATGATTCATCCAAAACAAAAACAAAAAACATAATCCATAAAATATCATGAAAATAAATAAATATCCAACATTTTGCAAACATGCGTATGATACCATAAATAAATTATAAAGTCATAAGTCTTAAGCCTTATGTTCTGGATTTGTAATACTGTAACACTAATGATCAAATACCTACAGTACTGTAACACCGTCAGGTGATTTTTAAACATGCTCTACATATGGACGAACACAGGTGCATCCCACTGCGATGGTTTTGTACTCAATTTTTAAGGAATAGTTGTGCTTTTCCCCTCGAATTTTCCTCAAGACCATGATTTGGGTGTAAATTGGTTTGGACTGGTAATCCTGGACCTCAGCGCCTTCTATCAAACATCCAGTCAGCGAACACTTTGCCACTGCGATGCTAGAAGGGTACACGCTCTCATCATGTGTAAACCTATGAAACAAAATGAATCATGTGAAGTTTTAGGTTTGCGTGTTGCAGCAGTCATATTATAATTATAAAAACAACAAAGAAGCATATGTGAATATGATACAGAAATGACGGTTCATCGTCATAACTCTTAAAAATAAAGGTTCCAAAAGGAAGGGTTTCGGGTTTTGCAAAGAACCTGAACAGTTATTAAAAGAACCATTTTTTAGTGTGAAGAACATTTTAATGATCTAAAGAATCTTTTTCTACTATAAAGAACCTTGTGCAATGGAACGGTTCCATAGATATTAAAGGTTCTTCATGGAACCATAAAGAATCTTTATTTTTAAGCGTCTATAAGGTCTTACGTGTAGGTCCATGGAGAGATGGAGTCGTTGTTGATTGGATGGATCGGGTTGGCTGAGGATTTGAACTCAGGATCCAAGATCAACCGGTATGATGATGATGGATCCGATTCTTCTGATGACCTGTGGTTTGCTTTCTTCTGAGGATGCTTAGATGGTGCTCCCTCAGCTCCAAATGATATTAAAAGGAGCCCCATCACACAAGCCACCTGCGAAACACAGACACTGTCATTTCAGACTCAATCGTAGTAGCATTGCGACTTGAGCAAAAAAAATCCTTAGGAGATAGTTAGCAAGTCGTCTTCGAACATTTCAGCAATACTCACCATGAGGAACTGGATGTTTAGCGCTGATGACATAGTTGCATTCATTTGACCTGTTTTGTTTTTTTCTGATGTCTTCTGTCAGTCTTAAGTCTTGCTGCTCTACATTTGAAGTGGTATGTGCAGTTTATATAGAGAGGCCTGTTCCTGCAATCGTGGCGGTGTAGGTGCACTTCCTGTGATGAAGTCTACCCTTTGATGGTAGTTTATTTTGTCATATTCAATGTGTCAGCAAAAATCACTTTGAGTGCATTGTGTCACTACAATCACATGCTATTTCCGTTTGCCAATACGTGGCTGACAAATGGGTTTTAAATAAATATTAAATATCATAAATACACAATATTTCATTTCATTGTATAAGGTACCAATATGCAAATAAATGATTCTAGAGATTTTCTCAGAACTTACGTCATTTTACCACCATATGGAGCTTGATTCCACCACAGGATAAAAAATGAAAAAGATAATCTCTACTTTTTACCCCACTATTCTGACTTTTTTACTCACAATTCCGGGTTTCATATTTGGCATTTCTAAGAAAAAAGTCAGAATTGTGAGATGTAATCTCAGAATTCTGATAAAAAGAATTTAAAAAGTCACAATTGCAAGACATTAAGTCAGAATTCTGACTTTTTTTCTTGCAGTTTTGAGTTTATATAGTACAATGATATAGAAGCTTGTTTCTGCAATGGAATGAAAAATAAAAAAAGGTAATTGCAACTTTTTATCTCACAATATTCTTGCAATTTTTAATCTCACAATTCTCACAATAACCTTTCTTCTCAGAATTGAGTCTTCTTCAGATTTTTCTTCCCAGAAGAGTTTATATTTCACAGTTCTAACTTTTTATCTAACAATTCAACTCATTTCTGACAATTGCGAGGGGAAAAAAAAGAGTCTGAATTGTCAGACAAAAATTTCACAATTACCATCCTATTTATTGGTGGATTCTTTTTTTTTTTTTTTTTGCTATTAAATTTAACCAACTGGACCCAAAGGGATATTTAGTGGATGTATGAACTCATTGATGTCATATGGACACATTCTATTAACATTTTACAACCAGGAAATACTTTTTGAATTAATTTTGAACTTTGGTTCTTTTGGTAAAATATTTAGTAAGTCTTTTTATTTCACATAAATGCTATTTGATTTGACATTTTGTTACCTAATGCAAAGAAATTCATACATTTTGTGTTTTTGAAGTGTCTAAGTACATTTTGTGCCCACATATTATTGTGTTTATTGCATCTCAGCATAGCAACCATTACATACCAACATAACCTACTTTCATTGACCGCCATCTCATAAGCACTCAGATCAGAAGGAATATATTAGTATGATAAAATAAATTCTTGCTGGGTATGATTCTGTCCACTATACATTGCCTTCTGTTAATGCCAGTGACCTCGATTGACATAGTTTGCAAAAAGTTATATCGACATGGAGACTTCCGCCCCAGTGTCTGTAATGGCATGCATCTCTCCGATGCACAGTTTCCCACTGGTGCTGGTTTACGATTGCGTCAGTTGCAGAGCAATTGCGGTTTTACCCTCTCTTACTCTAAAATTTCGAAGGATTGTGGGGAAAAGACAAGGCTGCATTTTCATGACTCAGAATTGAGGGTGATGCACATGCAAATGACAGTAATACAATAAAAGTAATCCCCCAAAACAGTATGACAGCTTTAAATACATGCATTCCAAAAGTGTTCTTGTTGTGAAGATCAAAAATGAAACTTTATTCAGTGTATACTGTGTTTTATGATTTAAAAATACTTAATTTAAAGGCACAACACACCCAAAAATGAAAATTCTGTCATGTCATTTCTAACCAGTATGACTTTACTTCATCCGTGGAACAAAAAAATAAATAAATTTGATGAACACTGGGGTCCAAACAAAAATTAACCCCACTGACATTCATTGTATGGACAAAAAATGTTCCACAAAAATGTGTAAAAAAAAAAAAAAAGCCATACCGGTGACAGAATTTTCAATTTTGGATGAAGTATGCATTTAAAAAATTCTCTGATTCATCATCTTAGACCATTAAACCCCCAATGTTACCAGATGTGACTCAGGCCTCTGACCTACTTCTTGGAGTTTCAAAAGGTCCAGGAATCTTAGATCTCCTGCTTTATTACTCATGGAAATGATTTCAGTTACTCAACGTCCAGGAACAGGGGCTTTTATAGTGACCCACAAAAGACCACAAATTTGGAGAATCTTCAAAAGAGTTGAAATCAATAACCTAAATTTCCACGCTGCATATTAGTCGCATCATTTCCACATCCGACTCTGGATTTTTACTACTGAATGCATATTGTGAATATTTCTACTAGTGTTCATATTACTAATATACTGTATATATATATATATATATGTATGTATGTAGGCCTATGTATATGTATGTATGTGTGTGTGTGTGTGTGTGTGTGTGTGTGTGTATATATACAGTATATATAATTATTTATTTATTTATACTTTTGAATTTTTTTGAGTTACAAAACTGCTATGATCTATTATGGATATTTCATTTCACATTGCCAGCTGATTAATTACAAACTTGGGAGAATCTTATAGTTTCATCTTATAGTATATCTTTGAATTAGACAGTGATGAAGTTCAACTAAAATGTATAAGCAGCTCTAAGTCTTTTTTATGTATTAAAGCAATCAGTAATATTCTTATTTCGTCACAGTGGTCATGCTAATGGTTTTCTTTTGGCCAGTGTATTTTATTGTGGTGAAATTACATAATGCAAGGCCGACTGATATGTCTCAAGAGCTTTGCTATATTTTCCTTCCATCAAAAGCAGAATGGTAAAATGAGGTCAGTGATTTGCTGAGTAGCTTCCGCTCGCTGTGTAAATGGTTCGCCATCAGTCAATTTGAAAGCAAGTAAAAAAAACCTACACAGAGAGGATTCCCGCATTGGAAGCTGCCACATCAAAGAACAGTGACATAACTCTGGGTTAAGCCACAGGGCACCCATGATAAAACTGCCCATTAATGGACGTCACACACTCAGACTGATTAACTGTCAACTTTGCAAAATCTGGTTTCATATCATTTTGGAATGGCTGCTTAATTATTTCTAAATGAAGCATTTTCTTCTTTTTCATTGTCTATAAATGTTAGTTTTAAGACACGCTTTTCCAAACAAATTCACATTATACGTAATAAAATTATAGGTAATAAAAGAAAAAGAACAAGTATACGAATACTGACCAAAAAAGGAGCTGTCTTTGCAAATGTGAACGGTTATGTGGGTGGTGAAAATAGGCCGGTTTGCATTGTAGCGCTCAGATGCTATAAATCTCACCACATAGAGCCACCGTATCAGTGAAAACAATCTATCAAGAGCACGTCTCACTTTGATGCTGGGATAAGCTCCCGTGCATCAGTACATACCAGCCACAGCATCTATGTAAGAATAAGCATAATTAACATTTTGCATTTATGCTTTCGACATGACGGAATTTCCAGAAAGACTCTTGAGATGGCAAATAGCTTTATGATTGTTGATCACTTTAGATAATCAACTTTCGTATTTGATATTTGGCATGTATTTGATAAAGAGAGCATTGCATTGTTTTTTTCATTGTTTTTGCTTATTCATATAGTTACAAATATTTGTTGATACACTGGCGTAGCCTGTGCATGCATTGTTTTAGTTCCGTACTGATCTGAATCAAATGAGAATAATGCAAAGACAGTGAGTAAAAGTAATGTTGTAACATTCCATTTACAGCTTTATACAATTACATTCTGTTCTTTTCCATATAAAAGAACGTTTTGTTAAGATTACAATTAAGTAATAAAATTGTTATTTCTGAATGTTCTCTGAATGTTCCAAATTTCCATTTTTTTATATGTAAAAAACTTTTTTTCTGGTTATGTGAACATTAGAGACAACATTAAGGGGAACATTCCATTTAATTATTTTGCAAGCATTATTGAAATGTTTCTTTTGAATGTTCTCTAAACCATCTTAGATGAACATCTAACTAAAATGTTTCAGAAAAACGTTCCATAAATGATGCATAATAATGTTTTGTTTTTTGCTAACGTTTTGAGAATGTTATTAAAGACCAGATAACTTTGAATGAACGTTCTATCAATGTTATTGGAAGAATGTTTGTCCATAACTTTAAGATAAGCCTTGCCATAATGTTAGCTTCACTAAGTTCCCTGTTAGATGGGTTAGTGCATGTCTAGTTGGTGAAAGAATAGACAAGCCATCCAGTCAAATTAAAGGGATAGCTCACTCAAAAATGAAACTTCTGTCATCATTTATTCACCCTCATCTTGTTTCAAATCTGTATGACTTTCTCTCTTCTATGGAACATAAAAGAAGATCATTTGAGAAATGTATTTTTATGCAATGGACATCTTTGGTAACCAAAACAGTTTGGTTACCAACTTCTTAAATAACTTTTTTCTTGTTCCACGAAAGAAAGTTATACAACATGAGCATGTGTAAATGATGAAAGAATTTTCATCTTTGGTTGAACTATCCCTTTAAATAACAATCAACAAAGTATTTCTGGTGTAGTTGGTTCACCATGGTGGTCTCCTTGACTTAGTTGTCTCATGGGTGCAAACCAACCAACCAACCATGGTAGAAGACAAGCATCCAAGGTGTAACATATGCTGGTCTTTTGTGCTTTCTCAATAAGATAGAAAGCAGGAAATTCATGTTCATTTTTAATAGGAAAATATATTAATTCATCCATTTGGCACATTAGGATGACTGTAGAAAGCCTTCATCACAAAGACCAGATAAAAACATTAATTCATAATTTAAGAACATCTTGCAAGATGTCACTATATATAAAAAAAGATTTTTCAAAGTTGTAAATAAAACTTTGAAATAAATAATGTTACTATTCAATGTGTTAATTTCTTCAATGTGTAATTATTAGTGACATTTACTAGCAATTTCTTAATGAAAACTGTTTCAAAACCATTTTCAGTGTATTAAACTGCCATGAAATTAATGCAAGTTGTGTTTAATAAAAAATTCTAAATGATTCTCCATGTGTAAAACCTAATCAGATAAGACACAATCAAATAAAGTTCTGAAACGTGACTGAAAGATTGAACAGAATCCAAAATCTTGATAACTCACCCCAAAAGCCTGATTATGATTCAGCATTTTTTTCCCACAGAAATTTGGTGGAATGGATCTGCAACGATGCCAACATAGACTGATCTTTAATCCGTAGGTCAGATTACTGGCAATGAGAGGAAAAATGTAGGTCTAAACATAGCAGCAATCACATATCAATTGATCTGATGAGGGAATCCAGGTCAGAGGTAGGCCATATTATCTATGCAATCACGAACAAGCATTGTATAAATAGATGAGGTGAACGAGAAACATTTTCACACTGCAAGAGAATAAGAAGAGGGCATTAAAGATGTTTCGGAGCTTCGTCAACGCTAAATACATGGTGAGATGACCGAAAAATTCAGAAGTTTAACTCTGTTAGCGATGCTAATAGTTATGCTAGCACTATATGCTTGCTTTACTAGAGATTAATCTTAATTTTTTTAGATTAAGTTTAAATGTAACATGTGCTGATGAAAAGAGGCCTCTGCTCAGAAATGGTTTGATTTTAATGAAATATAATAACAGATAATGATCTTTCTTTCAGGTTTTGTTGAGCTTTACGCTGGCGAACCTCACATTTGCCAAACAAGGGCAGAAAAAAATATGTGACACTAGTTTGACGATTTCCAATGACTTTCATGCCTCTCTGGATGCGGACGCAAAGGGAAATGGCAACATCCACAACCGCTCACTATCTGCATGGACCTGGATGTGAGTTGCAAAGTCACAGAAACTAATGCTACATTCGCCAAACTCATAAGTGAATCAAAATACTATGATTTAGAATTACAGACGTAGAATGATGTTGAAATCTGTTTTATGTCGCCAAATATAATTTACAGTTCATGACATACGTAAAGTTTAATGATGTATCAGGAATCAGATGTATTGTTTGGGAGGTTAACATCAAGCTAGCTGTCATGGCTACTATGTAAGCATTTTTAAGATACAGCAGGCCACGTGACATCAGTGTGAAACAAAGTAAATCAGGTCTTAGTTAGTTCTGTGGGTTTTGTCTCAGAGCAATTATTGTTTTCTCTGCTTTCAGACCGAAGTTTTCTCCACGCAGAATACCACAGGTCATCTTTGAAGCCCAGTGCAATTCAGCATATTGCACCCTTCCCAATGGCGTGGATACGAGACTGAACTCATTGCCCATTTATCAGGAGATCCTGGTGCTAAAACAGGATGTGGAGGACAGGAAGTGCTTCATGGCGACTTTTGAGAGAGTAATAGTGGGCTGTACCTGTGTGTGGGCCAAAACCTCCTAAAATTACTCGTATGTTTCCATGTTAGAATGAACTTATTTATTTGTTCCAAAGAAGCTGTGACTTTTAACAGATTGTAAGTTATTTTGGAGACAAAATAGTTCCTGAATTAAATTTGTTTTAAATGTTTGCATTTATTGATTTAGCAGACACATGATATTTATGTATTGATTATTAATAAAATATTTAAACATGTTTTTATGTTTTTTTTATTAATCATAACATTTATCTATCACTGATCATTATTGTGAACTCTCTGTAAGTCTTGAGGTAGTTAAACATCGTAACACTTTTTTCCTAAACAATGTTTGGATGGTAATCGATTTTACCGAAAAACCATAAAATAAAGAAATGTCAATAAAAAAGCATGTTGTCCGGTCGATAAAATTATGTTCTAAGAATATTTTGCTAATGTTTCCTTTAGAAAAAAAAAGGAATTCTGAACATTATCAGATATAAATACTTTTCTTGGTAATGTGCATGTGAAGGGAGCATTCCATTTTATGATTTTGCAAACATTACAGGAACGTTACTTTTGAATTTTCTCTGAACATTCTGAAACAAGTTTAAAAAAACAACAAAAGAGTATACATTTTTAATTTTTTTTAAAATGTTAAAGGGGTCCTATTATGCTCTTGTAAAGTTATTGTTGTTGTTTTTTTGAGGCTAAATCACGTTTTAGATAGGATGTCAACAACAGCTTAAAAATAACTGCATTTACTATGTACAGATAAATGCAGCGGTAATATGTATTATGTATATTGTTCTTTAATTCTAACATTATAACATGAATTGCAGTGAAACTGTTATACAGTTGAATTTATTTATACCATAGTCCCACAGACTTACACTATTTGTGGCGGCATATATGCAAATTCATTCTCTGCCAGCGGGAGGCGCTGTTGGAGCGGGAGAGACCGAGGTTTCCCCGGTAACACTGTACACAAAGCAGAGCTCCGCTCACAAATGCTGCTTTATCAGACATTACATGCAAGATGAAATGAAAATGACATCCAAAATTTTCTGAAGACAGTCGGTTTCCTTCAGATATACAGTGATATAAAAACACCCGCACCGGGTTTCGATTTTGAAACGTGCAGTGCTCAACCAAGCGTTCTCCCCCCCCCCAACCATTCACATTTCTGTAGGCGGGATTTATTTTAATGATATTCCACTTTGTGATATCACAAACACCTGAAAACAACGCTGTAGTCCAAACGAGCCTTTCGTTGTAGTTCTTGAAAAGGGATTTTTTAAAAACGAAATATCTCCCTTTGGAGTGGACTTTAAGATTTGTAACTTTGTAGATCTATTTATGCCCAAACATACACACTACACACTGACTAAAATACAAAAAGTGAAAAAGCATAATAGGACCCCTTTAAAAAAAGTTCTATAAATGATAATTTTTAAGTTACGATTTGAGAATGTTCTTAAAGACCAGATAACTAGAAGAACATTTGTTCAAAACTTCGAAAGAATCTTGCCAGAACATTAGCCAAACTTCTGAGAACATTCTGTGTTAACTGAGTGGCCTCTGTTGTACTATTTCAATCAAAGATAGTAGTTGCATTAAACATGACTATAATAGACCAGTATTGTCTCTCAACTCTTTATCAGACCCTGTAGCTGAAACAGGATACGGAAGACAAGAAATGCTTAAGTGCAACTTTGCAAGAGTAATAGTGGGCTGTACGTGTGTGGGCCAAAACTCCTAAAATATCTTGTTTGTTTCAATGTTACAATATACTAAATTATTGGTTCTGATGAAGCCGAGACTTGTGCTTTTACTTGTGTATTGCAATTTTTAATGTGTATTGTAATTTTAATATGTTATTTTGTAGACAAAATAGTTCCTGATTTACAGTTTTATTATATATTCGTTTATAAATTTAGAAGACACTTCAATTAATAATTGACAATTAACATTTTATGAATTTATGAATATGTGTACAATATAGCTTGTCACTGGGAACAATTTTACCTGATCTATGCCTAAAAGGTGCATATTAGTATCTTAGAGTAATATGTACCTATAAGGTACTACTATAAACCGTTTAGAAGTAAATAAGGTATAAAGTTGTACATCTAAGGGTACTGCCCCATTGAAGCTGTCAGCTGCGGAACCCTTAAAGGTACAATTTTATTTTTTACTGATGCTTTAGTATGAAGAGAGAAACTAGTCATTATATAATAAAGTAAATAGCAACAACTGCATCTTTTACCACATACATGTCAGGACGTGGATGTGGTCTCTGGTACTCCACACTGTACATGCCAGACAAACATTCACTATGGTAACCATAGTATCTGTTATAGACAATATTAGTTGTTGTTACTACAACAAATATTTGCCACCAATGTCATCCAAAAAGAACATAACTAAATCAAAGCTATTCTGAATGTTTCATGCAGTTGAAGTGTTTTGCTCTGCTATCTTATTTATGAACAGTGCAATGAATAAGATAATTTATTATTATTTTAAAGTATTAATAATAGCTGGAGTACACTTAACCCTTG
This sequence comes from Schizothorax lantsangensis, assembly GCA_027422415.1. Classification (NCBI taxonomy): domain Eukaryota; kingdom Metazoa; phylum Chordata; class Actinopteri; order Cypriniformes; family Cyprinidae; genus Schizothorax; species Schizothorax lantsangensis. Next base: position 25,771,613 of record CM049858.1, on the reverse strand, counting down.
TGCATCAATAAAAAAAGTTACACATAGGTCCATAGTGGACAAAAATGTCCATGTCAAAAAACGGTCATAAAAATTGAATCTTGCACAGACTTAGGTTTAGTCTAAATTTTAAAGAAGCCATGCAGATTGTTGTTGAAGTAAAAAAAGTTTAAAAAGTGAACCAATAAAAAAAGTTATACGTGTTTAAGTTTATGAAAATGATTTATGAACAATATTTTATATAAAATATATATTTTATGAAACATTTTGAACTCTAAACCTGCTAGAAAATCAAAGCCATAAATCTAAACAAGTTGTGTTCCAAATTTGAGGTTGATATCTCAAAAAATGAGCTTTCATAAAAATTTGTTTGGGAGCAGTACCAAATTTTCCCCATTAGATGCCAGCAAAACCCGCTGGCACACAGTGCTTGGATTTGTGATTTGCAGTCGAGTTTTTCTCTCTCAAAATTACAAGAACACACACGCACACAACACAATTTTTTTTTTAATAATAATAATAATAATAATAACTTTATTTTTATATAGCGCCTTTAAAACAGTTTTCAAACGCTTTACATAATAAAACAAACAAGTGAAAAAAACACACAAGACAAGCAATCTAAAACAAAGATAATGTAAAATCCAAACAATCAAGAGAAAGATATCTAAAAAAATGAGTTTTTCAGTAAGAAAAGATTTTGTGGCCTCTCTAATTTAAAATTTTCCAAAGCCTTAGATGCCAGAAAACCCTGTCCCTACAGAGTGCACACAGTGCTTGGATTTGTGATTTGCAGTCGAGTTTTTCTCTCTCAAATATTACAAGAACACACACGCACACACACAGTTTTTTTTATGACTCACATACAAACCACACTCTGACATCCATACCAACACACCCACACAATTATAGCTGCACTATTTATCCAATAATTATCTATAATAATCTATTATATGCAGAAGCAGAAAACAGGAATAAAGCGAGGATTTGCTTCATAGACCAAGCATGAAACAATGGCAGGTAAAAAAAAAAAAAATTTAAAGCCTTGCCAACAGAATGAAAGCCTATTAACAAAAATGTCATCATTTTACAGTTAAACGGCACTGCGATTACAAATAGCAGTTTTAATGGGTTTCAATGGGGACATTTTTGTCCAAAAGGTCCTGAGAGGAAAAATAGATTTATTAAAGGAAATGAGGGTGGAATGTTAAAATTCCAATAAAAATACACACCTGAGCCAAAATTTATGCAGTTAGCATTAACACAGGCAAAATTATCAACAAAAAAAAAAAAACTAAAATGGACAAAAATGTCCATAAAGTTGCACAAGGGTTAAATATGGTAACCCCAACCCTATGGACTTTTTTATAAGGGAGACCAATTGTTTATTGTGCATGTAATGTGACAGAGTGACCGAGGCCGTTTCACAGCCACGCCACTAAGTGGCGATATACAGAATATGAAGATACATTGTCTTTTACCGCCAGCCAGCGGACGGTAGGTGCAATTACACGCAAGAGCCTCAATCCTTCCTCTGTTTGTTTCTACATAAACATCAGCCTGGGGATGGACAAAGTTCCTTAGATTACCATTTGATCACCACCTTAGATTTTATTTCTGATTTACACATTTATTAAGCGCTTAATGAAGGTCCTTTAGCTCTAGCCAACGGGATTCTTAACTTTTCCTGCTGTACACATTGTCAAACTGTGGATTTACAGATAGCCAGTCGAGCTAGCTGGCTAAGGTAAATATTACTCTGAAATAATATGCAACATTAAGACGAGTTACATGGTTTTCGGTCGCGCATGTTCAGATTGTTGACAGCTCTTCGCTGATTAGAAAGTGCTGAAAGATTATATTTAGCTCTTCAAAGCTGTTCATGTGTTTTTTCAGCTCAGAAATTATTACGTAATTGTCATTTGGATTGTATTATTTACCATGTTTTTACTGTGGTAACAACTATTATATCTAACTAACTGTAAGGTTTTAGCTTAAATATTGAAGTAGATTTTTACTAAATAATTTGTGAATGAATGAGTCAGTGAATGAAACTAATACATGTGTATTACAACTCTTAGGTTTAAAACCTATTTAAGCTGCTATTTTACATAACTCGTTGTATTATGTTTTATAGAAACCATATTTGTATTAATCTAACCACAGTAAGAGTTGAAGGGTTAGTTCACCCAAAAATGAATATTCTGTTATCATTTAATCACCCTCATGTTGTTTCAAACTTGTATGGCATTCTTGAAGTCAATGGCTGCCAGCAACTGTTTGGTTACCAGCATTCTTCAAATTATTGTTCAAATTAATGTTCAACAAAAGAAAGAACTCACAACTTGGGTGAGTAAATTACTGAATTTTATTTTTGGGTGAACTATCCCTTTAAATAATGGTCACTACACAATAACCTTGGTAACTAACTGATTTTTTTTTTTTATGTAACTTTATTTTCAGTCTTCCAGTGGATTTCCTGATATCAAATTCAACTGCATCCGCCGCATCCATATCCTGTAAATGGGGAACAGTGCGCTCAAAGCTCATTTGGAAACATCTCAGAAGACCGGAGTCTTTCAGCTGACCGGAAAGGGTTTGCCAGAGGTACTAATAGGCTTGTTGTAATCATATTCACCACTCTGATGCACTTAGCAGCGATGTCCTCATGGATTACTAACAGCTCACTTGTCTTTGTTAATGTAGTTCCCAGAGGACCTGCAGAAACTCACCGGAAACCTGCGGACAGTCGATCTGTCCAACAACAAAATCGAGGTGCTTCCAGCATTCATAGGAGGCTTCCAGCAACTCAAGAGTCTTACCATAAGCAGCAATAAACTGAGTAAGTGTTGATAATTAGCTAAATATGGCCATCATAAAGATCAACTTATCATTCTATTACTTTAATTGTACTGTTTTTTGCAAAACAATTACATAGTGGTATATACCGTATTGACCCTGATTATAAGCGGACCCCCCTTTTTCAAGATGTACCTTTTGGAAAAGGCTTTTTGAAAACCAAATCTTGTGTTTTATTGAGACAGTTTTTTTTTCTTAAATTATTTTCATATTGCATATTTTTTTTCCTATTTTAATTTTTGTTTTGAATGTATGGTAAATACTGGTCAAATTGTCATTGGCTAACATCTTTGCATGTGAAAGTAGTAATCCCCTGTCAAACTGATGAATAGTGAATAGGATTGATAGTGATATGCTTCTGATGTCAATAGAGCAACAGTTTCTAAATGGCCCATTTTTTGGGTAGTTGACGACAAACAGTCTCATAATAGCTAATAAGAATTTATAATAATATTTATTGAGTATTGGGGAAGATTTATATTGGCCAATGTTTCTTTAAAGTTTTCCCTATTTTTAATTCAGTTTTTGGCCTTTACTTATTAATTTGTGGCCATCTTTTTTATTAAATTGTAATTTAAATATTAATATTTAAATATAAATAATAAAAATGTAATTATAAATTATAATTTTATTTAATTGAAAAACACAGATACTTAAAATTGATCATAGATTGATCATAGATTTTATATATATATATATATAGAAAATGTTATATAATTTGCATGTGTGGATATTATTACAATTTAAAATAACAGTTTTCTAATTTAATATATTTTAAAACTTACTTTATTCCTGTGATGCAAAGCTGCAATTTAGCAGCCATTACTCCAGTCTTCAGTGTCACATGATCCTTCAGAAATCATTCTAATATGCTGATTTGCTGCTCATTAAACATGTCTTACTGTAGTGTCTACATCTACATAGTAAATCAAAGTCATATTATTGCATAGGAGCCTGTATTCTATGATATGAACCCTTAAGCACTCCATTAGTGCATTCTTTTTTTTGTTTTACGTATAGCCAGTCTACCAAATGACATTGGGAAACTCAAGAAGCTGGAGACTCTTATTTTAAATGGGAACCAGTTGAATCAGCTTCCTTCATCGCTGGGTCAGCTGAAGTCCTTGCGCACCCTAAGCCTGTCTGGGAATCACTTCAAGGAGTTCCCTAGTGGACTTGGCACACTTCGCCACCTCGATGTTCTGGACCTGTCCAAGAATAAGATCCAGGTGGTTCCTGCAGAGGTGGCCGAACTGCAAGCCATTGAAATCAACCTCAATCAGAACCAGGTGAGTTTTTTTAGTTTACTGTGTATAGGAAATGTCATGGTATAGATGTCAGGGTTCCCATGCTTCTTGAAAGTACTTGAATTTCAGACATATGGATTCAAGGCCTGGAAAGTACTTGAAAACAAACATAGGTCCTTGAAAGTGCTTGAATTAAATTTTAAATACATTTTGTTTATGGCGCTATTTCAAAAATTGTCCTATATGTGCTGTCAAAGACAGAAGGAAACGGCACTAATGATTGGGGTGGAGATGGGGTAGCGTGAAAAAAAACTTAGCGTTTGTGTTGATGCGCACCTAGAGTTTTCTTACACCTGCTCCCGCTGAGTTTCTGACCATTACCGCCCACTCCCGCAATGTGTGTGTCCCGCTCCCGCAAACATTCTAATATTGTATATAATATTCGCGCTATCAATATGCGGGGTATTGAAATCACATTTGAATGAGCGCTCGCAGTTCACTTTCACTTTCGCGATCACGTGCACTCTGTGTAAAGTGAGCACATCTTTACAGTGCGTGAATAATTATTAGGCATGTTGATATTCTGATCATATTTTTTTCCAAGGACATTTTACCAATTCCAAACCACATCTATCTTAATAACTACTATTAATTTTGTATTTAATCATTTATAAGTGATTTATAATATATAATTGTCCATGAAGGCTGGAAGTGAAAAACTCCTTATATTCAGGTGTGCAGAATTATTAGGCACGTTTTCTTTTACAGATAAAATGAGCCGAAAAAGAGATTTAACTTATACTGAAAAGTCAAAAATTGAAGGACCAGCACCACATCCTCTTGTACCACTGTTTGAAGAATCTATCTTCCAGAATCTAGCAGGAGGTTTTAGGAGCTAATTTTTAATCCATCTCTGCAAGACAGACTGTTCAGGATAGGAGATGGACTGAAAATTAACGCCCAAAACTTACTGAGACATGGAGCTAAGGAGAAAATGTAGAACTTGAAAAAAAAAAGAAAAACAGCTTAGTGAAAAGTGTTTACAGTTTAAAAGCAAATAGAAAGTCCTATATTTTTTTTCTTTTCTTTATATATTTTTGCAGATTTGCACATGTGCAAGGTTTAAAATGTTCATGACATATTTAAAAAAAAATATTGAAATTTTGAGCAGCTGCATGTTTGAGCACCTGCATTCCTCTAGGTCAAAGATGAAAAAATGGGATTTAAAATAATAAGTGATTTACAAAATAATTTTAACTTGAGTTATTTATTAATGAGTAACGCGTCTATTGAGAGAATGTGCAAATTTTTTAAAGTTAACAGGTATTAATGTGTTATTACATTTAATCACTTTGTATTAATTTAAAATTTAAATCTCGTACTAGAACTACAGCAAAACCAGTTTGATGCATATTTTATCAATATTTTAGAAATTGTATTTGAATATTACCAGTATTGACTTCCAACGGATTTCATTAAATTCCTTTGAACACGACTGCTCAAAACTGTCTAAATTTATGAAACCTACACATTCAAAACATTATTTCTCTGAAATGTTTAATGTAAATGTTAAGTGTAAGTAAAATGTTTAGTACTGTAAGGTCTTTCATGACACTACATAAGCTGGGGTGTGAATTTGATAGGTGCTTGATATAAAATAAATGGTGCTTAAAAAAGTCCTTGAATCTTGTGTTCATGAAAGAGTGGGAACCCTGAGATGTGTCAGGGTAACTTTTGGTGCTGTGTTTGTTCTGTTTCAGATTTCAACCCTGTCTCCAGAAGTGTCTCGTGCTCCCAGACTGAAGGTCATACGGCTGGAGGAGAACTGTCTGGAGATCTCCTCTATCCCCCTCTCCATCCTCTCAGACTCCCAGGTGTCCCTGCTGTCCGTGGAGGGCAACCTCTTTGAAGTTAAAGATTTGCGTGACCTACAAGGATATGATAAAGTAAGTTTGTCAGTTTGGACTGCTCTTATAGCTCTAAGGCCTTTTATAAGGAGACATAAAAGTTTTTTTTTTAGTTTATATTCCAGGTCCAGTGTTAATAGTCAGTTTTATGTGTCTCATCCTCTTCTATAAATATCACATGTTTTTCCAAGATGGAAAATACCACAGTTTGAATGTAAAACAAAACTGGTCTAATTATTTGTTTTTGAAACAAAGTAAAATCCCCCAAAATCTAATCAGTCATTTCAGCAAGGTTTAATAGGATTTTAGAAGTGGCAAAAGTTTCACACTTGTCACATTTACACCAGGGATTAAAAGACAAAGAAAAAAAATTCTAATATAATTTCCCCCAAATATAATCCCTTAATCTAAGAGAAATTTGAATGTTTCAAGCAGATATTTTCAAGGAAAGTGTTTGTTTGTTTGTTTGTGTGTCTGTGTGTGTCTGTGTGTGTGTTTGTGTGTGTGTCTGTGTGTCTGTGTGTCTGTGTGTCTGTGTGTCTGTGTGTCTGTGTGTGTGTGTGTGTGTGTGTGTGTGCTAGGGTTGTCACGATACCATAAAAATGTCTTACGATACTATACCAGCTGAAGTATCACGATACCAAGTAGTATCACGATACCATGCAGCATTGTGTTAATTTAAAATTAAATTCTAAAAAAAAGAATCAATTTCATAAATAAATAGATGTAAATGAAGAGAGACAATATTTTTCTCTGAATACTTAATGTGAATGAATGACTGGCTATTGTTATCCATGAGATGATCTAAACAAAACTCATCTTAGCACTGCACAGAAGCTGCATGAAGTGACATTTAGATGTGCATTTATACATTTAGAGTATTTATAATTACATAAATAATGTTATGAGATTAATGTTTTAAATACTAAATTCTGAATATAGAAATATGTTGGAAAATAATGTAATATGCCTACTTTTAAATGGAAAACTTCAAACGGCCAGCAGGTGGCAGAAGTTCGTGATTGAATCACTGAGTCATTCAAACGATTCTTTCAAAACGGCTGAATCCTTCAGGAGCGAATCAAATGACTGTTTTTATGAATGGCTCAGTGAATCAGTGATTCACCCAAGACAACGCGGATTTGGATTCGAACACAGAAACGAAACAAAAACAGCACTCTTGCTCGGGTCATATTGCCGAACTGTCAGGAGCATTTTTTGCTCGCATATCTTGACATTTTCAAGTTAGCAGAATGTATATTAAAACATAACATTATAAATAAATAAAAAAATATATATATAATGATTGATAAGAACCAAGTGCAAAGCCGCTATGTTGATGAATGGAACTGCGTTCGTGATCGCAAAGATGCTTCCAGAAACGAACTATTACACCTGTTCTAGAAGTGGTCAAATGAATAAAACTGCGAGAATACTTTCTTGTAAGATATTATGATGTTGAATAAGTGATGCTTGAGCTGCTTTTTTTTTTAAATGACATCAGACGGTCTGAATCAGACCCTTTCTTCTGATAAACTGCAGCATGAACAACGACGTGCAAGTGAACTTTCATTACAAACTGAACTGAAGCGTCACACTCAATACCATATAAAGTGTATACACAGACTACACAGAGAAAAAATTTTAACTTGTAATTTCTGTGGCATGCATGTTCAACGTTTGAACGTTTTAAACAACTGCCGTGCATCCTCAATCTTAACTACCTTATGATACTATTTTGCAATGGCACCGCGGGTTTTTTGTTTGTTGTGTGTACTGTGTGTGTCTGTGTGTGTGCACGCGTTTTTGTGACAAATGAGGACATAAATTTGTATGATGACATGGGTATGACAGGTATTACAAGGAGAAGGTGATTTATGAGGACATTACCCCATGTCCCCACTTTTCAAAACGCTTATAAATCATACAGAGTTTTTTTGAGAAAGTAAAAATGCACAGTTTCCTGTAAGGGGTAGGTTTAGGTGTAGGGTTGGTGTAAGGCAATAGCACATACAGTTTGTACAGTATAAAAACCATTACGCCTATGGGATGTCCCCACTTTTCACAAAAACAAACGTGTGTGTGTGTGTGTGTGTGCGCGCACATGTTTATGTGGTTTATGAGGACACAAATTTGTATAATGACATGGGTATTACAAGGAGAAGGTGATTTATGTGGACATTTTCAGTGTCCCCATAATTCAAAAGGCTTATAAATCATACAGAATGAGTTTTTTTGAGAAAGTAAAAATGCACAAAGTTTCCTGTGAGGGGTAGGTTTAGGTCTAGGGTTGGTGTAGGGCGATAGAAAATATGGTTTGTACAGAGTTTTCATTTTCCAAAATGAGCAGATCATTTATGATTACACTAACTTTTAAATGGTAGTGTAACCCAGTCTCCAGAAAAATATTAAGCAGAAAAAAAAACTTTTTTCAACATTGATAATAATAAGAAATATTTCTTCAGCATCAAATAATCATATAGTCTTAATCATGTGATTTAGGAGCCTAATGCCAATCTACAATAAAAATAAATGTAAAAAAAAATTTTTATACTCTTTCTTTCTTACATATTCATATAATGACTTGCTTTAATCTTTGTTTTTTCAGTACATGGAACGTTTCACTGCAACCAAGAAGAAATTTACATGAACGGTCAGAGGCTTGCTGCACCTGTCCTCTGCGCTGGGATTACCATAGAAAGGTTTCAGATGGGACTGCTTGTGAAAATGGCAAGACGGCAATGGAAAAATGGTTGAGACTGCTTCACAACCCCAGCCCTGCTGCTCATCGCATTACAATACAGACAGCAATGTATGGACCTTGCATCACTCTTTCTTTTGCAAAGATTTTATAAACCGAAACATAATGCAGACTCAGCTTCATGAGGACATTAACACTGGAGAATGGTTTATTCTGTATATTCAAGTGCACTAATGCCACGTCTGTCTATAGAACATCATTCTTTCAGAGAAGCTAATATAACAACTAACTAACATATTGTACGTCCTGTACCCTTATAGTATGTGCTATTGCTCAGCATTTATTGATTAGTTTATTTTAAAGCATTAGAGACTTTGTCTGTTATTATTTGATTAGAACATTGTTTTGGGCATCAATGAGGTTTTATCTGTTTAACAGTATTTTGATTGAACTGTGATCTCAAAACTTCCGATAAAGAATATTCGCTGTGATATTTATGAAGTAGCCATTTTTTTTCTGACAACAAAGGCTGCATATGAGTTTCAGTGTTGATTACTGTCCATGAAATGCCAGTGGATATTCATATTTATAACACAACATTCAGTTTTAATGCAGTGCATTTGCTTTTACACATTTATACATGCTGCATGTTTTCTTACCATAAAAGTGTGTAACTCAAAAAGCATTTTAGTGAAGGATTATGTATTTTCATGCAATATTTGAGATCTAAATCTATTGTTCTTTATGGTCATGTCTATGTATCCGTCTATTATTAACACACTTGAATGGCATCTTATCTGTTTAAAGGGATAATTTATTCAAAAATGAACATTCTGTGATCATTTACTCAGCCTAAAGTTGTTCCAAACCTGTATGACTTTCTTTCTTCTACTGAACACAAACGCAGATGTTTTGAAGAATGTGGGTAACTAAACAGGTTCTGGTCCCCATTGACTCCCATAGTATGTGGAATGTTGACAGAATTTTCATTTTTGGGTGAACTATCTCTTTAACCTAGTGCTTCTCTCAGTGAATGAATATATGCACATTAATATCATTTGTGTTAAACCTCTGAATTTTATAATCAGAAATATAACATATTACCCAAAAGCAGTCATAAGTGACTTTTACTCTTAGACAGCATTTGTAAAATACATGTTCCTTCTTCTCAATATACTATGCCACTACCATTATTGTTATGCTGCAACATTTAGCCACAGAATAAAGCTTGCACTGTATTAAAACTACAGCATCATCAAGTAAATTGTACATGAATGTTCCCCTCAGGATGAATAAAGTACATCTATCTGTCTACCTACAGTATTATTATACGCGTGATTATTGATACAAGCAAATAGTGTGGTGCATAAGAACACAACTTGGGACATATCAATGATTCAAATGATTTGCTTTAAGACTAATAATGTTTCAGTTATGGATTATTATGTTTTTATCAGCTTCTCTGGCAAACATTAGTAGATTTTAATGCTATTACTCCACTAACTAAATTAGTTTTGCAAAGATTATAACATTACACACCTTTTGTTTACAGAACTACTTCCCTGTGTCTCTTTTTAAACCCATAATATTTCTATTCTAATTGGACATATATTGAACTGTCTTATATAAAGGACAACAAAGCTCTGATATTGAATGCTGTATTTGAAATTTTGTTCAATGTAAATTCATAATAACTGAAAAATACATTCAGTACAGAAACTTCAAAAATATGTATGAATCAAGAAAATAAAGAAATACAAAATAACAGGCACAGTACAACAAAAACCACAGGGTGGTGCTATAACCCAACATAGAAAAGAACACTGAACTGAAATGCACATTACAATGAATTATATAAAGTATTCACCATATTTATGGCTTGTTTAGACTGTAAATAGAGCAGCAAGATCACATCTTCCTAGAACACAATAAACCGTAAACAGCTGTTCAAAGAGCTGAGATTCTGAAAAGGTGCGATAACATCTTGTTTATTCACTCCTAAAAATACTTCAAATATCTGTATTTCATATAAGATGTTGCACAAGCAAGACCATTTCAATACACTGTCAGGAAAAAAAGCCACCAAAAATGGCAAACACAAACTGTTTCATATCATTTGTATCTGGACACAGTGATGAGGCAGAAATGTAAAAAAGTAGGAAACCATTTTGCTAGCCAGACATGGCATTACAAATTACTACACACATCAGAATTGTGTTCAAATGCCACTGAGCAGAACTGAAATAGAAAATGAGCCCAGTCATCAAAATACAAAAGCACCACATTTCATGGTAATACCTACACCTGTAATTATACAACATTTTTGACGTGTTTGGTGTAATAATCTTTCAAATGGTGTTGCATTGAATATGCAATAAAATAACAAACTTTCCTCACATTTTAAATGACAGACAATACACCAAAGTATCTGTTTTTAAACATCAATAAAGGTATTTAAATCATGATATACTGTACATAAAATGGCACTATTAAACATATCAGACTGGTCAGATCTCAGGTAGATCAGGCATGTTTTATGGTGTATTTGCCTTTCTGAAGCTGTGAGATGTAGAGTTTTGACTTGCTCCCATCGACTCGTTTGAACCAGACTTCATCATGATTGATTGTAGTTATTATAGCGCTGTTTGAAACAGAAGACAGGAGAAAAATAACTCACAAACGTGCTGCAAAATAATCAATATGAGCTTGGTATTTCAGGATCCCTCACCTCGTAGGATACTCGTCTTTCTTGTCGATACATATGGCTTGTCCACGGCTGTACCATTCCCCGTCGTAAAACAAGCGTCCATCCTCTGAGCGGGCATTGTGCTGGTGTTTGTCACTCTTTGAAGAGACTAGAACAAATGATGCAAGTTCTGCTGTTACTAATGTAACAAAAAACAACTTGAACATTAAATAATAAAGCACCTATAGGATAAACCAATATAGCTGCAGCAACTACACAAACATGATGTGTCTATATTTAACTGGCATTTATTAATAGGTTACCACTTCGGAGTTAGACGGGGTCATTATGCACCAAAACTCCAGGAAGTTGCCCAGAGCAAAAGGGACTTTTGTTAAAGGTCACTATAGGGAAATTCTACAACAGTTTACTTTTTGGTTTAGTAATGAATACTTTTTTTAACCAAAAGTGACAGTAAAGACATTTATAATGTTACAAATGCTTTCCCTTTCAAATAAATGCTGAATTTGTTAACTTTTCTCTTCATTAAAGAACCCTAAAAATTTCACAATTTCCACAAAAAAGCACGGATGTTTTCAACATTATTATTAAGAGATGTTTTTTAACAGCAAATCAGTATATTAGAATGATGAAGACTGGAGTAATGATGCTGTAAATTCAGCTTTGCATCACAGGAATAAATAACATTTTAAAATGTATTAAAATAGAAAACAATTATTTTTAATGTGCAATAATATTTCACAATATTACTGTATGTACTGTATTTTTGATCAAATGAATGCACCCTTGGTGAGCATAAGAGACCAAAAAGACATAGAACAATTTTTTTAACAGTAGTATTTAGTATTCAACTAATAAATCATGTAATATTACATTAGAAGAATAATTTACTTCAATATAGTTATGAAAATCAAACAGTAATAGATATGATCTTACCATCAGTCTTTACTCTGTGAGGTCCTAATGTTGCCATGGCCTACAAGATATTAACACAACACATTTACTTTACAATAATAATTTCATAGAAAAAAGGGTTATGTTTTTGACAGTCTAACCTTTCTGATAGCAGTCCAGTCTTCCAGTATATCCAGGTCTTGCAGCATGTAAACTATATAAGGTCGTGCACATGTTAAGAAACTTACAAATGACAGACTTTTCAAGCAAATTCTGGACTGATTATAGGTATGTAGAAGTAAAGGATATCTGACACAACGACAGGCTTTTTCTTTTTTTCTGGACTGAAGGGATCCTTCTTCTTATTTTTTCTTGATTGTAACTCATCGTTCCAGAGCTCTGTAGGGGAAATATGACAAAGATTGTATAAATAACACAAAAAACTAAATTATTTGTGACAGTATTCACAATTTCATTACCTGAGGTAATATCTATACTGTGACGGTCTTCTTCCAAACGTCTGATCTTCTCCTCTAGTTCACTTTGCACCGTATCAAATAATAACAGTTTTTCACTCTAGAAGAGATCAAATGAACCAAATTAGAATTGTATTTCATTTTGAAAGTTTGTTTAAATAGATGCATGCTTTTAAATGTCAAGCTTTTAGTGCTGTTAGAGCATAAAACAGCTTCAAGTAATATAAATACTCCTGTATGGCTCTGTTATGATGACTCAAAAAGACATTTCAGACATGCATCGTTGTTTAGGTAATAGCAGATTACATCTGTAAAGCTCACCTCCCAGTGCTGTAACGCTGCTTGGGTTTCACAGTCGTATTTATTCTTCACTGATTCCAAGCACAATTCTCTGTAGATACCTATGCATGAATGTATTATTCGACAATGCACTTTCTTACCAAATAAAACTTGTGTAAATGCACAATTTCAAACAACAATAATCCCATGTTCAGTTTGGACATCAGACCGACCTGCAACTTTAGTTCTAATCTGCATGTTCTCCTGAAGATTTGCAAGCGGTTCCAGGTACTCTGGTGCCTTTCCTGACATCACTTCCTGAAGTTTGGCATCAACTTGACTCAGTCTCTCTTTATATAAACTAAAGAAATTATGAACACTTTGTGACCAATGTGGAAAAGTTTGTATACACTTGTAAACAACATATATTCATGCACAGATTAAATACAAACAAGAGGATGGTACATACTGGTCTTTGAGGTCAGTGAACTGTTTTTCTAGATTTGTCATTTCGTCAATGCATTCCACCCTTCTCCTTTCACAGTCCTCATCATCCATTTCTGTAAGTAAAAAAAAAATATTTTTTATTCACTTAAAGTAATAGTTTACCCCAAAATGAAGATTTGATGAAGATTTGCTTACCCTCAGGCCATTCAAGATGTAGATGAGTTTGTTTCTTCATCAAACCATATATGGAGAAATTTAGCATTACATCACTTGCTCACCAATGGATTCTCTGCAGTGAATGGGTGCCGTCAGAATGAGAGTGTAGTCACAGTACATTAATTGATGGGCTTGGGTCACATGGAAGTTTTGTGGATGACTTATCAGCTGTTTGGACTCTCATTCTGACGGCACCCATTCACTGCAGAGGATCCACTGGTGAGCAAATTATGTAATGTTTCTCCAAATCTGCTCATATGAAGAAACAAACTCTTCTACGTATTTAATGGCCTGAGTAAATTTTACATTACATTTTCTAATTTGCATGGTTCTTGTATTGCTATTTTAATTGCAATGCATTTTAACATGTATCTATCTATTCCTATATATCTACCCACCCAGTGAAAATCAAGTCTCATTCGCACCTGAACTTTCCCCATCTTCAGAGACAGAAGAGCTCTCTGTATCTTCATCTTCTGAGCTGCTCCCCTCTTGCTCTGCGAAATCCACCTCCATCTCTTCATGGTTGCTCTCCTTCTTTTCTCTCGAGTGCACTGGCATCCCGTCTTTTTAAAACTAAGACTACCGAGAAATCTACTGAACTAATTCTCAACTTTAAATCAATATTTTATGTGAGCAGATGTGTTTGTTAGCGTGATGTTATTGCTAAAAACAAAACAGACATATACACATCTAACGTTAGATGTATCATGCTAACAAACGTTCAAATCCTGCAAATCACCAGTAGTTGTCGATTAGTCTAGATATGATGAAAAGAAAACAGGCACCTCTTGCTTATTAAATCGCTTGACCTATTTTAATATTTTTGCAAACCACAAAAACCCCTCTGTTTTGCTTTTTTTTTTTAAGCCATGCTACCCTCTGAAAAGCTGGGACAGTGGCGCGGAATATGCGCTGTTGTATCTCTCTGGGATTTGTAGTTTTTATGGGGACACCGATCCTTCCGGTACTATAGTTCTTAGTGGCGTAAAGAACTACAGTTCCCAGTCGTCACTCGTCCTGTGGAGAGCGTTGTTTACGGCTACAAATACAGGCTGTATAAATCAATGGACGACTGGATGAAATGATTGTGTTGTTTTAAGTGCTGTATTAAGTAAACTTATAAAATCTAATTTATTATTAACCAATTTTATTTTCAGACAATTTCACAATTTTCACAATAATTTAGAATCTCCAAATATTATCATACTATTTCTTTTGATGTATGTTTTTCTTTACTTGTCAAGTTTTTTTTTTCTTTTTATTGATTTATTCTCAAAGGAATATGTCACTCAAAATAAAATTTATAACATAGAGAAAACAAATATTTTTTTTCTATTTTGGAAAAACTAAACCATGAAGATAAAGTTTGAAGTTTTATTGTGTTTTCATTAGTTCACTCATTAATTCATTCGTTTATTCAGTTTACTTGTTTGCTAGAATATACGAACTAATACAGAACAGTATCAGGGCAGGGAAACAGCTTACAACTTATATCACTATTATTTTACGATTATTAAAAATCTGGAACTTATAGGGGTGAAGCATGCTAACTTTTCCTCATGAATCAACAAAAATTAAAAAGAGGTTAAATTCTGAGGTTAAATTGATTATTTAATTAAATAATGTATTTCATTGTAAAGTATATGTTATATTTAAGTTATACATTTACGTATGGAATGCAAAAACATATAGGCTAATAAACAGATCTCATTTTAACAGTTTAGAAATGTCTTACACTTTTTGTCAAATCATCTACTGATACTTAAAAATGAATGAATAAATATTGTTTATGAATGTGAAATATTTGTCCTGTGGATTCTGGTGTGTGATAGCGTTGAATGACTCTGGTCTCGATTAAGGTGTTTTTCATGTCGCGTCCTCCGCCATGTTTTCAGATCTTCAGAGAGGTGTGTAGTTCACAAGACACACACACAGAGGAGGGCTGGCTGTTCTTTTCTTTTGTCTGACCTCCTCTGCAAAAATGCACGCCTCGCCTCTATTTCCTCAAGTTTCCTTACAACCCATAACACCTTTCGAGCCGTAAATTTGACAACCCCCTCCATGTTTGAGGGAATTAACGGAAGATTATCATTAGCTCTTCAAAACATCTCGGAATGTTCTCTAAAAAACCTCATGGAGATGTCAGGAAATCGACACAGAAAGTGCTGGACCCCAAGAAAGACGTGCTGACAAGATTGAAACATCTGAGAATCGTTATCGGTGAGAAATAACATTTATACTCATTTTATGTTCCCAATGTTGCCTTGCAGGGAGCTAGCATGCTGTATAGACAGGAGAATGAAGGCAGCATCAGCAATGGGGTGTTTACTCGTATTTTTTGTTTGAAAACATTTGACAATTATTGACAAGTTTGCATTTAGAATCGTGGCCAGATATGCAGTGGTTTTATAGTGTTTTGTGTCGTTCTTTAGTATGGTTGAGTGTTTTATGTCTTTGTAGTGGGTGTTGTTTTGGTATGACATGCACTGGTTTCACTGGAAGCTCTTTAGATGTCAGTGAGTCTGTTGAGCAGATGTTCTGCATGCACATTTTGACTTTTTTTTATTAAGTTTAATGGTTATTCAAATAAATAATTGACATTCCCTTGTTAGGTTTATTAACCTGTGTATTCATGTATTATACGTTATATATATATATATATATGTGTGTGTATATATGTATATGTATGTATGTATATAAAATTTGAATCGGTCACCCGATTGAAATTTTATGACAGTTTCACTGAGAATCAAATAATCAGTTATGATCAGCACACCATGTGCATTCTGCAAATTGTAAACAATTATATTTACTCTTTTACACACATTTGTCTAAATGCAATATGCTTAAATTAATAAGAAATGCAAATCTTGTATGAACAAAAACTAATTTTTCAGAGATCTGAAAGTATTGTTTTGAGAAATAAAAAATACCATTCAAGAACTGAGCCAAAGCAATTTGGAAAAACTATAAATGCAGTTGTTGTCTCTCAATATCAACAATAACTGTTGTTCTTAAAACAATAAAGGTAAAATTTGCTGGAGATTAGTTCATATTTTGGGTGGGGGACAGCAAAGATATGGTTCTCCAGGACTGGGTGGGACGTCACAGAATAACAGAAATAAACCATCACTTCCTTTGGGATTTGTTAAGGAAGTCAGAGAAGGAGTCTATGTAAGGCCGGTTCCCTCAGATTCCTGAGTTATTTAGTTTTAAAGCTGCACTGACTTCCTGAATGTTGGACATGAGGATGGTTTATGTAACATGGCAGATTCTTCAGTGAAGGTGCAGTGTCTGTGGTTAAAGAGTCTGTTTGAGATGTTGGCCTGCCCCGAGTGGTTACTGTCCAATCACGACCCCATTTCCTGAATTGCTTTCTGTGGCGTTATCTGGCTTCCTGGAGCCATTGTGTTACGCTGATGATTGTTTAGAAACTGAAAACTATGTGATGTTGCTATGAACGGCTAGGAAACTGCCTCCATCACAGTGAAAAAGGAATTGTTAAAATGTCATTGTGTCTGTGATTGTTTGAAAGTAACACTTTTTAGTAATATTTTTTACATTTATATTTATTAAAAAAAAATAGCTTAATATACACTGTTTAAAAGTCTGGGCTTGGTAAGATTTAAAATTTTTTTTTTGAAAAGAAGTATCTTATGCTCACCAAGGCTGCAATTATTTAATAATTTTTTTTTTGTAAAATTTGACAAATTATTACAAATTAAAATAACAGGGTCTTATATTAATACATATTAAAATGTAATTTATTTCTGTGATGCAAAGCTGAATTTTCAGCAGCCATTACTACAGTCTTCAGTGTCACATGATCCTTCAGAAATCATTCTAATATGTTGATTTTGTTCTCGAAAATCATTTTAATTGTTATTATCAGTGTTGAAAACAGTTGTTCTGCTTAAGTTTATGGAGTTTATGGAAACCATGATATATTTCTTTACTGTTCTTTCAGAAGAGCAGCTTTTATTTGAAATCTAAATTTTCTAACATTATAAATGTCTTCACTGTCACTTTTGATCAATTTATTGTGTCCTTGCCGGATAAAAGTATTAATTTCTGAACAAAATCTTAGTTTTGAACGGTAATGTACCTTAACAAATCACCAAAGTGAGTGTGAAAAAGATTGCATATAAGTTTGAATGCATTAAACATGAAGAATTGCTAAATATTATGGTATCATGACCCAGTTATTGATTTAATGTTGTATCACCATGTCATTGCTGATTCCATCCTGAATTTACAGCAACAGGGAATTTTTATTATGTTTGGTCCATTTTGGTTTTTTCTCTATAAAATGATAGGCTCAACATTCACATATGAAACGCTATTCATTTCACACGTCCACTTATTGTGACCTAGATCAGAGCCTGTGCACAACAGCTTTTGTGCATTGGGGGACCTGAGGAAGTGAAGTGTAGCCTAAATAAACGGATGGGTGTGTTTGCAGAGAAATGGCTCTGATAGGAAACACAATGTTTGAGATTTTAAGAACTACCTGTTATTTGATGCAAGTGGGACTGTTTGAACTGTGTGAACTTGTGAATATAATGTGTATTTAGTTCAGACTGTAGTCTGTTGAAGTTCTGCATCACTACATTAGCCTTTCTGTGCACTAGATCAATCGGCATCCTTAGCATGCTGGGCTTGAGAATTGCTGATGTGAACAACAGTCATATTTTATGTGAAGTCAATCATTAAATGGCCTCTCAACAGATTGCCGCACACTCAATAACTTGTGAACTACCACAGATCTTAAGGTTGATTGATGCCGATATTGAAATGACTGCATCACTATTACTATTGCACATACTTAGGGTTAGAGATTTGAACAAACTAAAAAAGTACATGTAATTTGACCTGCACCATTTGTATTATGGATATTAAAGGTATCTCATTAAAAAAATCCCATAGACTTACATTCTTTTTTCTTTGGTTAGAAAGTTGCAACCACATGGCAACATCCTGGCATCAAAAGGATTGTATTTAGTTCTGCACCCTCATACATTGTGCATTCTTTAAAGATTGACAGTTTGGGAGCGTCTGTGGCGTTGTTCTTTTCGTGGCGTTCAGTTCATCTTTAAAGATGAGGGCCATTATCTTTGAGTGATTCTAATACACCGTCAGGCATTTGGGCTCGCTGCTGTGTTCTATTTTAGATCACAAATATTTCCGACAGCCAGTGTAGCACCATCCGTTGGTCCGTTCTTTCTCATGTTGTGTAGTTTCAGCCAACATTCCCCTTCGTCTGTCTGTTCTCAAAGATTTTTGAAATACATCACAATCTGTAAAATTGGTAGGGATCTGGTTCACTACTGCACTGTTAGTCATTGTCAGGTTGAATAAGGGATGGACATTGTGAGGATTTTTGTAATACCCAAAGAGATCAAATTATTAATAAATCAAAGTTCAACTGGTTTCTAAATAAAAATAACTATTAATATATTATTAATAATGTTCATTTAGAAATATTATATTTTATTATAGCATGATTATTTTTGACATCCCTGTATAATACTGTTGTCAATTACTATAAAAAAAATAAACCAAAAACAAAAGTAATGTGTATGTAAAAAATATATTTTGTTTTATTTGCACATCACTAATAATGCCCTTATAAATAGGGTGTTTTTGAAAGTGACATGAAAAAAAAATGCATTAGTAAAAAGATTTTGAAAATGGCAATAAATAAAAAAAAATGTGCATTTGTACATGCTTTCTTGTATGTTTCCTATTTCTTTCTGTTTTCCTTGTATTCTCTTTATAAAAGACAATCCTCATTCTGTGGGTTGAAGGCAAGAGTTTTGAGAAGTTCAAACAGCATTTTTACTCTCTCAGTATTTCTAGTATGCCCAAAGTGATTTGCTGAACAAGTATGACTCCTCAACTGCTTATGCTGTCTCCATAATGGCATAAGTAACCCTTGGTCTGAATATTTATCAGAATTTATCTGGACCAGGTCTCTGTGTTGGCGCTGGTGTTCATGCTGGTTCCCAGATCTATAAACAGACTGGAGCTGGCACTTGACTGAGGTCTCTGGATGCTGCGTGAGCGTGCGACCAGGACCAGCTGCATCAGGGGTGATGAGTCGAGCTGGACTGCGTGGAGGAGCTTTAAAGCACAAATATTGACTTGTGTTGCTGGGCTGCGGCTTGCAATAGACTTCAGCATCAGTAAAGAGACCTGCTCACATCCTGATTTCTGAAAGAGACAAAGCTGAAGCTGGACAGATTGTGTTCATGCAAGAGAGACAAAGCATAAAGGGGCATTTTACACAGTACACAATGACATAGTCCTAATCTTTTTTTCTCAAGATCTTGGAGATCTTTTGATCTAAAAGTTTACTCATAAATGCATGAAATTTGGTTTGTATATTAATATAAAGTATGCATTTATTTTGCATGCTTTTCTTCATAAAACTAACATTGCAATTAAGCCACGCTTAAGATATTAAGCATGAGTTGGATCAGATAGTGAAGGAAAACAGCAACAAGTGGGCATTTGTGTGCGTTTGTAGTAGAGGTTCTTCTCTTGCTGTTGTCTTTTATCTTGTTCATTGGAGTTTGTAGGACATGGTTCTCTGCAGAAACCATTGAGAGTCATATTTATCATGAAAAGTGCTGCACAAATAAAAATTATATGAATCAAAAAAATTCCAGATAATGTTGGCTTAATAACACTCTTAATATTTTTATCACACACAGTATAAATGGGCTGTTATGCATGATAATATGTACCTGCCTTTACATTTGTATAGTGGGGTCCATTGCAATGGGATCATCATATTTGGGGGTTCTTGGCATGTACACATTTGTTAAGAGACAAAACTTCTCCGAGAGCGTTTGTCAGTGCTGACTGATTGCACACTAAAGTATTAGCACAATAAAGTGCTTTCCAAGAAGTTTACATCTTACATTAATTATTTAAGACATGTCTTTTCCTTTTAAAACACCACCAAGAAAATCATTGTTTTAAATTGTACAACTCTACAAAAGTGATTTCAGAAAAAAAACATCTCCTAAAATCACTCGTTGATTCATTGTTTTTTGTTTTTGTAGAAAATGCGGAGCCTGCTGAACTCAAACACCTCTTCGAGCAGAATTACTCCTACATCTACTATGTGTTCTTTGAAAACTTCGTTACCATCGAGGTTAACCTAAAACAGAAAGGTAAGACCCGCGGCGCTTCATTGTATCTCTCACCCACTGTCTCATGAGAATGTTCTCTGCACTGTTGTTTGATTGTTTAATGTTTTTCAGGTTTCGATTGCGTTGTTTTTCAGCTGGCCTACTCATTGTGTGCTCTCTGCAAACACACAGTCAGAAGTCACAGTGTTAATGAGCAAGTTTCCATGAAATGGCTTATGACGAAAATTAGCCAGCCCCCAGTTAGCCATGTCCAGTCACACGGGCTCATTATAGTGCACAGAGAGCGCAGCCAGTGTCTCGGAACACTGCACAGTTGCTCATTGAGTATTCAGAGAGCTGTTTCATTGCCTTTGACCTCACATTTGATGTCTTAACATTTCGTCTTGTTCTGTTGCAGCTATGGTTCAGGTTGTTCAGATTGCTCGGTACAAGCATTTGTCCCAGTCCCCCCCCCCCACGTACTTTCTTTATAATTTCATTTTTTAGATAGTTTATTTATTTATAGGACACTCAAATGTGGATATGACAGAAAGGGTGAGTGAGGTGGAATGGGTTTGGTGCTTTAACTTTTGCCACTTACTTAATATGCGTTCTTGTCTTACTCTTTGTGGCAATAAAAACAGATATGTTATTATTCAGATAGTTGGCTAGAAACCTTGAGAGTTTAAGTTTAACTAACTTGTTCAGCAAGACTTTTTTCAGAATGATGTACCACCATTACAGTAGCTGACCTGAAAGAGAAAGATAACTGTCGGAGGACCTAGCTTGCATTGACAACATTTGCACTGCATTATCAATTAATTTCTGATGCAATTCTTAATTCAGTGACATGTGAACTCAAGCTTCTGTATCTGGAAGTGCTAGTGTTCACGTTTTTTGCATAGAGTAGGTTGCAATGAAACAAAAATAATGTCAGAAATGTTCTTCCGTTTTGTGATGACTGAGTGAAATAGATTATTGAAAAAGAAAAACATATAAGATGAGATCTTGGTTCTATCCACTGGTTCTTGATTGAATGATGGCAGATCAGATGCGAGCTTAGTCTTTGTGTAAGAAAGGCAGATTTAAGTGGACAAAAGGATGACATAAGTCACCAGGCAAAAGTCTGTCATTTCAGAATATCAAGTTATGTCATTTTGATTAATAGTGACAAGGTCTACAAAAATAAAATAAACACATATATGAATGAATTGTTCACAATAAGACGTATAACTTGCATTTTGAAAATAGATAGGGTTAATTTTGATGTCATGCCAACTTTAAAATTTTGAAAACCAAAAAATTGTTCTCGTTTACTTAACAGTTCTGCATATTTCAATAAAATTGATTTAAAAAGCTTGTTTTGAACTGCTGGTCTTGATGCCACATGTTGAGTGTCCCATGTTTCCAGCAGAGATACGTAATCCTTGTTTGTTGAACTATTAATAGCAGCCCTGTGGGTTTCTGTGATCCCTTGTTGACGTTCAGTATGTTTTGTTCGTTTTTTTTTCCTACAGGTCACAAATCGCAACGAGAAGAGCTTGATTCTATTCTTTTTATATTTGAGGTAAGAAATATAGATAATCATTGATGGCTATTTAAACACATTAGTTCAACCTCATCAGCTTTGATTTCATTGTGATACTCTGTTCTGTCTCAACTCTCATTCACATACTCCCATCTGGTGCAATATGACTGTTCGCACTGTTACGTGATCCACTTAGTTCATATTTACTGAGGCATCAGTTTCATCAGTAATGAAATCATTGATAAGAGAGATTGACGTGCACCTGACAGATAACTGTGAGTCTCTCACACAGAAAACAGGTGTTCTTTACCACACCCTAAATGCTTCTTATGAGTCATGCTGTAGCTTTTGCTCACCTGGTATGCCCCTATGGGCTGTTTGTATTGGTGAAGGCTGGAGACACTTTAGATGCCCCGTCATGATGAGACAGGCGTGATGTGTGCGTGTAGGAGAGCTATTGCAACATCCCAGCCTGTTGTCACAAGGAAGTCCAGTAATGCGTGTTTGCACAAATCTGTTCATCTGTTTTGAAATGTAAAAATGTGCTACACTCACAACATTTTTCCATCTCTTACATTGATTGAGTTCTTTAAATGCATGTGCTAACATGAGTACATATAAAGGCATGTCTGTAGTCAAATCCATGTGCTTACCTTGCAGAAAATCCTACAGCTGTTACCAGAGCGAATACAAGGAAGATGGCAGTTCCACAGCATAGGTGAACATTTCTACTTTTGTAAATGCTGCTGTTTAAAAGTTAGGGGTAGATACAATTTTTTTTATTTGTTTTTGTGTTTTTGCCTTTATTATGACTGGACAGTGTAGACGTGATAGGAAGCAAACTGGGATAGAGAGAGGGGGCAGGATTGGGAAAGGTCCTCGAGCCGGGATTCGAACTCGGGACACCCGTAGCACAACGGCGCTATATGTTGGCGCGCCGCCGACAGATACAATTTTTGAAAGAAGTGTCTTATGATCACCAAGGCTGCATTTATTTGATTG
Source organism: Schizothorax lantsangensis (assembly GCA_027422415.1). Taxonomy (NCBI): domain Eukaryota; kingdom Metazoa; phylum Chordata; class Actinopteri; order Cypriniformes; family Cyprinidae; genus Schizothorax; species Schizothorax lantsangensis. The sequence continues at coordinate 25,748,229 of CM049858.1, read as the reverse complement.
AAAATACAGTAGAAACAGTAATATCGTGAAATAGTTTTATAATTTAAAATAGCTGTTTTCTATTTGAATACATTTCAAAATGTAATTTATTCCTGTGATGCAAACTGAATTTTCACATGATCCTTCAAAATTAATTTTAATATGCTGATTTGCTACTCAAGAAACATTTCTTATTGCTATTAATGTTGAAAACAGTTGTGCTGCTTAATATATTTGTGGAACTGTTTTTTAATTATTTGATAAATAGAAAGTTCAAAAGAAAAGCATTTATTTGAAATATAATTTTTTTATAACATTATAAATGTCTTTACTGTCGCTTTTGTCAATTCAATGCTTCCTTGCTGAAATAAAAGTACTAATTTGAAAAAAACAAAAAAATCTTTCTGACCCCAGACTTTTGAACGGAGTGAAATGGAGTGTGGCTTTGGACTAATGAGCTTTCACTATAGGCGGAGCTAAAACAGAAACCAAGTCACATATAGTTAGGACATAAAACTCAAATTAACATGGAAGAGATCTGATGGTGATACTTTGTGCCTGGTTGGGGTGGTCTTAATATCTTGTATTGTCCGGTGGTCTCTCCTTTTCCTCTGCTCTGAAGTCTTTTAGCAGAAGGATACACAGACCACCAAGATAAACACAGAGAATGCCAAGGACCTGGGGCCCAGAAACACCCAGATCTGACCGAGAACTCTGACATTACAGTCCTTCATCAGTGAGATAAACAATACGTGACAATAACAATAACACGAAGGATTTTCAGATTTATTTTACTTTGCTCTTTTCTTAATAAACCCACATTCCATACAAACAAATAAACATCACTGACAGATTATAAGCAAAGAGACCAGAGCAAACATGTTTTCCTGAATTAGCTAGTAAATCAGCTCATTTATAAACTATGAATTTGTTCCTCAGATTAAACTACTGTGTTGCTTCATAGGTCTCATTCTGAAGAAACTGCTACACACTGGAAACTCCCTAAAGGTATTAAATGTCTAAATAATTACATAGGTCAAAATCTCAATAAACATTGTCATTGTATGAGTTATTATTTTCTTTTGTTTTTTATTTTAAATAAATATTTTGCAATCCTTATTTTCTTAAATGGTTTTGTCTTCGAGTGCATAATTATTCAGTACATGTTAAGTTTTTTTTTTTTTCCTGACATAACCATGGTTATGAGGGCTGCTAAAAATCATTTTAACCAATAATGTGGTTGTATGTTTGGTGTATAGATCCGGAGGGAAGGGGTGCGTCTCTTCCTTCTGTGGATGCAGGCTCTGCAGCACAACGCACTGAGAGAGCAGCTCTGGATCTTCGCCTGTCTAATCCCAGGATTCCCTGCACCACAGTCCGAGCTAGGCCCTCGAACCCTGGATAATTTGATCAGCCCTCCCCTTAGCCTTCAGGAGCGTGAGTGTTTGTTTGTAGTCTCTCACATCTTATGTCCCAATCAGATAATAAAATAACAAAAACTGCTGAGCAAAATCTTCCGCAGAGATTTATTTACACTTTTGTTGTATTTTTATTTAGTCTCTAAAGGACATGTTTAATGTTATTCAAGATTTCTCTCGCCAAAATAGTCAATTTCATTTTTCATGACACTTTTCCATCCTCTCTCTGACATTTAAAATTAAATCGGATGTTTTTTGCCTCTGTAGCTTTAAGACTTATTTAAATGACCTTTGTTGGCTATATTAAAGTGTTTATTAATGTTTTGAATTATTTGTTTTAATTTCAGTTTTATTTTAAAGTTTACTGTGTGCTTTTGTCTTTTTTTCTAGTTTTTATTATTTCTATTTAGCTTAAATTTATTTTTTATTTCAGTTATTTAATTATAATTTTAGTACTTAAACTTATTGTCTGTTAGTTGCCAGAGCAAGGTTTCTAATATTCATTTATATTTTTAACAAATATTTTAACTTACTTTTACATTAGATTGATAGCAATTACCAATTTATTTGTAATAGTTTTAGTTGTTTAGTTATTAATAAATAACAACACTGGCTCATTGTTGTGATATCATAACCACAACTACTTCTGAAGTACTAAGTTCTGCAGTTTAGCTTCAATAAATGTTTTGTGTGGACTGTGCAGGAAGATTTGCGTTAAGTATCTTCAAAGTAAACATATTTTTGTCCATTTCTGCAGCTCAAGTGACCCCAGAGGAGATCAGTCCCCTGGTGCCGCCCCAGTCAGGAGACAAATCCCAGGAGGATCTAACTGGCTACTTCCTGGAGGCTCTACTAAAATACATGGTAAACCAGGTACTCCCCTCCTCCTACTAACACTGCTGATGCTAACACGGCTGGCGCAGACCCAACGCTAAAGCTGCGGAAACCAAACTTACATGCCACTGACCCCAGATCTGCATGCATTTGATGCCAGATACCCTTGCTGCAGCGGTGTGTTTCCCTGGCGCTGTAACGGCTGCTGTGCTTCACACCCTCCCTAACATAAACAGCACCACGCACTGCCTGCCTCCACCAACCCCACTGTCCTCCACCAAACACAAACAGGCTGTTCTGTCCCAGCTGCTGTGTATGTGCTCAGCTTTCCATGTGTGTTCTGTCTGCCTACAGGCCAAAAGTCTAGAGTGGAAGTGCAAGGAGAACCACGAGAAGGGGTTTGCTTTCTTGTTCGCCAATTTCAAAAAGTATTACCTGCCCCATATCTTCCCCAACTTCTCCAAGGAGACCAGTTTGTACAATCCTATTCTGGGTAAGAGTTAATGATCATCCTTCTTTGTGTCAAAGCAAACCTAATTTTTATTTCTCCTTGTTTTTGAGGAACTATTTAGCCAGTTATAATTTCTCAGGATGATAAGATGTCTAATTTGGATTTGTGTCCTGTTTTATAATAGAGGTTCCACCCATGAGACCAAAGCCTTACTACATAGTTGTAAAAAGAGACCCAGAGACCAATGAAGCCCTGTACTGCACTAAAGAGAACTTCCTCAATGCCAGAGTCATATTTATCCGCTGGCTGGTCTCCTTCTGGCTGGAGCCGCGGTCAAACACAGGAACACACATCCCTGGCATGGAAGGAGAAAACGTGCCAAAGAACATCCAGGTAGCAACACACAGATCTTCACATGTATGATGCAGTAATGGTTTTAATGTAGTTTTAGGGTTGGCGTTACTTTTAAAAGGGATAGTTCATCCAAAAATGAAAATCTACAGGTTATCAAAACTTCCATAAGGTCCATAAAGGCATTGTAAAATGAATCCTTATGAATCAAGCACTTAAATCCAAGACTTGTGAAGAGATATATTTGCTTCATGTGATGAACAGATTTAAAGGGATGTGGTACACACATATGGTAAACACGGAAACTCAAATGTGCATGCATGATGCACGAGAACCAGTGTTCTAGCATGTGATGCATGTATGTTTACCATATGTAATTCACTCCATGTATTTGTTTATATTTAAGTAAAGGCCTGAATTAAGTCTGTTCATCAAGTGATTGTATCTCTTCATAAGACATTGATTAAATCTATTAATATGGATTTGTTTTGCAGTGTCTTTATCTTCAAAGTTTTGTTTTCCTGGACTTTTAATGGAGGGGCAGAAACCTCTCAGGTTACATTAAGAATATCTTAGTTTGTGTTTCAAAGATGAACCAAAGCCTTATGGTTTGAAATGACATGAGGGTGAGTAAATTATGACAGAATTTTCATTTTTGGATGAACCAACCCCTCTAAGGTCTGGACTGGTAACCGGGAGGTTGTAGTTTAAAGTCTTGCTGAGCTACACATTTAACCCCAGGTAGCTCCTAGTGTTGTCTCAACGCCATTGAACAAGCTGAATGTTTATGCAATGCTGCTGCTGTGTCAGAGAGCGGCGGCTGGCCTGGCTGCCCGAGGGGAGGATGGCGGCCTGAGACCAGGTGGTCTGGATGGGGGTGGAACTGGCGAGCCGGAGCAGTCGCACTCCAACACCAGCACCCTGACGGAGAGAGAGCCCAGCTCCTCCAGCCTCTGCAGCATGGATGAAGAACACCTCACTGACATTGAGGTGGTGCGCCGGGTCCTGTGCTCCTCTAGAACCAATGTCAACTTTATCACTGAGATCTTTCGACAGGTAATTCTATCATGAGGAACAGAAGGACTTCAGCAAATGTAAATATCATTGAAAGAGGAAGAAGTCTGGCACATTTTGAAGAAGTTGTGATGAGAGAGGTTGATTGTTCTGATCAGGGACTTCTTTGTCCTAGAGTGATTGGAGTTCACAAAGAGGAACTGCTATGTGTGAGAATTGTTAAACATGAATAAGGATGGTAATGGCCCATATTCTGAAGATCTCAAAGACCCTGTTCAAATTGGTGCACTTGATGTGTACAAAATACTTTTTTTGGTGTGACCTCTTTAGTTATTGATACCTCTAAGTATATACTACTTGTACACTGATTCTGTCTGCGAGTATAAAAGTGTATTATATTTTTGCAGGCATTTCTGCTGCCCATGTGTGAGGCTGCAGCCATGCGTAAGGTGGTGCGGGTGTATCAAGAGTGGATCTCTCAGCAGGATAAGCCTGTGTTTATGAGAGAGCCAGAGGAAGACCGATTCACAGGCCAGCTGGATTCCACCCACGAGCAGAGAACTGATAAAGAGGAGGAGGTAGGTGTCTCTGAAGTTGACAACAGAGGAATGCAAAGGCAGTTATTACACGCTGAGTCAGCCTGCACAACAGCTTGGTCCCTGTTTTTTTGCATCAGGCATGTCAGTGGTGGTATTGGCTAATATCCACTTTTTTTAATTATTGGCTTCCGTCTGGCTAAGTAGACGTAAGAAGCTTATATCAGGGATTATATTTTCAATTCAAAAAGTGTGTATTTTTTCTAAGCCAAGTTTCTGAAGTATTAAATGAAATGTATAAAAATAGTAAGTATTTATTGTATGTATGTATGTATTTATTATAAAACACAGGATTAAATGGTTCACTGTAGTAATAAATAGTCACCAACTCTTTTTACTGTCTATAATATTATAGTATATAATAGTATATTTTATTATATCATTGATTACAACATTGGAATTTTAGTGTGAGGTTTTTTAAAAGCATGTTTTTATATTGACCATCTAAGCAATTATCTGTTATTAATACTGTACTGCTGTTGTTTACCAGTCAATGTCTGTTCTGTTTTGTGTGTAGGATATTGGACTCACAGTGTCCGTTCACAATCGAAACCCTAATTGGTGTAGTAGGAATTCTGGGAGTAAATCCTCTGATTCTGAGGTATTGGAGTATAATGTCCATGCTGGTGTCCAGGCCACACTACAGGTAAGTTTAGGTGTCGGTGTACAGGTAGTTTACGAACTAGACTGGAAACTAAAAGATTGTAGGTTCAAACCCTACTAAAATAGCTCGCTGTTTATTTATTTTTTTATTTTCTTTGGGGGGTGAAGCAGAGTTCAGTTCATGGAAAGTTTTGTGAAACATTCCTTTTTCCAGTCTCAGTTCATCACTACAATCTTTTTTTCTTGCAGGTTTTCATCACCAACTCCTCCAACGTCTTCCTTCTGGAGGCAGCCAATGAGCTGAAGTCACTTCTGGAAGAGCATGTTGACATGTGCAAGCGTGTGCTCAATATATACCGCAGTCTGGTCATGCATGAAACCATGAACCAGAAGACCTGGTATGACCATGACAGTGCACTTTATTATTCTGGTTCCAGGTGTCTGCTTGTAATATCTGCTCATCCTGATTGTATTTTTGTCCATCACAGGGAGCAGATCTTGCTGGTGTTGCTAAGGGTAACTGAGTGTGTGATGAAGAGGCCTCCATCTATTATGCCTCATGGGAAGAAGAGTAACATTTTATCGGGCCGTTTGGCTGGGGCCATTTTTCAGGTACCACCCCACTAAAATACCACATAAATAAATTACTAAAACTTAAACTATAATTAAAACTGAAAATATAAAAATAAAAGCTAATTTAGAATATTATTAAATAGTACATAATATATAAATAATAAACTAAAATGATTAGTTAATAATGAATTAATTAAATTAATTAGTAAATTAATTAATTAAATCAAATTACTTGATTAATAATTAATTAAAATAATTTCTAGTTAATATGTTGAAGTGTCTGATGTAGTCCATACTCTGTTTGGTCTGTCTTCCTGTTCAGACTCTGATTGTGGCCTGGATCAAAGGGAATCTGAATGTGTACATCTCTCGGGAGCTGTGGGATGACCTGCTGTCTGTACTCTCATCTCTCACCTGCTGGGAGGAGCTGGTCACTGAGTGGTCCCTCACCATGGAGACACTTACCAAGGTACTAGCACGCAACCTTTACAGCCTGGACCTGAACGAGCTTCCCCTGGACAAGCTCAGTGAGCAGAAACAGAAAAAACACAAAGGCAAAGGTGAGTTTTTACAAAAATACAAAATCACATTGAATACTTTTAATGCTTGTACACAGATGAAGGTAGTTGCACAACATGCAAACTTAGGCCCAATCCCAATTCTATTTTATACCCCTTCCCCTACCCCTGCCCCTTCCCCCTTGAAACAGAGTGCCAAGGGGTAGGGGTGAAAATATTCCCCTAAGAATTGGGACACCACTACTATACCGTCACACGTGATCATACGTCGTCTAGCTCCTACAATAAACACACCTACTGGTGTGCATTAGAGACTTTAATTACCATTCTATATTAATGCGCTACTTACTGATACACACACACACATATATCGGAGATCGCGCAGCTCATATCCAGGAGCAAAGAACTTGTCAAACTTGTCAACGCTGCCCCATGACTTTTTATTAATAACAGTTTAAATACTGAATCGCTACATTGTATTTTCCAGCAAGGAGAGGATAAAATCGTTGTTTTTGAAGTAACGTTATACACTTCTCTCTCTCTCTCTCTCTCTCTCTCTCTCTCTCTCAATATTTGAGAAAAAGGTTTAGCGATTTCTAATTATTGGGGGAACTAGCCCCTCAATGTCTATGGTGGTTATCGCCCTGATCAGACATGAAAATATGTTTGACACTAGGAAACTTTAGCAATTTTTTTTGCAAACATTTCTTTGAATAACATGACCGTAAATATGAACTCACGATTGAATGTAACACAAAACAAATGATTACTTTTCATTAATGCCAATAATGCGTACATTTATGTGTTTTTTGTTCGCTCGGGCAGCCATGTTGCCACTGCAGCCGGTTTACGCTGAGATGATTCATACCCCTTCGTTTGTAGTGTGGTCCTGAAAAATCTTAGTTTGAAGGGCTATCTAGCCCTTCCCCTTCCCCCTACCCCTCCAACCAAAAGAGAATCGAGACACCCCTACTCCTTCACGTGAACGCGCAAAACGGACGGGGAATGGCTAAGGGGTAGAAATGGGATTGGGCCTTAAGCTCTCATACCAGTTTCAGTATCATACATATACATGATATATATTGTCCTGCTACCTCTAGGTGGCGCCCATGAGTGCCAGAAAATCACTGTGGATAGGTCGTTCTCCAAAGGCTGGAGTCGAGACCCACCAGGCCAGGCTGTTGCCATGAGACAGCGCAGCGCTACCACTGCTGGCTCACCAGGCATCGAGAAGGCCAGAAGCATCGTCAGACAGAAGACAGTGGGTGAGTGTGTTTCAAACCCTTCTTGTCCTCTCTTCCTGTCAGTTTAAAACTATTTTAGGTTGTTTTAAATTGTGCAACCTTTGCTAATTTTTTTATCTGCATTACTCTGTTACCCTGGTTCAGAAAGACAAAGATGAGCAAAGATGAAGATTTTTACAAGGAGAGAACATGATTGTTAAACGATGTCCTTTCTTAAGGTGCAGTCACATTAGTGTAATTTCGGCAAAATTTTGTGGGCAAAAATGTCTGTTATCAATAGTGTAGAGATGTTTGAAGCACCGCTTAAACAGATTTCACTTTCAAACCAAGCAGCTTTTCAACATAGTCAACATAGTGTATTGCGAAACAACTTGAACCATTGCGAAATTTGCTCTGGAAAATATTTCGTCCTAACACGAAATTCCAGGTCGAGTGGATTTCTGCCCACAAAAATTCTTCTAAATATGATAAATGTGATTGCATCACAATTTGCATACTTAGCATGCACTTTTTTGTCAGTGTGACACTTTTTTTTAGTATATTATGATAGTATAATATAATACAATTGCTTTTGATACCATATACTCTATTGCATACATGTGCGTTTCTGCGTTAGCTTCGAGTTAAACTCATTGCTGAATAACTCGCAAACTCCTTTTTTATAGTGCGAGGATTGTGGGTAATATTAACCCATAAAGCATGCACTGATGTACAATAATACACTACTGTTCAAAAGTTTGGGGTTGCTAAGATTTTTTAAATGTTTTTGAAAGAAGTCTCTTATTTTCTATTATAATATATTTTAAAATGTAATTTATTCTTGAGATGTCAAAGCAGAAATTTCAGCATCATTACTCCAGTCTTCAGTGTCACATGATCCTTCAGAAATCATTCTAATATGCTGATTTGCTGCTTAAGAAACATTTCTTATTATTATCATCAATGTTGAACACAGTTGTGCTGCTTAATATTTTTTTAATAATTTTTTTCAGGCTGATAAATACAAATTCCAAAAGAACAGTATTTGTTTGAAATAGAAATCTTTTGTAACATTAAAAGTGTTTTTAACTTTCTGATTAACTTGAGCATCCTTACTGAATAAAAATATTTTCTTCAAATAAATAAATAAATCGTACTGATCCCAAACTTTTGAACAGTTGTGTGTGTACTGCATAGCATCTGGGTGCTTTCACATGTTATTTTCAACACTTTGTGATGATGTAAATTTATATTATGTAATATTAATACCTTAATATGTCACCTAACACCTAATGTAGCAGACTACATAGTGCACATAGTATGTAAATGGGAAATGCAGCCTTAGGCTAAAAAAAACACTGCCATGTGACTCATCCAAAACAAGATGGAATGTCTTTAACACGTCATGTTTCTCCTATAAACTTCACAATCTAGATTTTCCAGTGACATGATGTTCATGTGTATGTCAGTGCTAATCTGATATGCACTGATAAGGTCACTTCTTTACCTCTTGTTTGTAATGCTCACTGCTTTCTGCCATCACTTTCTCTTTTTCTCTCTCTCGATCATGTCTTTCTCTTCCCTAACTTCTCCTTTGTCCCTCCATCACTCATTATCTCTCTCTGCCCCATTTCCCTTTCTCTCTCACACTCTCCGTCGTCTTGTCGTTCTTCTCTTTTTCTCTCTCTGGGTGTGTGCGCGGTCTGTAGCTCTGCGTAGTTGCTCTACGGGGGACAGTCTGCTGTCCTCAGCCTTTATCCGCAGTGCTAAAAGCGCACCTGTCCTGATTCAACCTGTACACCCTCTCCTGCCTGATTCTGTCCTCACTCCCCTAGCTGACAAGCTGTCAGGTAGAGCCCTCTACGCCCGTATCGGCACTCTCGCCTCTGACTGCGTCCCGGCCTATGGATGTGCATGTATATGCATGTGTGCACACTTCCTCTAGTTAGCGTCCCCTGCCTGTGTGTTTTATGTGTATAATAATTTTCATTTAATAGACCTGAATGAGTTTTTTGTGTTTAATGTGCAAGATTTCCTTCTCATTCATCATTGCTTTGAAGCCTCATGCATTGATGCAGATGTTTTCTGACAGGACGAATCTCAAGACAAATGTAAAGAAATGTTTTGGTCACATTGATCCACAAATTCAAAAGAATAGAAAATAAATCATCTTTTGCTGAAATAAAAATAAATTTTATCCTATTTTTACCATTATATTTTCCCATCTGGATTTATTTTATTTTATTTTTTGGCTAGAAATAGTATAAAAATTTGAAATAATATCGGTACAATTTTACAGTAGGGTACAATTTGTTAACAATAGTTAATTTTGTAGTTATCATAAACTTAACAATAAATAAAATTTGTAACATTTATTAGTCTAGTTTAATGTTAATTTCTTAATATACCCTTTTAATTGTTCAGAGTACATTAATGTAAATTCATTAGTTAAATTTGAGTTTTAACTTAAAAAAAATTAAACATCTATTAATATGTGTGAAAATTAGCATTTACAGCTTATAATAATGCAAGTTAAAAGTTATTCTTTGCTAGTTCAGGATAGGGAATTCATCAATGGTAATCAACCTTTTCATTTGATTTTGGGGTGGAATATGACCGAGACATTTCTTTGTGTGCACTTCACCCAACAAAACTATTGAGTTCTGCATGTGTGTGTTTGCATCTGTACTGGTTTCTTTTCCTCGTCTTTGAAAATCTACAGTAGTATCCTTCTTGCATCACCATAATCCCTCTTCACACCCAGAACTTTTGAGAAAAATACCCTCTACAGGAGTTACCTTTGTCTGCATTTCATGATCATAATATTTATCTAGAACAACTGGGAGAATGTCATGTCTTTTAAAGTGATTAGCTTTCTTTTTGCTTGTGATCTTATGTTTCATTTACCTTTGAGATAATTTTTTTAAATTTCATTAGATTTAATTGTTTTATGTATGCATGTGTTTTTTGCATGTAAAATGTGGCCACTGTGGATCAGTTAATATGATAATACTTTCTAGGTCTTTTCATCACCTCTTGGGTATCTAAAATTTTAAGACTTAAAATGTAAACTTGTGTCTTTAAGATAATATTACTGACCATATTCTTGAATAAACACACTTGCATCTTTAAACGTGCTGATCGATACATATCTGTTCGTGTACAGACCTGGAGGAACCACCCATTGTCCAGCGCGGGTCGCGGATCCGCCACTGCTCTCAAAGTGAGGAGACCCCATCGTCCGAGGTGTTTTCCGCCTCCGGTGAGCTGGAGCAGCCTCCGCTCCCCCGCAGCAGCAGCGCCTCTGACATCATGGAGCCCTTCATCGCAGAACGGGTCAAAGGTGCACTTCCTGTCTCTGACAGTCCCTCTCACTCCTCCCACTTTACCACCACCACCTCTAAGTCCCCCCACAGTTCCCTGACCCCACACCAGCTTACTGACCCACACCAACCCCCCGACAGCCAGGCATCCCTGGAGGTGGGCGAAAGCATCTATGACCATCTCTGCCAGATGCCAGGGCAGCAACCCCCCTTTATCCCTGATTGGTCCTGTCCAGCAGCGGCCTCGACCAATCAGATCCAGGGAGAAGGGGAGGAGGATGTCTTCAGCACTTTTAGAGAGATTCGTAGCAAGGAGGATGTGAAAGTGGAAGCAGGTGTAGATAACATGCAGGTGCAGTTTAGGGGAAGTGGGGATTGGGTGCTAGAATGGGATAAAGAGATGGAGCAGAGTGAGAAAAGTTTGTATGAATGCTTAGAAGAATGTGATTGGGATTTAAGTGTTAGTACGCAGCCAGCAGAGGGCAGCAAAGTCATGCAGCTACACCGGCAGAACGCTACGGACAGGGTTAGCGAGAGCGAGCTTAGTCCGCAGGCTTCCCAGGTTGCACCGAGGCCCAAGCTATCCCATCTTGACCCCAAAAAACGCCACAGCGGTGGTGTCCACGTCAGCTTCCGCCCATCCACAGAGTCTGTGCAGTTTCACAACCCTCTGGACCCCAAAGAGGCGCACTGGAAGACCCGTCTCCGCCGTCTCGGCCACTTCAGCAGCCACTCGGTTGGGGCGAGCGGGGCAGCGGCGAAGGGCATGGGGGAGGGGGTCACCTGTTGCGAGGCGGTCGAGCGGGATAGAGGCTCCATCAGCGGGGTTAGACGTGGCCGCCTCGGCCGCCCGACTCTCCGCCCGCTGGGGTCCCGCTCAAGGTCTCAGGAGTCAGGGTGCAGCCCGTCACGGCAGCAGCAGGTGGTGCTGTTGGGCGGGGTGTATAAGTCTATGGTCCACGCTCTCTCCAAACCCAAGGCCCAGGCGACGTCGCCCCAGCGTCACAGCAAAGCGCCTGCCTCTGAGGCCCACCTGAAGGACCTGTACTCTCACGTTATGGGCTATTTTGGAAGAAAAACATCAGGTGAGGACTCGGTCGGCTCGATGTCAACATGGAAGACATGAAAAATGTGACCAAAGCGCCTGTGCGTTTTCCCTTTTTTTCTCTCTTTTCTTGTGACTGTTTGATTTTTGCTGAATGTGGATTGAATTGAAGCCTCTTTTTGTATTTTATTTCAAAGTAGTTCAATTCCAAAAAAAAAAAAAGACTCCCAAAAGACCAACGGTCCCCTACCTGTGGGACGGCTTCCCCTCCTCCTCCAGCTTCTGGGACCTAATCTCTGCTGCCCCTCTTCCCTGGATGCTGCATGCGACCTCATGCCTACCTCCCCGCCCTCTGTCAATCTCTTACACATGTACATGCACACACATGCTCACTGACACATTCATAAAACACCGTGATCTTTAATACTACCTAATGTTATGTGTTTTAATTCTTAATAACGTCATTTTACTGAATAGTGCACCCATAAATGATCATTCTTTCATCTTTTAGGGGGAATTTCCTAAGTGTTTTTTTTTTTTTTGTAATGGTAACTAGGGCTTCAAAAATGACAAAAAAATAACACCTTAAAATAGGGTGTGCGATAGTGTGATTGCACAGACTATATATATGACTATATATATGCATGTGTGTGTAGAGACAAATGAGATTCAATAAAAGAATACTGTAAAGGTAAATAAAATATATTTTTTATTAAAAATTAAATTACACTTTATATATGAAGACTGTAAGTATGAAGAGATGGCATGAATACATTTACACTGCAATTACAATTGTATGTGTTTATAGAATAATATTTTTTTAAATAACACATGAAATTATTTAAAAGAATTAATGATTCTTTAATTATGAAAAAAAAAAAAAAGTAAAAAAAGTGTCTGAGTCAGTCATATAAATGATTCATTCATAAACATAAGCAATAAAAAAAAAACATTGTGCAACGGTTCTGCTCCAGACAGTTTGGAACTATTTTTGTCGGCATTCTAACGGCATTCTAATGCTGCTGCATAATGCAGTGAATGCATGGACTCTTAAGGCATGTTTTGATTGTTTTTTTGCAAAGTGAGTGACATAATTAATAGTTTTAGCTATTATTAAAACAACAATTGTTATTATTGTAGACAATATATATTGCACACCACTATGATGCTTTTTTTTTGTGTCATTTTTGAAGCATTTTTTAACAGTTTCTGATGACAGAATTTGAACAGTATACAGCTGGTGTAGTTGCAATGTTTTGTATGGCCAGTAGAGAGCAGCACTATCACTCTCAAAGAGCACTGTTTTCTAAACTGAAGTCTTGTGGTACTGTGTGTTAAAAGCTTGCTGGCTTGCCTGTAGTGTAGTAGCAGGAATCACCTTAGAACGGCTCCTGTGGACAGTTCAGATGCACAAGCTATTAGTTAATCATGGCCCTCGTGACTTAAACACAGCTTGTAGTCTAAACTAACCAGACTTCTAGAAGTATCCAAATGCCCAAAGTCACCACCCCACCATGTTGTGCTGCCGTGTTGGTATGATTTGTTGTTAACCAGTGGCTCCCTAACCCTTTGCTTTGGGATGAAGGCTGCCTCGTCTCGCTGTGGGTGGCTCCTCTAACATACTCACTGCTGTCTCACTTTAACCTCAGTCAGCATAAGGCTCACTAACTCTTAGGTTTGGACTTCCAGGGTTTGCTCTGTCTCTCTCTCTGTCTGTCTCTGTTTGGGGACTGCATGAACTGTGAGTAACTGCATCGCTTCACTGGATGAAATCAGTTTTGTGGTTGGCTTCCATTAAAGATTTTTTTTTTCTGTATGTGTTCTGGTTTAGTGTTTTATGAGTTTAATGTCAAAGGATTTTGGTTGTGTTTAAAGGGCAATAGTGCTGAGTTTCATTCGCTAAAGTTTTTCACCACAAACTATTTTACTGTCTTGTGAATGTTTAACGTAGAGTCAAGAATCACATCCATGATTATTTGGTGACAAGATTACATTTTTACCATAATGTGAAAAACATTCAAACCTCTTTAAAAGTTTGGGGTCAGTACGATGTATTTTTTATTTTTTTAAAGAAATTAATACTTAATGGGCGCGTACAATAAGGACGTATTAAATCGATAAAAAGTTACAGTGAAGTTGTTTATATTTAAGAATCCTAAACAAAAAATTTTTGGATAAAAATAAAAAATAAACAAAGAATCCTAAACAAAAAATGTATCACAGTTTTCACAAAAATAGGAAAAATATCAGTTTCCAAAAACTGAATTTATCATTGAAAATGAGAAATATTTCTTGAGCAAATCAGCATATTAAAATTATTTCTGAAGGATCATGTGACACTGAAGACTGGAGTAATTACTACTTAAAATTCAGCATTGCCATCACAGGAATAAATTGCATTTTAAAATAAATTATAAAATTACAGTTATTTTACATTGCAGTAATTTACAATAATATTTTTTACTATTTTTTTGTAACTTCTTTTAAAAACATCTTACCCACCCCAAACATATAAAGCAAAGATATATTTTATTATTAGTTGAATGTAAACAGATTGCCATTATGTAAAAAAAAAAAATATATATATATGAAAAAGGCGAATGTAAAACATGAGCACTGTTGTCCTTTAAGAAAATGTGTTTATTTACTCACTGTCCCCAAACTCAAATAAACTAATTCATAATTATATTCAAGTGCTGTAGAGAGAGTCAGACACCACTACAAAGAGAGAGTCAGTTAGTACTTGTCATTCTGCTCGGTCATCTGTGTTTGCACCCTTTTTGGGAGGTCCCTGTAAAATACTGATGTGCCTCTCTGTGCCTGTTGTCTCAGCCAATAAAGATGAGCTGACGCCGAAGATGAGGCCCATGTCCAACGATGCTGGCAGCAGCAACCCTAATGTCAGTGACCTCATGGACGAATTCATCCAGGAGAGACTGAGGGCCAGAGGCACTTCTGTATGTCCATGCAAGCATTCAGTATGCATAGTCTCTAAAACTACATCTAATTAAAGGATAGTTCTATGTGAACTTGAACTGCTTAGATGGTAGAAAAATAAAGTTCAAATATGTCAATTTAACGCAGTATTTTCTTTATAATTAATCACACTAAATGATTATGTCTGCTAAATGCTGCATAATGCTTAACCAATAATCCAGTTTTTGATTCTGCTGTTGTATATTATTTTTAATGTACATTATGGTTTTCCTATGTTCTTTTTAGGGCATGACGAGGCGTGGCAGTAGCCCAGGAAGTCTGGAGATCCCCAAAGATCTACCAGAGCTCCTGAACCGTCAGAACGCCACGCGTCCTGCAGACGACCCCGGTGTGCCCTCTGAGTGGACCTCCCCAGCCAGCGCCAGTGGAAGCGACCTCATAAGCTCTGACAGCCTATCAGATTCCTTCAATGCTTTTCAGTATGACAACAAGTTTGAAAGTAAGTAGTTCAGGTGAAATTTAAAGAGACAAACCAGTACTGGGTTTTAAAAGAGGTTGATAATGAACACGTGTGTTTGTCTGCAGATTTCAGCTTCCCCCCTGAAACATGTGCTCTGGCCTCTGTGGATCAGGATAGTTTGGGAGGAGCAAGTCAGACCGCAGAGGAACAGGAGCTTTCCAGTCTCACAACACTCCACATTGACTCAGAGACCAGCAGCCTCAGTCAGCACGGCCTGTCAGCTGACACAGTCACTATCACTGGTACACACTCACACTCATATACAACAGGGTGGAGGACAGATAACTGAAAGTTTGTACGTTGAACTGCTATCATCACTGTAAGAAACGATCTTAAATGGATAACAAAAGTCATCATTTTAAGAGGTCTTTCATTTTTGGGGGACGGAAAGACAGTAAATCGCAATACGGTCTGTGATTATTAGCATATAAGTAAAAAAAAAAAAAAAAAGGAAATAAACAAAATTAAATTAATAGGTAGAATAAATAAATAAATGTGCAGACTGGATATTAAACTGTATCTGGCATTTAATTCAACGTAAGATCTTGTGGTTTGAAATTTGAATCTAAAAACTTGCAAATACATAAGTTGTTTTGATTTCCTGGTCTTAATGCATATTTGATTAATTTTCAGTATTGTACTTTTTGATTCCAAACCATTCACAAGTTTTCTTTAGTTTTAAGTTTCAATTTTAACATGCACAGAACAACACATATGTTGTAGTTGCATTGCATGTTATTCAAAGAATGTGAGCTGATCACCGAATGTAATTTCTGCAGAAACCAGCAGCAATGAGAAACACATTATACTGTAATAGGCAAATAATTCATCATCAGTAGTGGTTCCCTCGGGCAATTAACCCAGATTGCTTTCATTCCGATTGCATACCATACTTAAGTCCACACAAACAGCATAATCTCTCTAGCCCTAGGGTGTTGTCTGGTAAACCCAAAACTATCCAGACTAACCTAACCAATGAACATTCCCCATGTTATAGGGACAGTTCACCCAGAAATTAAAATTTTGTTATCATTTACTCACCCTCATGTCATTCCAAACCTGTTTGAGTTTCTCTCTTATGTTGAACATAAAAGAAGATATTTTTAAGAATGCTGGTAATCAAACAGTTGATGGTCCCCATTGACTTCCACAGTTTTCCTACTATGGAAGTCAATGGGACCAACAACTTTTTGGTTCTTCAGAATTCTTCAAAATATCTTTTGTGTTCTACATAAGACAGAAACTCATGCAGGTTTGGAACAACATGAGGGTGAGTAAATGATGACAAAATTTTCATTTTTGAAAAGAACTATTCCTTTAAGTGTACAGAAAGTTTATTTGGGTAAAAGCATCTGCTGCTTTTATTCCTTGCTTAAGAACACTCTGGTATCAGTCACAGTGTTCCCATATGCTGTATTACTGTCAATGGCACATTGCAACACATTTCTGTGACATGTTTAGAGATCTAAGTGTTGATGCTCTTGATATTTCCTCAGGTTCTGAGAGCGCGTCTCCAATGCACTCTCTGGGAGGCTCACGATCGCAAACGCCATCCCCCGCCACGCTGACTGCCGAACACGTCCAGCATAAAGATCTACAGCTGGATGAGAAAATGCACCACTCTGTGCTGCAGACCCCTGATGACCTTGGTAACGTATAGATGGATAGATAGACATACTTGGCTATGAATATGCAAACTAGTACTCTATCTGTTGCATCTTTGCCATCTTTATAATGAGCCTGCTTGATTGCACTTTTCAGAAACCAGTGAGTTTCCGACAGAGGACTGTAGTGTGATGGCTGGCGGCACTCTGACTGGCTGGCACGCTGATGTTGCCACAGTGATGTGGAGGAGAATGCTAGGCATTCTGGGAGATGTCAACTCCATCAAGGACCCTGAGATCCACGCGCAGGTCTTTGACTACCTCTGCGAACTCTGGCAGAACCTGGCCAAGGTGAACACACACACACTCCGAGTCCTTCAGAGTGCTCTGAAAGGATGATTTACAGTGCCGTTACTAATAAAATTCCAGTTGAAAAACGTCCTTGTGTCTCTGTGTTTTTCCGTCTCTCTAGATCAGAGACAATCTCGGGATCTCCCTTGACAACCAGTCGTCTCCACCCCCGCCGGATCTGATTCCACCTCTGCGGATTCTGACTCCCTGGCTTTTTAAAGTGAGTTCATCAATATATGCGTCTATCTGTCTGTCTGTCTGTCTAAACAGTAGGTTTGTTCAGTTATTCTACTGTTTGTTTTATCTGTCATTAATTTGTATTGTTATTCGGTGTGTCCTTTTATCTTACACCTTTAACCCTATGATTATTCAGGTATGGTAAGGATAGTCAAATCTAGCCTAAACCATGAAGCGCTCACCCGCCCGCAGGTTGAAGTTCTTCAGGAATGACGTAGAAGACTCCCTTGTGGTTGTTCTTGTTTGAGGCTCAGTTTGTAGTTATAAGTAAAGTCTCACTAGAGGCAATAGTAACAATAAAATCTCTTATTTTATTGGTTACAATACAAAGCAGTTAATGCAAAAATAAAACAAAATCAGCTAAGCTGCGAGCTCTACTATCAAACTCTAAACAGCAATATTGGAGCTACTGTTAAGCATCCCTCGATAGGGTATCAAGTGTCCTTCACGCTTAATGCAGGCAGTATTTGAAGAGTGGCTTACTCCTCAGAATTTTTATACTACTTTTTGGGAAACTCCAATTCAATATCAGTCTCTGTGACTCATGTCCGATTGCCGGATGTCCTTCCGTCTTCTCCTACGCTGTCATCTTCTTTTAGCACTCTTCTCCTTCTTTGCTGTAGTCTTGTTTGTTTTACCTCCACTTGTGGTTTTAAACCATCTCTTCACCCCCGTGTACCCTCTTAGTAACCTTCGTGGTTAGTTACAAACATTAAGTTTTCACACCTGTTCTACAGTATAAACACAGGAAGTCATGCACATTTATCTAAGCTCTACATCAATATCATTTAAAGCATTTTAGGTACTTTCATATTCAAGCATATATGGCATCAACTCAAAAGCAAGCAAAATAAAATAACATTGAAACAGGTAAATGGCAATATCATTATCCATATCCAAAACAGTATGTTTGTTGTATTTTTTTCATTCTATCATTTTTTTTGTTTGTTTGTTCTATTTATTGTTTTAACTGTCATTCTGTTGTTTGCTCTGTCTATCATTCCTTCATTCATTTGTTCTGACTGTCATTCTAGCTATCTTTCTATTGTTAGTTCTGTTGTTCTTTCTTTCTTTCTTTCTTTCTATCTATCTATCTATCTATCTACCTATCTATATATATATATATATATATCTGTCTATCTTGCTATCTATCTATCTGTCTGTCTATCTGGCTATCTATCGTTCTATTGACATTTCGATTGTTTATAAAGATTTTGTGCTGTCTGTGTGCAGGCCACTATGTTGGGCGAACGCTATAAGCAGGGCAAACTTCATGCCTATAAGCTCATCTGTAAGATAATGAAGAGAAGACAGGATGTTTCACCCAACTCTGACTTCCTTATGCACTTCTACAACATCATGCACTGCGGCCTGCTTCACCAAGACCAGGTGTGTTTGTGTGCACGTGGTCACCATGTGAATTAATAACTTTGCAAAAAAAAAAAACTTGTTGACCTTTTCCTCTTTGACTCACAGGACATTGTGAACACCATCATTAAGCACTGCTCTCCACGCTTCTTCTCTATTGGACTTCCGGGTGCCACTATGCTCATCCTGGACTTCATCGTGGCAGCGAGTCGTGTAACTGCCTGCTCGTCCCTCAATGTGAGAAACCACCAAACTGCTTCCAGATATCACTGCCTCTACATGCATTAAAATCTATGCACACATGCTTGTAAATGTTACATCCAATGTGCCTTTAACTTGCTGTTGTTAATTGCTTTTGTCTTTCTCTTTTCTCGGTCTTTCTCCCAGGCTCCACGGGTGGAGGCTCAGATCTTGTTGGGCTCCCTGGTGTGCCTCCCAAACTTGTTCAACGAACTTCCTGCCCTGCACCCTACAACGGCTGACATCCTCATGACGAAATTCACAGATGTCAAGGTATCACATCCTGTCCCAGGAAATTTGTGTAAATAAAAATTACAAAAAATATAATAGCAAAAAATTATGGATGTGTAAAGACGCGTACAGTAGTGAGGTCAGCTATTTGTCTACCTTTTTTTCCCTTTCTATAATAATATTTTTTATTTTTTATTTTATCATATATTTATTTTTTATTTATATGTAAAGTTTTTTAAATAATTTTCATTAACTTTTATGGTTTTAATTATTTTTCATTTAAAAAATGAATGTCCATTTCCTGCTAACATTTGAGCGCTGTTGAGCTGAGCTGGGTGGTATATCTGTATCACGTTCTAATGGTTTCACAGTTTATTAGCGTTTTTTCCCTGACTGCAGAACCACTGCATTTTAATCACGATCCAAACAAACATGCTACATGTGACATGAGCAGTTTTTGATGTAAATTAGATTGGATAATTTCAAATTTTAAAGCAAAAACAGAGTGGTCTGACCTTAGCTTTGTGAAATTATGCTACATAAAAGCATCTGCACGAAACAAAAGCAGCAGACGGGCTGAATGAGATGCAAATTCACTCTCTGACAGCAGGGGGCACTTATGGAACAGCAGTGATACAGCGTTTCCTTGGTTACTGCCGTAAACAAAGCACCTGCTTTTAAATGCTATATTAATATGCATTATATGGAGGTAAGATGAAAAGAAAATACCATGTAAATTTTTCTGAAGACAGTCAGTTCCCCTCAGAGATATATTCATATAAACCCCCACCCACAATTCAGTATTTAGGATTTTCTGCAATATTTTGCGCATGGTGAAGTGAGTTTGCTCTGCCTTCTACAATAGTTGTTTAGTTGTTCCATCAGCTAAACAGTTTGGAAAATATGCAGTTTTGTGCATCTTTCCTACGAATAATCTCTGATTTCATGCAGCTACATTTTGACCACTGACCTTCAATGAGGACTTCCTCATCATGTGTTTGTATCTGTCATCTGCGTTTAGCCTCTGATCCACCGCCTGCCCTTATGCAAATCCAAGTGGCTGAATGTATGCCACTCCAACGGTTGTTTAGAGTGCAGGGAAATCTGCTGTAATTGTTCCTGCCGACACTAATGTGCTAATGGGCGATCAGCAATGCAGGCTGCATTGAGCCAAGCTCCATAGGGCTGTTGTTATTGTGTTGCTGTGTTGTTCCGAGCGACAGTAAGGAGCTAATGCCATGCGGGGAGGCGTCCGTCACTCGCATGCAGAAATTCACATGATGGCATCTGATAACCAGGAGCAGGCCATGAATGACAAGACCGTGGTTAACGTGATCCTTTTTCTGTGCGTGTGTGTGCGCGGACAGATGCTTCTTTTCCAGATGGTTGGATATGTCATGTTCCGAGTTGCCAGATTGCTGGTTTTATGTCAGATTTTGTGTCCGTTGTGAGCGGTTCTGATCATTATCTGTTTGTCTGTCTGCATTATCTCGCTCTGTGCATCTGTTTCTCTGGTGGGAGTGTGTGGGGTGTTGTGTATGTTTCTGTGAGCGAATGTGCTGTGTGGCTAAGAAATGGGTGCATATTATCTGACACACTCTAGATGGAATGAAATTGATCGGTATCAGGATGTCGCCAGATCCTTGAACAGGATTTTATGCACCCTGTATTTTCATTGACTGCCATTCAGAATCGTCTATTTGTTCTGACGCAAGGGTATATTAAATTGATCACAAGTACCAGTAAAGACATTTATAATGTTGCAAATTTCTATTTCAAATAAATGCTGCTCTTTTGTTTTGCTTTCAACATTGATAATAAGAAATGTTCATGATCATGTAAAGACTGGAGTAATGTCTGCTTAAAATTCAGCTTTGTTATTACTGGAATAAATTACATTTTAAAATAATTTAAAACAGAAAACTGTGGAATAAAAGGTAATTGCAACTTATCTCACAATTCTGACTTTTTTGTCCAATTCTGAGAAAAAAAAAATCCAAATTACAAGATATAAACAAGCTTCCATAGAAAATCATTACTTTAAATTGTAGTAAAATTTCACAATGTTAATGTTTATTAGTTACTGTATTTTGAAGAGAAAAACTATACAGATAGATAGATAGATAAATAAATTGTTTACATTTTTAGGTGTGAAATTCACCGAAAACTTAAAAAAATAAAAATAAAGTATGATATGACTCCTTTAATAGTGATTGTTTTGTGTTTCTGTTTCAGGAGCATATAATCAAGCACATCCTGACCTCTGCCAGAGATGAGCCTTCTGCACCAGCAAGGTACAAGCCCTGAACACAAATTCAATTCAAGTTTATTTTTATAGCGCTTTTCACGATACAAACACCATGTCCTAGTCAAAGCTGTGATTTAGAAGTTACAGCATTTACTCTAACATGTTGTGCTGTGGTGCTTAGGTAAACGACACAAGTTTGAATTTGAACTTTCCTGATCCCATTCCCCTACACTCTCCACATCATTTCCTCTTCTAAATAAAAAAAAAGTGTGGAAAAATGTCATCTTAGCTAGGTGTGTCAGATTCAATAATTTACCTGTTCTTGCTAAATGCAAAATGCTGTATGAAGCAACCAAATCACAGCTGAACAGACAGTATGAAATTTCAACCAGAGGACAAAAAGTTGGGTATAACAAAAAAGATACTGTAGATACTGTAAATGTGAACATCGCTAACATGAACATGCAAATAATACAGAGCATACTGCAGCAGACAGAAAACATATCATGTCATTGTGCATTAAAATGCATTGTACTAATTCCATAAACATAAATCTAATTTTAACAGGTGATTGTATAATTATTGATCCCTTGATGTAGCGTGTATAGTTTCTTTCATCAGAAATGTATTATTAGTCCTAAAAAAGAAAAGAAAAGTCTTGTTTTTTCCAGGTCAGTGCATCCTCCTTTTTAGATTTGGTTTTTAAAATGAAGCAAGCAAACCCCATGGCAGACAGATTAATAACTCTGTACATTACGGTCAGTGTTAGACCAGTGCGGGCTATGTGTCTGGTCATATCTAGACAGATTAGGAGCAGTGTCATTTAAAGTAATCCAGGACTCAGTAGGATTAGAGTGGATTCTGATGGGGCTCAAGTCATTAGAAGCCCCCATAACTCCCAGTGGAAAAAGTTTGGGTGTTTTTTCAGGGAAAAGCTTGAGGAAGCCTTAGATCATAGAAGGGGCAGACAGGAGGCAGGATTAAATATCTATATGGTCTAGTGGTTAGTGCACGTGCCCCAACACATTGAGCTGTGGGCCTCATTCAAGCCATGCAAATTTGAGTCACAGTTTTTTTGTTTTAAAATGTGCAAAATGTATGTATAGAAGCAGAAGCTGATAAAGATAAAAAAAAAATTTAAAAAAAGCTTTTATTCAGCAAGGACACATTCAACAATTGATCAGAAGTGACAGTAAAGGCAAAGAATGAAAATAAATAAATGTAAATCAAGTAAAAAAATATTTACACACTAATTTTAACTTTAATTTGCTTTTTTTTTTAATGCTAATCTTTTAGCTTGAAGTAAATTCTTTACATGGCAGATGTAAACATTTGCATTTCCATATCTAAAGCACAAATATTATTAAAAAGATTGTGCATCTGTAAATTGTTTGGATTTTTATTTTAAATGTGTTGGAAGTTATTGGTTGATTTTAAATTTAAAGTTATGTCTTTGTTTCTTTTTGAAGGTGTGTGGCTCTCTGTAGTCTGGGTATTTGGCTCTGCGAAGAACTGGTTCATGGCACTCAGCATCCGCAGATCAAAGAAGCGCTTAATGTCGTCTGTGTCACTCTCAAGGTAATGGATGCTTGATTATACAACAAAATGTACATATATTCTGCTGTTAAAGATTGATTATGAACGGAATAGAAGCATCTGTGTTGTAAAAGAACCTTCACTGGCAACATAAGTGAGCACAGCAGAGAAATGATGGCATTGCCCTTGGCCTGAGTCTTCTGAAGCCGTTCCTGATGCCTGGGCTCACTGCACTGGCACAAGTGTGTTCTGTTCATCCAGAAGAAGATTATTCCATACTCCCTGCACCCACCCCTACCAGCCTTCCTAAATCTGGACCGTCAACATGTTTGGCTTCTCTGCTTCTCACAGACAGAAGGCTAATCCACTGAAGAATGCACGCTTCAGAGACTTCGAGGAATTATTACATTTCTGTCTGAAATGAAGGCTAGGGCCAACAGACACACACACACATACATACTCAAACTCTGGTCCAATCAGAAAAGTCTGTTTGTGATCGGGTTGATTCTATTGGCTTTTCAGAGAATCTGGTGTCAGTGGAGGGTTAGACATGAGGGTCTCTCTTCTTTGGGTGGGTTCCATGAAGTAGAATTAGGCAAAGACTCATCCCGTCTTAATCAGCTCAGATGAGGCCCACGACACAGTTTTTCCGTTTTGCTCCACACATGTCTGAGCACATTAAAGTTGCTGATTGCTTCCATTTTAACCATTAATACCTTTCTTCCAGTTCTCCAATAAAACCGTTGCTCTGGTGGCCTCAGACATTTTGCACCTGCTCATCAATTATGTGGATGAACTGCAGAAATTCCCACCTGACACTCCAAAGAAAATAGTGGAGGTAAAGTCAGTCACATTACAAGTGAGCTGAATTTTAAGTTAAGCATGGTTTGGATTTGTGATGTTTATTTTATGCTTTTTAGGTCCTTATTGCAACCATCACTTACCTTCTTCCAGCCACAGAGTCCTCCCCTCATGAGCTGGACAAGAGGGTATGTCTTATTAACAAATGCACCCCAACACAATGAAAGAACACACTCATGTACATGTGAAATAAATGCTTTTTGTCAACCAACAGCTCATGATGGTTTTTTATCAAATAGAACGTACACCTTAAAAAACAGAACAGTTTGTCCTGTCTAGATGCAGCACATCAAGTAATTTTCCTGTTCTTACTAAAAAAAGAAATGCTTTATAAAGCAACTAAACAACGTGTTTGCTACATTGTAAGTCTTCTGAAGAAATTTGATGGGTTTGTGCGAGGAAGAGGGTGAAATTGTCATAACGGTTTTGGGTGACATGAGTAAATGAGTTAGCATGATAAATGCTAATGAAATCTGCGCACCCCGCCCCTCTCTTCCATGGGGTGACGAGCAGTTCTCTGAGACTGTTAATTTTAGCCGCATTTAGCTGCGGAACTTGCTAACTACCACATTATTAGGAAAGGCGATTTGCAAAGATACATAAAAAAAAAAAACTTATACTCACTTCTTCTGTAGGTGGAGCTGGAATGAAAGATTTGCGCAAACATAGACGCATTTAGATAGATCGGGGATTGGCGCATTCCCTTCAAATGCAAAATTAATCATCTGCGTTTTCAGCGGCTCACATGTCGGGAGTAAATGAAAACTGCTATGTTCATTATTACATCCAACAACAAAACACCTCAATCGTTTAGGAGACAATCTTGTCTACCCCTGCTCCGGCTTCGAAACAATGGCAGACTGTTGACAGCTCACTCAGGGTGGGTCTGTGCTAACACGGCCGTGTCAATCAACAATCATGGGAGTGGGCTTGGCCTGTGTGACGTACATCTGGCCAGAATCTGAGAATGGCTTGATCTGAGAAAGTGCTAATGATTTGGGGGGATTTAAAAAAAAAAAAGCACTGGGTGGATTTTTGTCATTATAGGGTGGTTGTGTACACACACGTCCAACACACATTTATGTTCAAACACCATGTAAAAGTGAATTTTGCATCTGATCTCCCCTTTAAATTGGTCACCAGATTGACTGACTTGTATATAAAAAAGTGGCAGTAAAGACTTTTACACTGTTACCAAAAAATTATTTTAAATAAATTATACAAATTAATTATATATTATATACATAATTATATACATAATTAATATACAAAGTACACACATATATTATGTAAACAAAAACTTTTATTTTGGATGTGATTAATCGCAATAATAATTTTCGTAATAATTTATTTATTTATTTTACTTTGTCTCTTTCCAGCTGGTTGTGTCTCTGCTGCTATGCTTGCTGGACTGGGTGATGGCTCTACCTCCAAAAACTCTCCTGCAGCCGGTCCAAGGAGCCTCAGACAAAGAGAAAACTGACAAGTCTGTCCTCAGCTGCATCTATAAAGTATGAGGCCAACACACACATCTGCTATTAAAAATAATTTTTATATCTCAATATGCATAATTTTATTTTGTATCGCTCTTTAATTTTTATCTTTCCCCTTTCAGAACAGCTAAACACATAAACAAGTGCACCCCACTCTTTATTTCTTTGTATTTCTAACCCATTTGTCCACCCCTCAGGTCCTCCATGGCTGTGTATATGGGGCTCAGAGCTTCAGTAACCCCAATTACTTCCCCATTCACCTGTCAGACTTGAGCAGCCCAGACTACGACCCCTTCCTACTACTGGAGAACCTGAAGGAGCCAGAGCCGCTTCATTCACCAGACTCTGAACGCTCCTCTAAACTGCAGCCTGTCACTGAAGGTGAGCGCATGTCTTCTGCCTCTTTCTTGTACTTGTTTTGACTTCTCCAGTTCCTATTTCCTATGCTTTGTCCTAACCAGTTGCGAGTGCGACATGGCAAGTTTTGAGCATCAAGTCATTTTTCTGCCCTCACAGAAAGCCATTGAGAATGATTGACTGTTTAATATGCAGCTATGCAAAGCACAATTTTGGACCAGTGAGATCTTACTGTGGGTCAAAGTGACCTAAAAATTATTATTTATGTATTTATGTTCATTATTGTCATGTAATTTTGTTAAATAGCTTTTTACTTGGATTAACATAGAACTAAATTGATAATTTCTCACTGTTGCTGCAGGATAAGACAAAAACATGGAAAAAAACAGCTTGTCGCACAGTGTTAACCATCACCCACCACATTTCTCCTATCTTTATCACCTTCTGTAGTTAAAACAAGCAGAACAAATCGGAAGAAGCAGGACTGAACTAGTTAAATGTCTTCATTACCAAATCTGTTTGCTCCCTCATGCTAGTTCAGTGTGTATCAGGGAGAGGACGGGTTTGAGATTGACAGCAGGGGGCTGGTTTCCTGTGCTGCCGTTGCTGTGTCTCTCTCCATCAGGCGAAAATAACTAATCATTACAACCCTGAGTGAGACATGTGTCCACCACTTTCCTATCTCCATTACTCTTGAAATTACTCCTAGCGCTGGATTCTTGCTAGATCGGAGGGCACTCGGCGGCTGAGGTGGTCCGTACAGAAGACTGCTTCATCAGGATAAAATCCCTCCCCCTGAGAGCTCTGGTCTAAGAATGTTTTGGCTCATTAAGGCGGTTGAGTGTCGCTGAATGTGATTGGTGTGCTGTGTTGATTGGGGGGAGTGGGCCTCTGGCACGTCGAGTGTACTGGTATTGGGCTGCTCTCTGCATGGTTTCTTTGTGAGTTCTGGCAGTGTGTGAAGAAGGAGTGTCTCCATCGGGAGCTTCTTACCAGCATCGAGGCATCTGCACCTCTCCCCAGGCATCCTGCATTCTTCATCACACCCTAATGTCCCTGTATTCACACGAGCCGTCTGCACCTTCACTCATCTCGGCTCCGCAGGAGTTTAACACTGATAGATCTGAAAATCACTACATCCCTGATGAAACGAGTGCCTAAACTCTATTCCTTTACTTGTTTCTAACACCTTTTCATCATCACTGTAGTCTCTCCATCTCTCTCACTTTCTGATTTTTGATTAAATTCTGCACGATAGATTTAGGGATGGATCACCGATGTCGATAGTGAGGTCAACTACCTAAATGTAAATTTTGTTTTGATTTATTGTATATATTTTTTTAAATTCTTTTTTCATTTGTTAGATTTTTTTATTTTATTTTATTTCAATATGTTTAATGGTGGTTTAGTTAGTGTGCTAACAGCACCCTGTTACTTTGCACAGTAAAACATCTCTAAAAAGTTGCATCTTTAAATTTATCCATGGTAAGAAAAAATTAACTTTCAGAAAAATAACTGGCCATTGCCATGTTTTTTTTTTTTGTTTTTTGCATTTTTAGGACAAGATGTCAACTTAAAAACAGTCTTTAATAGCACTAAAAATGTTAAAATTGCACCATAATGCCCGTATAATCTTTTTGCTCCATCTAGTTAAATCTTCATGTAAAAATGCCCTTAAAGGGATAGTTCACTTTGAAATTAAAATTTGGTATCTATCAGCTTACCCCAAGGGCATCCAAGATGTAGGTGTCTTTTTTTTCTTCAGTAGTTCCAATTTTGATATTTTTAGGTCAAACCGTTCTAGTCTGTCAGTCATATAATGGCAGGTATAGGTCACTGTCTCTATAAGAGGGAAAAAGAACATGCACAGAGAAATCCAAATTAAACAGTTCCCCATCGTACACAACTACACATTGATGGCCTAAGACACGAAACGAGCGGTTTGTGTGAGAAAACGAACAGTATTTATATCGTTTTTTACCTCTTGTACACAACCATGTCCAAGTGATCTGAGTGCGCGCGCTCTGGCTTAGTCTGCGCAAGCGCCGGAAAGCGCCGGAAGTGATCTCTCGCGCGTATACGTCACTCATTGTTTACACAGAGATTTCTGAAGTGTTACCTTTCACTGTGAAGATCTAAACATATTTAGACGTACAGGACATCGCAATGGAAGACGATTTTGATATATCAACAGACAACGTTGAATTTTTTTTTTGCACAGACTAAGCCAGAGCGCGCGCACACACGTCACACACCGGATGCGTGCGCGCACTCAGATCACTTGGACATGGTTGTGTACAAGAGGTAAAAAACTATATAAATACTGTTCGTTTTCTCACACAAACCGCTCGTTTCGTGTCTTAGGCCATCAATGTGTAGTTACGATGGGGAATTGTTTAATTTGGATTTCTCTGTGCATGTTCTTTTTCCCTCTTATAGAGACAGTGACCTATACCTGCCATTATATGACTGACAGACTAGAATGGTTTGACCTAAAAATATCAAAATTGGATCTACTGAAGAAAAAAAGACACCTACATCTTGGATGCCCTTGGGGTAAGCTGATAGATACCAAATTTTAATTTCAAAGTGAACTATCCCTTTAAGTAAGAAACACGGCTGATTATGCCAGATGACCTGAACCAGCTTATATAATAAAAATACAAGGCTCCCATAATACAGATTGGTCAATAAGATGTTCGGTCAAGTTGATCTAATTCCAAGAGAACATTCCAAATAGTTTTAAACTGAGCTTGAGAGTACTTCACTGTTATTAGTTACTAAAAACGTAATCAAATTAGCTAAAATACTTCATAACTGAACACCTAAGGGAAATGTGGAACCTTATGACTGATGGGCACTCTAATTGTCTTTGAAAATCTCTAGAAATGTCTTCACATACAACTTCTTTATATACATCTTTGTCTTTCTTTCTGTTTGTAGTGAGGAGTCGTATTCAGCAAGGCCTGATTTCAATTGCGGCACGCACGGTCATATCCCACCTGGTCAACCACCTGGGTCACTATCCGATGAGTGGTGGTCCAGCCACTCTGACCAGCCAGGTATGCGAGAACCAGGATAACCCGTACAGCGAGAGCGCAGACCTGACACCTGAACTCTTCGACGCACCCAACTTGCAGTTCTTTGTGCTCAATGGCACCACCCTGCTGTCCTATCTACAGATCCGGGCAGAGGATGGCCTGCCCGGTGGCGGCATGTCAGCTGGCCTCACCACCACCAGTGCCTGCGTTCGGGTGATCGTGAGGGACATTTCCGGAAAACACTCCTGGGACTCTGCTGTACTGTATGGTCCACCTCATTGCATCACTCCAAGTCAAACTTTGCACCTCTACTCGTCCTCCAATCAAGCAGGGGGCGATAGAGAAAGTGCCCGAGATGAGGACAGTCTAGAAAGAAGCAGTCAAGAAGAACCAGAGGATGTTGCGTTTCAGGAGAACGAGGAGGACCTGGATGAGCACGAGGAGGATGTGAAAGAAGACAGGGAGGAGGAAGAACTTGAGGAAGAGGACGAGGAGGAAGAGGCAGGGCTGGAACCGATGGCCCCACAGGCCAAACGGCGGTGCAGAGAGGTGATCCCAAGCTGGGACTCCCTGCAGGATGGGGAGGACTCCCTGGACGAGATGCTGCAGTACCTGGGACACTCCAGCCCAGAGTGCCTGCAACGTACTGGCGCACCACTCAACATTCCAGCCCCGCCGCCCACCTGCGTGTCTGAGAAGCAGGAGAACGACGTCATCAACGCCATCCTGAAGCAGTTCGACGAAGAGCGGGACTTTACGTTGCATCGTGGGAATGACCTGAACATGAGGGCCGTAGTACAGCAAGAGCCAAGCCCACAGAGACCCCAGTCGGCCTTTTACTACTGCAAACTGCTCCTCAACATACTAGGCATGAACTCCTGGGAGAAGAGGTAAGACTCAGGACCACTTAAACACACACTGCAGTTGCAAATGCTTGGGAATCCTATAGGGAAGGGGTTCTGGAGGCCCCCCAGCACTACATGCTGTAGGTCTACATTAACAGACACACCCAATTCAGGTCTTGCAGTGTCTCTACTAGCTGAGCTGATGAGTTGAATCAGGCGTGTTAGATGAGGCAGGCATGTAAAATATGCAGTGCTGGGGGGCCTTCAGAACAGGTTTGAAAACCCCTGATATAGAGTATCCATAAGTACAAATCATAATTGTAACAAACGTGTTTTGGGATGGTGTACCCCAGCAGTACACATTTTGGATGTCTCCCTTATGCCGAGTTCACACTGCACGATTTTCAAACTCGTCGGATCGCCGTTGTTTTCACACTGCAGGACTATCTGGGGTAGGATTCAGTCGCTGCTGTTTTCACATTGCACGATGGATCCGCGACAGGGGGTTTCACATTGCACGATTTCACAATAGGAAGAATCGCCGACAACTCTGTCTGATCCGCAAATACAGCCAAACGCACGCGAGAAGTGATAAGGAAATAACGCAAGATCACGCTGATATTATGGTCTATAAGTCCTCCCCGAACACACAATAATGAATAAAGATGACTTGTTAACAAACATACTTCTGCTGTAAAATTTTTATATACACAAATCTAGCCTACTTCAAAGTGAAACCAAGGTGTTGTGCATTTTATAATGAGTTTATTTCTTATAGCCTATAAAAGCCCTCAAAGTGATGAAATAGAAAAATGCAATAAATATTTTGTCCTTTATAGAAGAATATTATTTACAGGAAAAACCCTAGCCTCTTCTTCATCTTCATGTAGCCTACCTGTTCTGTGTATTCTAATGCTGGCTTTGTAAAAAAAAAAAAAAAAAAAAAAAGACCTCCTCGAACTTCCAGCTGCCCTGTATTTTGCTCTCTCGTTGGCTGTAGGCCATCGTCGATGTATTTTTTCAGTCAGAACCGGTCAGAACTCATTCACACAGCAGGATTGAGAATCGCCGACAGCTCCAGATATTTAGCATGCCAAATATTCCGCGGGCGTCGGCGACACATCGGCGATTCCCTCAGATCGTGTCTTTGATAATTCACACTGCGCGATTGTCACTCGCGGGAACGAGCGCCGATTTACCTCCGATCTCGGGCATTTGTCGGCGATTTATCAAAATATTAAATAAAAATTACAAAATAGTAATATTATCTGATCGACGCGATTGTCAGCGCTGCTGCCGGTCATGAGATTAATGAATAGCAGCATGCTCCCAGAGGAATAATCGGGCTGATTTAAATGTATTTTTAATATTATTTTGTTTATTCTTGCAATGTTTATTGTGATTAACCTCCCGTTTTTGTATACGATATAATGCTGTTCAATTGCACTCAATCACAGACTCGTTATTAAGATGATCAATGTAGTTATTTTTAAATAATCCTCTATGGGCTGGAAATATTTGTTTATTTTACAACTTTAATTTGATGTAATTACTGAGGATTGAATTGTAAAGTAAGTGCATGATTTTATGTAAGCATAATTGTTTAATGCAATACGTTTCCCCCAAACCATTAATTTAATCTTCTAAAACAGTCTTTAGTCATAATTAATATTTTAAGATTTGGTTAATTTAAATGCTTTTTAATGTGATATGCTGTTTGTATTGTTTTTTTTTTTTGCAGTTCTGTAACAAAATAAGGTGCTCAGACAAAGTATTGCGCATACACATACAGTATGGCTTGAGCGCTCCCCTTTAAATCACGAAATATACATCGGAATATCATGAAACCATCTTCATTGTTTTCACAATTTTTAAATGATTTTAAACTGAGATTGATGTTTTTAGAAGATGTATCTGTGCTGAATTTTACATAAATAAATCACAACAATCCCGTGCTATGGGCACTGCCATTGATACAGGCTGCAGCGGAAGATTTTTTACGCTACTATTTGAAACATCTGCTCTTCAAACGCGGAAGTGTGAAAAAGGCCTATTGGGGTGCCTTCAGGAACAGATTAGATAACACTGGTTAAAGACATGGAATAGTACCTAAAAATTGCAATGTCAAAACATGTATAGGAGTGATCCTTCAAAAAATCCAAACACCAGGCATCATGGAGAGCCAATGTGGTTTCCCCATGCTAGATTTTTTTTTTTTTTTTTAATTCCAGGGCCTAGATTCATAAGAATGTTCTTTGGAAATTCTTTGAAAAATACTAATATTTTTTAAGAACATCTTGAAATTGACAGGCTTTGTTGTCTGATTTTATTACATTTTTTGAAGATTGTCTGATCAGGACTTTTTTGGGGGGATTGCCTGCAAATTACTGCAGATATACCTACGATAATCATAAGCTCACTACTTGCGTTGCAACTGGCTTGACAGGAGTTCACCAACCGAAGTCACGTTTTTTAATGCACTGTGTATTTTTTTTTTATTGTTCATTTTAAAAAAAAGCCTGTCTCAAGAATCGGATATCGCAGTTATCCATGTAATAAATTCCAAGTTGTTAATTTCATCATGTCCATGTCAAAATCAACAGAGAACATAATTGTGTTGTTTTTTGTTAGAGTGTGTTACCAAAGCTAGTCCACTTTTTTTTTTTGTCAATATTGAGTTTATTACTAATAACAGAAACAAATTCCACCAACCATAATTCTGCCAAGTCTTTTTTAGCATTGTTTAACCACCATATCAGAGAGTTTAATCATTTGGTCTAGGAATTAAGTGATCAGCAACACTTCATCAAACCATCATGCCATTTTTTACCCAAAAGAATCACTACATTGTTTTGCTAGAGTTTGTTAGCACTATCTGGGTGACGCTGTTGTTGAAGGCTGATAATTCATGTAAACATCCTGTTTGCTCGCACCTCTCCCTGATTGCGCAGAGCCATGTTAATCTGCTTTAAACAGTCAACATTTTTCTGATTAGCTTATCCACCAATAGAGACTATAGTGGTACTCACTTACTGCCCAAACCTCAGTTTCCGTTCCACTCCAAATTGCCTAATGGTTCCCCTCATTGCATTTGACTGTGAGGGTTCAATCCCATCCCATTTTGTGGTATTACATAGAATGGTTAAATATTTCCAGATGGCAAATAATTGGAAAATTGGGGTTATTTTTCACCTTGAATGTAATGACATTAATTTTCATGATATACATACTCTGTGTTATGAGATTAATGAAGGAAAATAGTTTTTTCACCATTCCCTCATAGAGTCATCAGGAGGGAAAAAGCTTTTCTTCAGCAGCTCTGGGTGAATGGTGTTTGTGTGTGTGTGTTCACGCATGCAGCTTTTATGGGGGGATTAATTCTTGAGGGGTCTGTTATCTGCCGAGCAGCGGCGGTACTTTTCATTCTTGCCTGATACGCCGGGTGAAAATAAAAGGCTGCTACCTTTCGAATGTGGCTGGAGGGTTATTATGAGTTGGAGAGCTGGGAGAAAATGCATAGGGGCTGTTTAATGAGGAATTGTCCTGCTGCCGCTCTCCAGGCATTCATGTATCATTTATCCATGGTCAGAGACTAAGGCATTGCAATCCGCCGGGCCATTGTGTGTGTGAGCGCGCGCCTAATGTCGGCCTTTTATGCCGTTCGCGCGTTCGCCTCCTGAAATGGCTCACTTTCAATGGAGAAAATGAAGACCATTACATTGCAACAAGCTAATAAAGAGACCCCTGCTCAAAGAAAAGGAGAACAAAACAAAAAGTCCTTTTAGAGAGCATCGTGTGGCTTTTCCACATGACTCACGCGGCCACTTGGAGGGAGCGAAAGATAAAGAGGGGGAGAGGGAGAAAGTAACTGAACTCTGAACTATAAAAGCTGCAGACGGAAAGAAGTCGTATTATCTTAGATTAATGATTTATTTTTATTTTTTTCATGACATCATGTGTAGGTTTTTGTTTTACGGCTCATCGTGTCATAAGATGTTTTTCAGTACAGGATCTTCCATTGTTTGTTTTCATTTGCGTTTCTGTCGTGGGGTCAGATTTTCCCGGAGACTGTGAGAAAAACAAGGAAGACTGTAATTAAGCAGGCGGCCGCTTAATGAAAGAGATCTAACGCACAGTCTAGAACAGCACTTCTCCAAATAGGGTCTGTGAACAATAGCTAGAGTGTCCTCACAAAAAGAAAAATATCCATCAATCTATCCATCCATCTGTCCATCTATCTATCGTTCTATCTATCGTTCTGTCAGTTCTATTATTGTCTGTCTATTCTTCTCTTTCTTTCATATCTGTCCATCTATATATATTTTTTATTACATTGATGTTGTTGTTGATCGCCTGTCTAAGTGTAAGCTAAGTAACCTGAAGTGATCGAAGATGAGTCATCTGGTAGGATATTGCTCTTCATTAGCTCTTATGTTTAAATGTCCTGTCTCCAGGAACAGTTTCCACCTGCTGAAGAAGAATGAAAAACTACTGAGAGAGCTGAAGAATCTGGATTCAAGGCAGTGGTATGTTATGCCACTTTTTATCCAGTGTTGTTTCTTTTAAAGCTATTAGGAACGATCTTGTAAGGGCAAAGGGACATTATTTTCTAAAGTCTGTGAGACCACCTGACAAAATTGTACACCTGTTTTGCTCCTACTTTCTTCTCTGTTTACTTTTTTAGTCGTGAAACGCACAAGATTGCTGTGTTTTACGTGGCAGAGGGGCAGGAAGACAAGCACTCAATTCTGTCCAACACAGCCGGGAGTCAGGCCTATGAAGACTTTGTGTCAGGCCTGGGCTGGGAGGTAAAATCTTGATAATTAATTGCTGGGTGCCAATTCATTAATAAATGTCCTTTTTTCGTATATTTAAATATTACTTGTAATATTTTATATGATGGGCCCTAACAAACTCTTTCCTCAATGCTCAGGTGAACCTAACGAGTCATTGTGGTTTCATGGGCGGCCTGCAGAGGAACAAGAGCACGGGTTTGACCATGCCTTACTTCGCCACCTCTACAGTTGAAGTGATGTTCCACGTCTCCACACGCATGCCTCCGGACTCAGACGACTCGCTCACTAAAAAGGTAAACTTTTAGAAGTGGCCATTTTGAAGTCAACTTACAATTTTAGTCAGGTTAAATGACAAATGTAGTTAGTTTAGTATTATTTAGATACTATTTTAGCATTTATTCATATTTTGAATTAGCTTTTGTTTTCATATTTTCAGGTTTAATTTTTATGTGAGTTAAAGTTTTAGTAATTTTGTTATGTGCTTATGCCATTTTTATTAGTTTTTTTTTAAATATATTTCTATATAGTTTTAATTTATTTTTATTTCATTTATTACTAAATCATCACTTTTTTCAGTTAGTTGCCAAGGCAATATTTTGAAGTTTAACTTTTTTAAACGATTTATTTATTTATTTTTTTCATCTTGATTTCAATTAGCGAAAATCATCATTTTATACTTTTAGTTTTAATTAACAATAACAAAACAGATTTTTATCGCATACTGATACTTAGACTTTTAGGACATTATGTAAATAACCTCTGCATTCTGAATGACATACTATCTTCTGCTAAACACGTAAAAAGGTATTTCTGAAGAGTGTTTTTTTTTTTTTTTTTTTTTTTTGCAAGTTAAAGTCTAAGGGGTTCAAAACATCTAAATAACCCATTTTGCTGATTAGCCAACTAGACTGGAGCTTTGCCTCGTGAACACATATCTGCATAGTACACCAGTCTCAAAAGAACAAGTAGAAATCTTGTTTTCCTTCACTCAAAAGCTGCTGATTCTCTAAAGAGTTAAACTTTCCCCCTGCCAGCTCACCTGTGGCAGGCCTTTTAGACTGTAGTCTCTGCCATTTCTTTCATAGCTCTTCTGTCTCGAGTTGTCTCCAACAGTGCGGCTCTGCTCCTCCTGTGCGGTGGGTGAAGTGGGACACAGAACCTCACTGACCTGTGCGTTCACACCACATCATTAAACCTAACCCAGGCTAATCTTAGGGGTGGGACACTTATACCTGCCGAGAGCTGCGCTTTTGTGTTTCAGAGTTCCCCGTAGAGAGAAAAGGTCCTATCTGCTATCAGAACAGAGAAAAGGAGAAACGTAATGACTCCTAACAGCTGTACTTTATTCTCTCGTTCTGCCTCTCCCACTGGCTTTTATCTTCTCTTTTTTATTTAAAGAGGGATGTCGCACCCTTTCTTTTTCTCACTCTTCCTCGCAGTCGATGTGACCTTATGGAGAAACATTGCTCTCTAGTTTTTCTCTTTGTACAAGGGTGTTTCTTCAACTATAGGCACTTTTTTGCGCTGTGGGCTTTTATAAATTAAACTCTCTTTAAACACTTTTTACATTCTAACTAGTTTATTTTATGTCTACTAATAAAATCCAACAGTGTACACACATTTCAAATGATGTACTGTTTAAAGGGGTCAGATGATGCTTTTTTAAAGATCATTATTTTGTGTATTTGGTGTAACAGAATATGTTGACATGCTTTAATGTTCAAAAAACACATTATTTTTCAAATACTGTACATTATTGTAGGTCCTCTATGCCCCGCCTCTCTCAAACGCTTAGTTTTCTACAACGTCCCTCCTTCCGACAAGCGCAGTCTGCTCTGATTGGCCAACTGGCACAGTGCATTGTGATTGGCCGAACACCACAAGCCGCGTCGGAAATGTAACGCCCCTTTCCATAATCGCGAGCGTCAGCTTTCAAAATGAATGTAAAGACAGTTAATAATGTCCTTAGTTTTACCATCAGTTCAAGCCCGAGAGGGGAACAGAGTCGCATGACAGACACAGTGATGATGCTCGTGTGTGTTTGCACACAAGCCGAGATTAAGACGATTTCTGACGTGCTGTACACTCCTCTGTGATGTGACCCTGTCTCTCTCTCTCTCTCTCACACACACACACAAGCCGCGATTAAGCTGATGTGCTGAGATGTGACCCTGTCTCTCTCTCTCTCACACACACACGCTCACAATAGTCAATAGCAAATATTTAAACTAATAACAAAACATAGTCGCTGATTCAGAAGCGCCAGATTGTCACAGCAAATTCGGAATTACCACCTATCCTAGGTTCACGAAACGGTCGTCCATAAAATGGTTGCTGTTCACAGCTTCTCCCTGACACGGCTGCATCAACACTACTGCGGTTACTGAAACCACACCTTATGCAAATATTACCACATCGTGACGTAGACATGTGGGGGCGTGTTTGAATGAGCCGTTTTAAGGGGGCGTGTCAGAATCTTAACTTTGATAAAGAATATCTCTTTGTTTGGAGACTTTAGTCTTTGCAACTTCAGGGATCTTATCTATGCACAATCAGCTTGTAACACTCCAAAGAGAAAGGAAAAACTTGAAATCGCATCATATGACCCCTTTAATAGTATTCAATGGTGGAAATGGCGATGGCAAAAAGACTACTTTGGCTTGCTAAGGCTAATTTCATTGCAAACATGTATCCTAAATATACACAATTTATATTTTTATATTTTCTTGCATAAATTGGCACAATCAGATTTTGACTGGAAATGATGCAAGAAAAGTATTTTGTTCAAGTTCTATTTACTTTTTTCTTTACGTATCACACTTTTTCCACTAAACAAGTATGGTTAATGATGGTTAACTTTTGGGGAAAAAAGTGTCAAAATCATTATTATTATGATTAATTGCAGAATTGGTAATGGTAATCAAACCACAACTGAGAAACAGGTGTTTTTTTAAATATATATTTTGGCTTGATAAATATTGAAATGTGTTAGGATTATTTCTTTAAGATAATCATAGTTTTAAAAAATACTAATATGTTTATTGTGGATTTTCATGTTTTAAGATTGAAGTTCTGGATCTGGGACAAAGGTAGAATCCCTTTATCCATTAAGCATGTTTTATTAGATTGCTGGTGTTAACCCTTTGAGAACTTTTTCATTCAGTTAACTCTTTTGAAGAGATTTTTAACAGAGTTAAGCCAAAACAGTTTTGGAGTTTTGAACAAAAACTAATGATAAAAACATGATATTATTTAGCCATAATATTTCTCACCATGAAAATAGCCACAGAAGCTGGAATGGCGTTAATCACAAACAAACAAACTGGGACAAAGGTAAGCAATAAAATATAGTAGCAAAAATAAAAAATAAAGGCATGGTAAAAAGTGGCCATGTCAGTTTTAATGTGACCTTCATATAACAAAAATAACTATGTTAAAAGCTGTTAGTTTTAATAAAGATCAACCCCTGGGACATTAAAGTGTCCGTACTTAAAGAAACAGCCGCAAATGTCTGTCTGCATGGGTATTTTTTTCCGTTCACATGGGCAGCACAAATCTAATAATGTGCAGCATTATCCTTAATGAGCTTGGCTGGAAGGCTGTGATATGGGGCTGTTTGTGGAGCGGCCAGCCCCATGCCGAATGACCAATCGCTTGTCATTAGAGCTGTCCCCTCACTTCCTCACTCATACGTCTTCTGGGGCAGAGACGAGGCGATAAGGTGCTAATGCGCCCCAAAGACTTATTAATGAACGCAGATAGAAATGTGATATTGCGGCGAGGGACAGGGGGGAGGGAGGGAGGGCTACAGTGGACCGTAAGAGGGACGTTTTATGGGGCGCTTATTCGGTGGTAAAGGGGGGCTCTAATTAGATTACCACGTTTAGTCTGAAATGGTCTCGCCTACAGCTTATTGTGTCTTCTCTGTTTTTATGAGCTGGGCAGGTATGCTGAAAGGGGGGTTGTGGGATATTGTCGGGAAGATGTTGGACTGTAATTGGCTTTAAGCAGAAGGATGACAAGATGTTAGGTGCTTTTTCGTGGCCCACTTTTTTTTAAACCGATGTTTGTCCCTGTTGAGAGAAATGGAGGATTATGAATGACATGCACATTAAAGTCAACATTTTACTTCTGTGCCATATTTCTGAGTAAAACTCAGAAGATACTCAATCAGAAAGAAATGTAGAATTGTAGATTTGCGAATCAGTATTTGATTGATCTATAGATTCTATAGAAAGTACAGTAGTAAAAACAGACCAGCGAGAGGGTGGAAAGTGATCTTAAATGAGTGAAATTCAGAGAGAAAAATAAAATGCAACATAGGTATAAAATGTAGCTCCTGTAACACAGTTTCTCATTACTGCCACTTTTTCTGTTTATTTTTTCTTCAGTTTTTTTGTTCAGTTCATCACTTTTTTTCCTGCGCATTTGTACAAATTTGAGCTCAAATTATTGTAAAATGTACAAATGCACCAAACAGTGTTTAAAAGAAACTAATGCAGATTTTTAGATATTTATCAGAAGAAAAGGCCATTGTAACCCATTTAACCCATCCTAAGTGAACACACACCCGGAGCAGTGGGCAGCCATGTTACAGCGCCCAGGGAGCAGTTGGGGGTTCGGTGCCTTGCTCAAGGACACCTCAGTCGTGGTATTGAAGGAGGATACTCACCCCACCAACAATCCCTGCCGGACCTGAGATTCGAACCCACAACCTTCCACTTACAAGTCCGACTCGCTATCCATTAGGCCACGACTGCCCCCCGTTCTCTGCATTTAGCCCATCCTAAGTGAACTCACCCGGAGCAGTGGGCAGCCATGTTACGGCGCCCGGGGAGCAGTTAGGGGTTCGGTGTCTTGCTCAAGGACACCTCAGTCGTGGTATTGAAGGAGGAGAGAGCGCTGGTTATTCACTCCCTCCACCTACAATCCCTGCCGGACCGGAGATTCGAACCCGCAACCTTTGGATTACAAGTCTGACTCTCTAACCATTAGGCCACGACTTCCCCTAAATTTCTGATGTGATGCTACAAACTGATGTGCCATTTTTCATGATGATATATATGATTTAAACTAAGATAGTGTGTCAGATGAAAGAGCATCTTTCAGTTCTGACTACTTTGTTTTTATTCATTTTATTTGAGAAGAGGTTGGCCACTCGCTCATCAGGTAATTTTCACATCACACTATTGTTCAAAGGTTTGGGGTTAGTAATATAATATTTTTTTAAGAAAGTCTATTATACTCACCAATCCTGCATTTATCTGATCAAAATACAATAAAGTAATTTAGTAAATTATTACAATTTGAAATAACTGTTTTCTGTCTTGCTGAATTTTCCAATACTCCATTACTACAGTCTTCAGTGTCACATGATCCTTCAGAAACAATTCTAGTGCGCTAATTCTAATTTTGTGCATGGCTTATTATCAGTGTTGAAAACAGTCGTGTTGCTTAATATTTTTGTGGAAACTTTTCTTTCAAGATTCTTTGATTATATAGAAAGTTCCAAACAACAGCAATTATTTAAAGTAGAAATATTTTTAACAGTATAAATTCATTTACTGTCTCTTTTGATCAATGTATTGCATCCTTGCTGAATAAAAGTATACATTTATTTTTTCTAAAATCTTGCTGACCCTAAACCTCTGAACAGTAGTTAAAGAACAGTAGCAAAAACTGTTAAAGGGTTAAAGTCATCTAAAATATGACATACAGTGCACAGCATAAATGAGTACACCCCCTCTAATACTTAAAAAATTCAGCAAATACTCTTTACTTAGATGACACGTTAGGGTTCTTTGGAGATATAATGTTCCAACAAGCCTGCGTGATCAAGTACCAAAGAAGAATGTCAAAATTATTCATCAAAATAAGATTTTCTTATCAAAGTGATAAAATGTTGTGTTGCAAAAATGAGTACACCCTCCTGAAAGTTTCTAAAAAAAATGTTTAAGGCTATTTTTGATCAACAGGTGAGTATATTGAACCAAAACTTTTAA
Source organism: Schizothorax lantsangensis (assembly GCA_027422415.1). NCBI lineage: Eukaryota > Metazoa > Chordata > Actinopteri > Cypriniformes > Cyprinidae > Schizothorax > Schizothorax lantsangensis. Next base: position 25,707,634 of record CM049858.1, on the reverse strand, counting down.
GGACCAGTAATTTTCTGACAATTAAAAGTGTTACATAGTCCTCTGAATCATACTCAGACTTAATGCTGGCAGCAGTGGAACCAGTTGGGAAAGAACTGCCAGGTGACTTATTCCTTAGCATAAAAGAGGACAATGTTACAAGAGGAATACCAAATTATTGTTTTAAGTGTCAAAATATAGCAGAAGTAGCACCGACATTCAAAAACAATGGACTTGTGACAAGGCTCCTGAAATAATCAGGTCTTTACTTTAAGTTTTCATTTAGTGATGAGTGAATTTTTGCTAGAAAAGGAGCAGGAGAAATAACATGCAAGTGTCTCAGAGCCGGCAAAAGCTATGAAAAGAGTGACACTTTATCTCACAGAGTATGACGCAGCCTGCAGAAGTGACATGCATGGTTGTTGTCACCACTAGAATTACCCTACTGTAGCCAAAGCAAAATAAACTCATTTAACCTCTTCCAAGGCCCATATCTACAAAATAGAGACTTCTGGGAATCCATACTCTGGTCTCAAGAGACCAAGTCAATCATTTCGGATCCAAAAGCATCAAAAATGTTCTGGTGTTGCTAGAGGAGGAGTACAGTGAGAAGTGTTTGGTACCCACAGTGACATTCAGTGGTAGTAAAGCTCTTGTATAGGGATGAATGAGTGCTGAAGGTATGAGGGAGTTGTGCTTTATCAACGCTGTCATGAATTCACACACCACTGTGTAATGGAATACAAAAACTTGAAACAGAAGATGCTACCCTCCCCTCATTCCCTGCATTATTGGGCATTTTTTCAGCATGACAATGAAGATATTCATTCTCCCAAGGTGAAAATCCTTCAGTGGACATGTATTTCACTCAGTCTTAACGCTCTTGAGCAGCTGTGGGGGATTCTGTAGAGACGAGCTGAGCAAAACTTGCCATTAAAGACCAGAGCATTTAAGGAGGTCGTCCTCCAGGAGTTAAACAGGACAGATGTGAAAATTTGTCATGAACTTGTACACTCAGTGCCAAGAAGGGTCAGAGCAGTATACTTAAAGTTCTGGAGGACATACTAAGTACTAGAATATTATACATTTGCTGAATTAAATCTAGGGTGTACTCATTTCTGCAGTCCTTCATTTAAACTAAATTGGCTAATTTACTTATCTTACAGAAAATGTTGGCATATATTTTGTCGTTTTTATTAAGTATATGTTTAATACATTTCAATTTTGCCATCTTTCCATGAATTATATTTGTGATCATTAAGAAAATACATATTTTATATTTATTCAGAGGGGTGTACTCATTTATGCTGTGCACTGTATATACATGTTTTTTTTTTGGAGGAAAATAAAATGCAGAACTGTAGAAACGCATCTTTTTAACACAGTAAAATCCTGGATTTATGCATTCATTACCATAACTGCGGTAAGCCAAATCACTTTTCTTCTATAATTCAAACATTTCTTTTCTCTCTGTTTTTGTGTCATTGAAGTGACTGAGCACATCTTGCAATAATACATTTAATGCAGATCTATATCTTCTTGTCACAATGAGGACGGGCCGTTTGAATTTCTACCAGAATGTTGCGACGATCTGCACTACGGGCCGCCAATCGGATGTGGCATTTCTCAGAATGATATTACATGATTAAACAAAGATGGCTGAGAGATGAAAGAAATCTCTCAGTCCAGACCACCTTATCGTCCAATAAAACTCCAATCATTTTGTCACACGGACACACACCCTGGAACGAAATGGCAGTCCCTGGTCTGCGGCAGTGCAGCTGAAGGCTGGATGTAATTCATGGCTGTAATTTGAGCATGAGGTGAAGTGACGTGTGGGGTGGTTGGGCCGGTGAAGGGGTTTTGGACTGCCGTCCCTGCCCTGCAGGGGAGCTGAGGGGACCTCCACGCCACACACGGCTATATTCCACCCAAATTAGATTGGGTCTGTCCCTGTGCTGCATTGCCTATCATGACTTCTCAGAGGCAAATTGGATTTGCAAGGGCTGCTGGAGAGGCTATCCAGAGCACGATCTTCCGATAGCAACTCTAAACCATGTTAACTAGACACTAAAGCGTGTCAGCGCGGCCGCTGGTGCCACAGCGCGCACACATTTTTTTTCTTCTCGCAGCTGCTGTTTTATGCACTGTTTATCATCTAACATGCTCTCTGAAGGATTCAAAAAAAATTCCATACTTGCCAATTGCAATTGAATTGAGAGTTTGTCAGCCGTTATTGTCCATGAAAATGATATTCAATGTATTATTCTAAAATATATTTATTAAATATTTATTTATATAAAATTTAATTATAATTATTTTAATATAATATTTCATTATAAAATTAAATAATCTGTAAAGTTAATAAATATATATATTTTTTACATTTTAATATTATATATTTATTGTCTTTCTGGCACACAATTGCGACTAAATTCAGAGAATTTATTAGCCATAAATGTTTCTTAGTCCATAAAATAATAATATATATATATGTGTGTGTGTGTGTGTGTATATATATGTGTGTGTGTGTGTGTAAATGTTTTTGTATATATATATATATATATATATATATATATATATATATACATACTTGTATATATATATATATTAACACACACTTGTATATATAATATATATATATATACACACACACACACATACTGTAATATATATATATATATATATATATATATATATATATATATATATATATATACTTAAAAATCATTTACACTTGTATATATATGCACACACACATATTTATATATGTATGTGTATATATACATTTACATTTGCCAATTGCAAGTGATTTGAGAAAATTTAGCGGAATTTTTATTCGTAGTACATCAGAATAAATAAGTACATATGTTATTAATATTTGTATTAAATATATTATTTAATAAATGTATTTATAAAATATAATGTTAAATAGTTGAGATATTTTAAATATATTATTTTTTATTTTTTTTTTGTTACATTTATCTACTTATTATTAGTTATTTATATACTATTATTAATGTATTATGTTATATTACCTTATGGCAGTTATGGCAATTATTTTGCTGCTTTGATTTTTTTTGTATCATATAAAAACTAGTCACTGCTATATACATTATTTGATTAATTTTGGACTTGTTCAGCTTCACGTTCCTATGATTCACGCTGTTTTAAATAACTTGAGCCGTAACCGCAAAGCAGAACTCTGCAGTTAAAGAAATGAACGATGTCCATCGCTGAGTCCAAAGGACAGAGTTTGTCATTGGTTGCATAAAGGTTGTGGCCATCGCCCGGGACAGTTGACGGGTCGCTGCGCCCATGGCTGTGGCAGTGATTGAGCGGGTCCCGGGAAGATGGAGTGATCGGTGGAAGATAGATGAGAGGAGGAGAGACGGACCGAGTGTCCGTTCACTCAACTGTCACAGTGCAAGGTTAATAACGCTAGAGTGGATAGCACTGTACCATGGCTACATGCAGTTGAGATTCAATTCAAACCAGTTCAATTTTTGCTTTTGTTTTGGAGAACGTGACGGTCATAAAATATGACCAGCATACAAGCTCAAGGCTTCTTGTATTGTTGCAGAGTAAACAATGCATACAAGTGTACTATGCATGTGAACTCCACAACGAAAGTGAGGTATCACCATTCAGCATTTAATTTACTATAGAGGAACCATATATTTAATAAGTATACTTTAAATCTGTTTGGACAAAAGCATAATCTGAATGACATCTTTTATGTATTCTCTCTCTCCATACAGTTAAGACACTTGGGTAATGATGAAGTGCACATCGTTTGGTCCGAGCACTCGCGGGACTACCGGAGAGGCATCATTCCTACTGAGTTTGGAGACGTGCTCATCGTCATCTACCCCATGAAGAACCACATGTACAGCATCCAGATCATCAAAAAACCTGAGGTGAGCTCAACAGTGACCCAATAAGGACAAAACTGTCATTTCATTATTTCTGATTCCTGTCTGTAACTAGAGATGTCACAAACAAATAATTTTATGAATTACATCATTTTTTAAATATTTTTTATTTATTCAAATAGATTTGTAAAACATACAGTATGTAAAGCACCTGACTCTAGTAGAAAGCATTATCTGTGAGTAAAAGTGCAGGATGGGAATAAAATGTTGGATATACACTATCGTTCAAAAATATGGGGCCAATATTTTTTTAATTAAAGTAATTTAATATTTTTATTTAAAGGGTTATTCCACCCCAAAATGAAAATTTTGTCATTAATCACTTACCCTCATGTCGTTCCAAATCCGTAAAAGCTTCGTTCGTCTTCGGAACACAATTTAAGATATTTTGGATGAAAACCGGGAGGCTTGTGACTGTCCCATTGACTGCCAAGTAATTAATACTGTCAAGGCCCAGAAAAGTGCCTTCGGGGTTCTCTGTCTGTACGCTGGCCTCTATGTTAGCAGGTCACGGCGCATGCGTACGGATGAAACACGCCTCAGATCACGCACGATGCATGCGCCGTGACCTGCTAACGTAGAGGCCAGCGTACAGACAGAGAACCCGGAAGGCGCTGCTCGTGAACTCATGAATGCGCTTGCAGGAAGTGTCACAGAGGAGAAGAAAAAGTTGAATAAAGTGGATATTTTGTTTTCTTTGCGCACAAAAAGTGTTCTCGTTGCTTCATAAAATTCAGATTGAACCACTGATGGCAGATGGACTATTTTGACGATGTCTTTCATACTTTTCTGGACCTTGACAGTGTTAATTACTTGGCAATCAATAGGACAGTCAAAAGCCTCCCGGTTTTCATCCAAAATATCTTAAATATTTTGACGAATATATTAAGTATTAAGACGAACGAAGATTTACGGGTTTGGAACAACATGGGGGTAAGTGATTAATGACAAACATTTTCATTTTGGGGTGGAGTAACCCTTTAACAATAAGGCATTTAATTATTTAAAAAACAGTTACAATCTTAAAAAAAAAAAAAAAAAATCTATTTCATATAAATGTTATTTTGAACTTTTGAACCGCACAACTGATTTCTGAAGGATCATGTGACACTGAAGACTGGAGTAATGATGCTGAAAATTCTGCTTTGCATCGCAGGAATAAATTACATTTTAAAATATATAAAAATAAGAACGTTTTAAATTGTAATACTGTTTCACAATATTAAGATTTTACTGTATTTTTGACCAATACTTACAGCCTTGGTGATCATATAAGACTTTTAAAAATATTGCAAAAATTTTCCAACCTCAAAATTTTGAACGGTAGTGTAAAACACTAATAATGAACAGCGTTATATAAATAAATATTTACCAAAAGAACATGTCACACCTTAGACTTTTTTTGAGACTTTTTGACACCTGTGAATTAGTTTTTTGAAGCAGTTAATTGAAGCAAATTGTCTGAACGGGCCTATAGGCTAAATGCATTCGAATTCCCTGAAACCCTCGTCCATACTTGAAGCAGGAAGAAAATCCATTCTAACGGCTGCTGAACAGAGAGATCGGTATACAGTAAAGCAGAGATATTTGTTTGTACATCACATCCATTTGTTTTTCTGTAAATGAGCTCAATGTTTCGTACAGGAGACAGTGGAAGCATATCTGTCTTTGGGCACTACCAGCCATTGCTTCCTGCTCAGTTATGTCAGGGCTAATTGAATGAATGGGATTCTCAGAATCGAATTCCGCTGTGGAGATGGATCCGAGACGAGAGGCTCAGTCTTTCATGCAGTCTGAGGAAATGTAGAAAGATGGAGAGATAAAGAAAGACGAGGCCTGGCTTTTATGAAAGTCCATTTAGACCTCATTTCAGTGCATGAGGGCTATTCACTGTGTCTTTTCTGCTTAATGTCAGGGATTTTTTCATGTAACAGGCTGAAATACGTCGGAGGTTTTGACATTTCCATGCCTCCTTTTATTTGAAGGATAAAGCTGCTAGTTTATAGGATGTGTAAAGCCCTGTTCACAAAAAGTATGATGAAACTAAGTATTTACAAACAATGTTTTAGACCAAAACTATTCATTCTGAAAACAAAAGTTTACCTGAATATAATGTTCTTTATCTGAAAAAAATAAAATTCACTACCATTCTAGAGTTTGGGGTCGATAAGATTGTTATTTTGAAAGAAATTAATACTTTTATTCAGCAAAGACACATATATAAATACCTTTATAATGTTACAAAAAATGTCAAATAAATGCTGTTCTTTTAGACTTTCTGTTCATCAAAGAATCCTGAAAATGTATCATGGTTTCCACAAAAATATTAAGCAGCAATGATTTCAACACTGAATAAAAAGAAATGTTTCTTGAGCATCAAATCAGCATATTAGAATGATTTCTGAAGTTATGACTGGAGTTATGCTGAAAATTCAGCTTTGATCACAGGAATAAATTACATTTCAGAATATATTCCGATAGAAAACAGTTATTTTAAATTGTACTAATATTTCACAATATTTTTCTGTATTTTTGATTAAATAAACGCAGCTTTGATCAGCATAAGATACTTCAATAAAAACATTTAAATATCTTAAAGACCCCAAACTTTTAAAAAAGTACTGTATAAAATAAAATAGATCAGAATAAAAAAACAAACCATCACAATACAATATTTCAGACTCGATGTGAAGAAGTTTATAGAGATTCATTGTTTCATTTTAGAATCTTGTCATGCACATTTTTCATGCTGAAAATGTGGACTTATGGGAGTGTGAATAGGCCTTAATACTGATTGAAATGTGTGTTTTGTTCCTGCTTGGAGCTGCTCACATTTTGCTCTTCACAGGTCATTAAGTGTTCATATATCATGTCATCTCACTTTCCACAGGTGCCGTTCTTTGGTCCCTTGTTTGATGGAGCCATAGTGGATGGAAATATCTTACCCACAGTGGTGCGAGCCACGGCCATCAACGCCAGCAGAGCTCTGAAATCCCTCATCCCTCTTTACCAAAATTTGTATCCTTTTCCAGACTTTAACGAGTGCACATGTGAGCTTTTGTCATGTTTAAGGTGGCAGAAGCCTATTATCATTGTTACAGCCTGCTTGGTTGGTTTTCTGCTCTCTCCTGCTGCCGTACAGACCTGGCTCACGTATGTACGGATTGACTTGTGAGCGGTCAGGTTGGTTCTGATGGGAGCAGGTAGAGCCGCTCGATAATTATTGATGTCTTATTTCTCAGCTCTGCACATGTAGAGCACCGCTCTCTGCTCACCCAGTCAGGCGGGTGATGGAATCATTCTGATCACTCCTCAATGCCTGCTAACCGTGATGACACTCCTCATGCACCTGATGTGCCATTTGTTTGGCTTCTCTGGCTCTGCTGTCTCTCTTTCACACACACCCCTCTGCTCAACTTAATCTTTTTTTTAGGCTTTTTCAACCTCTTTATTGTTATACATAAGTTATTATTACAAGTAATTATTATACATACACAACATGCATTGTCTCTTAAAATAAGCTTAAATAGTAGTAGTTTTGGCTTGTTTACCTTTATGTAATATTAGGGCTGTCAACTTTAATGTGGAAAAAGTTAACTGAAATCAGTTTTTATAAATTAAACTTATATGAAATTTTTCTGCACATAAAGACAGCAGTTTGATCAAAAATGCAATAAAAACTAATATTGTGAAATATTATTGCAAATTAAAATAACTGTTTTCTATTGTAATATATTGGTCTTCAAGAAACATATATATATATATTACACACACATACATACACATTTACAAATATATATATATATACATAGACACACATACATACACATTGTACAAATATTGTAAAAAAAAAAAAAAAATATATATATATATATAAAATAGAACAATATACATATCTTTACTGTCAATTTTGATTAAGTTAATGCATCCTTGCTGAACAAACATATTATAAAAAAAAAAAAATATTACTGACCCCAAACTTTTGAACAATAATGTTTATTACGTATTATTGTGTTTTCATTGACTTGGTCATGTTTTTTTTGGGGGTTTTTTTCTCATCTAATTCTGATCCTTTTTAACACTGCATTATATTATGAGATTAATTGCAATTTCTAAATCTAATAAATTGACAGCCCTAATAATTAGTGGTGCTTACCAAGGTTGTTAGTGTGTTTTAGTGTTAGTAGTATGTTTTAGGGTTAATGATTTAGACTTTTAGTATTAAACTTCAGCTATGGCTTTAAGTGATTAGACTAGATTAGTGGGAAAAATCCCATAGTTTTTCATTGAAGGATGAACCTGAGCCACATCTAGAGACCAGAATATCATTGATGGTTGGCTCTTTTGACCCTTAAAGGGTCATAATTTTGATAAGAAAAAAGCCATTTTTAAGAGAGAAGAAAGAGAGAAGGAAAGTGACAAGCAGCCTGGATTTGAACTTATAAGCAACCAACCATCCATCATAATTTTTGCTTGGTCAAGTGCCACTATAAAAATGTAGTTTCTTTTGCCTTGACAGCCTGCTTTGTTTTGTCCAAAAACAATTATTGCTAACTAATTACAAGCCACTGTGTGCTTTAGATAATGTTCAGTATCCGAACCTCTCCAAGTCCAAATCCAGCCTCTCTTGTCTCGTTGGCACCAAAGACCTTTAACCTTTCTTTAAGAGCGCTCTTTTCTTCTCAAAGAGATGCTACTTCCAGAAAACAAAGCGAAATCGGCGAGGAGGGGAGAAAAGAGTGAGAGAAAAGGGGGGGAAAGCGATTCTCATCTGCCATGTCCACCAAGCCAGAGAGATTGTTTGGCTCAGCTTGAGTCTTTCGCTCGCAGCAATCTCGCCCATCTGTGTGCCTGCGCGGAGCTCGATAGTGGACTGAGCTATTGATTGGCGTGAGCCGCACAGGTCGATGCTCCTGACAGCCTGAATTACAGTAATCTGTCATTATCGACGGATGTCTCTCCAAACCTTTTCTCTCTCTCCGTCTTTCTCTTTTCTCTCTCTTGGTCTGTTTTTCTTTCAGTCTGATTCCCTTTATTTTGAAACTATCCCTCCCTCTTTTTTTTTTCTTTCCTTGAGTGCCCTCGCACCTTCTTTTCATTCTGTCCTGTGCAAATAATTGATGACTGTGAGGGATGGATGGCAGGCTAGTAGTGATTAGAAGATCTATGTGCCAGACGATCTGCTCTCCTACAATGAAAATGGGCCGTGAGACTTAGAGGACCCCAGGGATGTGAGGAAGGAAGTCACAGTATCTCCTGCTTACCTGTTGATGGTGCCGCCACATGCAGTCATTGCCGAGAGAGAGAAAGTGGTGTAGCATAATTGTCCCTCTAACATCCTCATATCTCTGAATCAATCACTAACGGGAGGTGTGGTGTAGTAGTTAAAGTGCAGAGCTGGTTAAGTGGCTGGTTCAGTACCCATAAGGAACTAGTCATGTCGTTCCACTCACCCTCACCGTAAGGTCGTAAATTATAAGATATCTAGAATTTTAGGGTTGGGTATCGATAGATTTTTCCAAAATTTATTCGATTCCAATTCACAAGCTCTCAAATTTGATTCACTGGTTCAATTCTGATTCATTTGAGTATTAATGTAGTAATTATTTTTTTCCTCGAATTGCTTACTTATAAAAGGTTATCTACTGCTAATTTAGTAAATGGTACAACACATATATTACATTATTATTTAGTTTGTGTTGGAAATCGAGTTACATTGGTCACACTTTTTCTTTGATTTAGTTAAAAAAATTGATTGATTAACTAATTGTGCTGTTATGTTTTTGTTGTTGTTGTTTTGGACAACAAAACAAAAGAACCGGTTCATAAGAGTTAATTGCTCATGAATTGAATGTTTTTCACTAAAAGAACCGTCTTATAAGAGTGGTTCATTTCTGGATTCAGGCTATGCTGGTTACACTGTGTTTTTGAATCACTAATAGAACCAGCTCCTAAGAGTCATTTGTTCATTAAATATGTTATATTGATCATGCTGTATGTTTCATTAGAAGAACCGACTCATAAGAGCCTATCGTTTTGGATTTAGGCTACACTGGTCATGTATGTTTTTGGTTTACTAAAAGAACCAACTCATAAGAGTCATTCATTTTGGGATTCACTTTACACTGGTCATATAATACAATGTATGTTATTTAAGTCACTAAAAGAACCGGATCAATATAATATTTTGTTTTGGGATTTAGGCTACAATGGTCATTCTGTATGCTTTTGATTCACTTAAAGAATTGAATCCTAAGAGTCAATGATTGGGTGAATTGGACTGCACTGGTTGCAGTCACACAGTTTCGGTTGATTTGTGTAATTTGAAAGAAGTGGAAGTACTTAAAATAAGTACACTTGGAAAGAATACATTGGCTTTCAAGTCTTTTTCCATCCGTATAATCATACTCATTTTCTTCCACCTGAATTGCGTTGCACGCTGAGCCTCAGTTTACCACCTTTAGTTTCACAGAAAAACAAAATTATATTTGGTTTGGATGCAAATGTCAGGTGCTGTTCTTGCTGAAGAGGTCCTCATTTAGAAATGTTCAAATGATGCACCAGCTGACGCATGATCACTGTAGCCCCTCTTTAGCTCAGCAGAGACATGCGTTGTTAGGTAAATGATCTAGATTTAAGAAAGACAGACCAGCATTTTCCTTTTATAAAAAGTCTGCAGTATGCCTTTTTCAAGCAATGTCAAAACATCTTTTTAACCTAATTTTTGCCCTGAAACTCTATAAACTTTTTAATTCGCTATTCTCACTTTTTTTTTTCCCCCCTTCATCTCTTCTCTTTTCTCATTCTGTAAGCCAACACGCCACAACCTCTCTTGTGCCTGACTCTAAGTTCCAGTTCCTTCTCTTGGCCCCGGGCTGCGTCCATCTGCCTCCCCTCGCACTGATCCCTCATTCGGCATGACTGTGAAATTAGGGTCTGGAATGGAGAGAAAGGGGCCTCTTTGGTCTTAATGTCTGTTGGAGGGAAAGGGGAAAAAAATAGCAGATAGCAGGTAGCTGGCGTGGGTCAGTGTTATGAATGCTGGGCAGACAAAATAACAGGGTTAAACCACAGATATCACAGGAGTAATCCAAAGGGCCATGTGTGGAAAAAGAGCCCGAGCTCGGGGCCTTCCAAGCAGCCTTAGTCTCTGAGGGCACCATGTTGGGTCTGAGTGATAAAATGTTCTGGGCTGCCATATGTGGAAGTGTGTATGCGTTTTAAACACCCCATTTCGATTAGAGCTAGTTGACCTGTCTCGCCTCCAGGCTACCGGATCGCTACAGCTGCTAGTCTTCTTGTAACGCATCCTGGAATGAAGTGGATCTAGATCTGGTCCTTCAAGCCCCGACTGCACGGCGAGAGAAACCCACATTATCTGATCCGTCTGGCTCGCGGCTGCGAGTTGGCCGGGGGGAGATTGGGTGTTGTTGGCTTGGACTCTGCGAAAAAAAAAAAAATGCAAGTCTAAGAGTCACGGCCATCTTCCATCTGTCAGTGGTCGATTGGGACACAGGGGGAGAGGAGGGGATGTGCTAAGCGGCTTCCCCATTGGCCGTGCCAGTCCAGTGGTGTGTGTGGGACCGTTCCAGCTCCGGCGTGACAGCGGGGGCAGGCCCGCTGGCTGCTGATTGGCAGCGATAAGTGCCGGGCTGCTGGGGTCAGCATATGGCAGGGCGTGATAGCGGAGAGAGTGGAAGAGCTTTGGGTCATAGCCTCCTTCCTTCTGACTCTGGCTTTCCAAAGGCAACCGAGCTGATGGAAGCAGCAGGCCAGCGCTTCCCCTTTTGTCCCCATGCTTGAGCGGCCTGCGCACACACACACACACTCGACGTAGCCACAGCCAAACGCCTAACGGGCAGCGCTGCCACACACTGCCAGCTCTCACAATGGGTCCTATTGTGTCCTAGTAACAACGTGGTTTGCTGGTGTGTGTGTGTGTGTGTGTGTGTGTGTGTGTGTGTGTGAAGGGGGATGGAAGGTTGCACTATTCACTAATTGTCCCATCAGTGCCGAAAAAGGGGGTGAAACAGATTAAGGGGGGGTTGGGGTATTGGTGGGGTCAGTGCTTAATTGCTTTTGCCATTTTCTTTCTCTTTCTGTCTGTTTATCTCTTTATTTTGTGCATTAGTCATTATTGTAACTGCACAAGCGACACCCGTCAGTGGCATTAATATGTCTATCAATCACTGATCCACTCCTCCTAACTTCTCTCCTGTTTTGACCTGTTAGCACTGACAGCTTCATCCCCAGACTTTCCAGTCAGTCAAACACAGGCCGTGTGTGAATGAGTGAGGTGCAGGGTGTGTTAACAAAAAAAAAAAGTTGTTGTGTGGCCCCCTCCGGCTTGGGATAGATTGGTAAACAACAAGCTCCCTGGGGGTGCATGGCGATGGGGAATGTGGGTCTGACTCTTACGAAGTGTTTAGGATGCGCTGCAGGCTTCTCTCATGGAGTTTGTGGTTAGTGTAGCAGAGACACATGTCTATCTCTATCTGCCTGTCTGTCTGTCTGTCATTTTTATCTATCTGTCGCTGTCATTCATTCTACCATTATATCTGTTGTTCTGTCTTCCTGTCTATCTATCTGTCTGTCTGTCTGTCTGTCTGTCTTTAAAAGCAGTCTGAAAAAACAGCTTTTTGCATGTATTTCCAAATTAGTTTTGTGAACTAATTTTTTTTTTTTTTTGAAAGTTTTACTTTACTTTTTTAATTACTTTTAAGGGATGAATCCAGAATGAATTCTGAATCTATTGTTCTATCGTCCTGTCTGTCGTTCTAACATTCTATTGTTCTGTCTGTCTGTCATTCTATCTCATTTTGTCTGTCTGTCATTCTATCATTTTATCTGTCGTTCTGTCATTCGTTCTACCATTATATCTGTTGTTCTGTCTCCATGTCTTTGTCTTATCTGTATGTCTTTCTGTCTATCGTCTATATATTGTCTCTTTCATTTATTCTATTGTCATTCTATCCATCTATCTGTCTATCTATTTATCTATCTATATATATGTCTGTCTGTCTGTTTGTCTGTCTATGTTTGAAAGTTTGACTTAAAAAACAGCTTTTTGCATTTATTTCCTAATTAGTTCTATGAATTTTTATTAGTTTTATGAAAGTTTTACTTTACTTTTTTTAATGACTTGTAAGGGATGAATTCAGAATGAAGTACCCCCATAACATTCCTGCAGCCTTTGTTCATAGTAAGCATAAAGAGAAATCACACAATCACTTATTTCTAGGGAGGGTGAAATATTCTAGAAGTGTCTAGAATTGCCTAATTCTACATGAATAAGGGCCTAAATAAAAAGAAAAAGTGAAGATAATCCACAGAATTGGATAATAATGTATTATTTTATTTAAATGTTAATAAAGGCCCATCAGAACCTGCTGAAACATGTTAGAAGATAAACACTCCTTGTGCGAATTCAGACCTCGACTGTTTCAGCGAAGCTAAATGTGATTTAAAGAATTAATAGCCATGGCATTTGAAAGCCGTGGTGAAAAATCTCCACTCTCGGTAAAACCACAAAATCAGGTTACTGTTTAAAAAAGACATGCATGGGAGGCAGATGGCAAGCCCACCTTCACTCATTCATACTAATCAGGCCCGCCACGTACGTGTAGCTCGGCGTACACGCAGCCCTCTCTGATAGCATTAGCGCTGACTTGCACGTCGTGAATGTTAAATAAATGTTGCATTTGCAACGACAACACGCACATCACTTTCCCCCTGGGGCGCGGGGACAGGACGCAGGGCGATAAATCGGGCCGGCCGCTCTTGGAGCTGTATTTCACGAGCCCTTCAATTTGGTTTCAGCAGAGATTAATAGGAGAGGCTGTGATGCTGGAGCCCGGGCCCAGATCAGTGTCTCGGAGCCCCAGGCAACGGTGCATTAGCCTGGGCTATCTCTCCTCTCATCTGCTTGTGCCACGTGGAGACATTGGCCGTAATGACGGGGCTATGGCAGCCAGCCGCAGCACCGTGCCTCGCTAATAAAATCACTGTTAGGGCCACGATATCAGCAGACATCAGATGGAAAAATAAACCGATTAGCCTGCACTTCAGGGCACACATAGATTTCTGTAATTATACTCTGTAAAACTCCTCAAATTTGATTATTTGTGTGATGTTTTTCTCTGTCACTTTTCTGATCTCGTTCTCTTTCTCTCTCTGTCTCTCTAGCGTTGGTGCGGATGTATTTGTATTGGTGGATTTTGGCAGCTCATATCTTCATTTTTAAGGTTTATTTTCTAAGTTGGTTTGATCAACATTTTAATATTTGATTCAGAATTTTTCAGTATGTACAAGTGGGTAGATCTGATTGGATTTCTTGATCGATGGCAGGTCTTTACAGCAAAAGTTAGTTTGAAGTGTAGACTTGGAAATGCTCCATTTAAAGGAATAGTTCACACAAAAATGGGCATTTGCTGAAAAATGACCTTTTTCTCAGGCCATCCAAGATGTAGATGAGTTTGTTTCTTCATTGGAACAGGTTTTTGAGAAGTTTAGCATTACATCAGTTGAGATGAAAATGAGATGATAAAAACATCACAATAATCTGCAAGTAATCTGAAATAAAATACAAGTCCTCTATTAATAATATTGCATTCTTCATTGGAAGTTGTCTTATCTGAATCAGAAAATAAATATCCACACCAAGCACAGTTTACAAGTGAAAACAACGGACTAAAACGTTCTAAACAAATATTTTGGTGGATTTTGATGAGAAAAGACAACAGGGGAGGAACTGGAGGAAGTGTTATTATTTTGCTTCACAAGAGGCTAATTGATAGACTGAAGTGGATTGCTTGTGGGTTATTGTGAAGTTTTTATCAGATATTTGGACTTTCATTCTGACGGCACCCATTCACATTGGTGAGCAATTGATGTAATGCTTAATTTCTTAAAAGAAAGAAACTCATCTACATTTTTGATGTTCTGAGGGTGAGAAATGTTCAGCAAATTTCATATTTGAGTGAACTATTCCTTTAAGCAGCGTGACTGAAACTGTATATTGGCTAAGTGATTTCTCACAGGGTTTGACAGACATGTCCTGACAAAAGCACCTGTGGAGACCCTGCGGTTTGTGGTTTGAGTGAGCGGACTCCTCTGTGTGTATCCCATCGGGTTGTGTGTGAGGATACGAGAGCCGTTCGGCAGCCGGACAGTGGCTCTCTCTGTGGGGCTGCGGATCCTGTTCTGGGTTTCTTTTGAAAGCTGCCAATGCTGTCCTACAGAGGAATTCTCAGCACAGATAATAACAAGCACACCATGTGGAGAAAATGACTGATCATGTGTGTAATTAAAATGAGGCGTGTGTGTGATTTGGGACAGTGTTCTCACCGGGCGCATCAGTTACTGCGCTGTGTTAATTTGCAAGGCGAGAGCAGGGAATAGCTGTGCTCTCAGAGAGTGGAGATATTGGCCGTGTGTCATCCTTGTACTGTCACACATTCGATTGTCCCAGAACTCTCAGATGAACTGATGTTTCCAGGCACAAATGTCCTTTGAGATGGCCCGTTTTTATTTGTGTTCATAAGATTCATTTAGACATCAGTTCAGTATAATGAATAGGTTGTAGCTGAAATTGAAAACTGGATTTTAATTGAGGTGACAAACAGGATGCAGAATTAACTTCAATTAAAAAAATTGAATGTAAAGAAAGTGGAATTACAATGAATTGAAATTCAAATTCATGTAACTAACTTTTAAATAGAAAAACTGAATTTTAAGACAAACTTTGAATGTTGAAAAGTAAGAGTTTTTTTTAATGTTTTTGGAGTCTCTTATGCTTAAGGCTGCTTTTCTTTCTTTTTTTGGAAAATACAGTAAAAACAGTAATATTGTGAAATATTATTGCAATTTAAAATAATTTATATTTTAATATATTTTGAAATGCGGTTTCATTTTTTCTGTGATGCAAAGCTGAATTTTCAGCATCATTACTCCAGTCTCAATGTAACGTGATCCTTCAGAAATAGTAATATGCTGATTTGGTGCTCAAGAAACATTTCTTATATTATTAATGTTGAAAATAGTTTTGCTGCTTAATATACACTACCAGTCTAAAGTTTTGAACAGCAAGATTTTTAATGTTTTTAAAGAATTCTCTTCTCCTCACCAAACCTGCATTTATTTGATCCAAAATACAGCAAAAGCAGTAATATTGTGAAATATTTTTACTATTTAAAATAACTGCTTTCTATTTGTATATATTTTAAAATGTAATTTATTCCTGTGCTCAAAGCAAAATTTCAGCATCATTATTCCAGTCTTCAGTGTCACATGATCCTTCATGAATCATTCTAATATGCTGATTTGCTGTTCAACATTTATTATTATTATTATCAAAATTTACAACAATTCAGTACAATTTTTCAGGATTCTTTGATGGATAGAAAGAGCCAAAGATCAGCATTTGGGAAAGAAATTATAGAAATTAATACATTTATTTAGCAGGGCTGCATTAAATTGTTCAAAAATGATATGATAAAGACATTTGTAATGTTAAAAAAGTTTGTATTTGTATTTCAGATAAATCCTGTTCTTCTGAACTTTCTATTCATCAAAAAAACCTGAAAAACTTCTACTCTGTTTTCATCATAATAATAATAATAATAGTAATAATAATGTTTTTGAGCATCAAATCAGAATATTAGAATGATTTCTGAAGGATCATGTGACTGGAGTAATTATGCTAAAAATTCAGCTTTGAAATCACAGGAATAAATTACATTTTAAAATGTATTCAAATATAAAGCAGTTATTTTAAATAGTAAAAATATTCCACAATTTTACTGCTTTTGTTGTATTTTGGATCAAATAAATGCAGGCTTGGTAATTTTTTTTAAATTGTACTGGTAGTGTATTTCTGTGAAAACAGTAATGTTTTTTTTGTTTTTTGTTTTTTTTTTTTTCAAAATTCTTTGAGAAAGTAGAATGTTTTTTCAATTAATTTTGAAATAGAAATCTGTAAATCTGTCAAACTGCAAGAAAAATTTAAAAAAATCCTACTGACCCCCAATTTTTTAAACTGTTAATGACATTCATCACATTTTTGTGGTCCAGGGTGGAATAAAAACTTAATTTCCCAGAATTATCTGTGTTAATTCTTTGAATTACAGTCTGTAAATTCCTCTTCTGTCATTCCAATTCATAATCCAATTCCAACTGCCTGTGGAGTGTGGCCAATTCCATTCAAATTCACAATCATAAATTAAAAGGGAGCTAATTCTTCAAATTTTCACCATGGTCATTGTTTTCTTATGCCAGCGGTTCTGATGTCTCTCAGATGTTATTGCCGTCTACCTAAAAGTGTTCGCCAGACACCATGTTGTCATAGAGGAGTTGTCAGGGTCAAGGTGGCTGACATGACTTTAACATTGTGAAAAGCTTCTCCTCCTTTCCAGAGGCGTGCTTCCGTTCTCCAGCACTGCCTGGTCTATGAGAGGGGGAGGGAATGGAATCGAGGGTAGCAGGAGTGATCAATTTGTAGGCTATCAGCACCAGCATGTTCGGAGTGCTGAATTAACACACCACCAGGGACTGTTCCTGGAGCCCACCACGAGCCCTTCACTCCTAATGTGCTAACAAGCTCACTTTTGCTGTCTCTTCAGTGGCAATTTCTCTCTTTCCTTCCAGAGCCCAGGAGTTCAGCGCGGTGACAATGAAAAGCTCCGTAGGAGGGGGGGAGAGGCCAGGAGTATTTTTTCCCCCCTTCTGCCTTTCATCCACAGGGAAAATGAGTTTCTGGTAATGCACAAAAGGCTCTTTTTTATCCTCCTCTCCTCTTCTAGCATGTGATGCTAGAGAGGGCGCGAGAACCCGGCACGCACTCTCTTAAAAGGACTTTCTCCTTTTTAACAAGCCGTCATAAAAAAACACCACCCATCAAAAATTCAATTACAGTGGATGCAAGGCCCGGGTTATTTGGGTGAATACATGGTGCAAAAAAGAGAGAAGGGAAAAAAGAAGAACTGTTTTTCCCTTTACCTCTCTCTTTGTGACACACAAAGAGCATCTGAAGTCAACAGCGGAGAGGATTTGTTGTCTTGGTGACAGGGTGGCATTAGAGGCTCATCTCAGGTTCAGGATGGTGACCACATGTTGGGCGGCTCTGAGAGGGCTATTAAGACGCACAGCGGTGCTGCTCACGCTCTGCTCTCGCTGGTTGGAATGGTTGCCCGGTTGTAGCCGGACTATCAGCATAAAATCTGCTCCACTTTGCATCTTAATCTGGTCATGAGGCATCCACGAGTTGTAGTCAGGACTAGTCCCTGTCAGACCCAGACCAGTAACAAACCCCCAAGATCCAGATCTTGACTAATACCAAACAATTCAAAACCAAGACCTCTCAAGACTCTGACTTTTTAGTCTAAAAACCAGGTTCTTCATTTTAGTGTCCTGAAATTGAGAAAAAGCTGATTTAATTCCAGCTTCAAAGTTTTTGTATATTTGTACTATATTTTTTAAAATATAGATTTGAGATATTTTAGATAAAATATTTTAGATGTAAATATTTCATGTCATATTCATTGGTAGTCAGTTTTATGCTGACTGAAATGGCATCTAAGTTTTAACTTCTGTTTTGTGCAGATTTTTTTAATGTCTCACACACATTGTCTCACATTATTGTCAAAAATACAGTAAGAACAGTAATATTATGAAATATTATTACACTTTAAAATAACCATTTTCTGTTTGAACATATTTTAAATGCAAGTTATTCATGTAATGGCAAACCTGAATTTTCTGGAGCCATTGCTCTAGTCTTCAGTGTCACATGATCCTTCAGAAATCATTCTAAATTGATTTGGTGCTCAAGAAAAAAAAAATATTATCAATTTTGAAAGCGGTTGTGCTACTTAATAACGGAAACTGACACTTTTTTAGGATTCTTTAATTAATAGAAAGTTCAAATAAAACAGCTGTTATTTGGAACGGAAATCTTTTGTAACATTATAAATGTCTTTAACATTTGATTAATGCATCCTTGCTGAATAAAAGTATTTTTTTCTTTTTTTTAATTACTTACCCCAAACTTTTGAATGGTAGTTATATTACATTTATTCTGTATATATCTGATTAATCTCTTATGTATATAGGATTTTGTGTATGTATTTTGTCTGGCAATATAAATGAGTCTGTGTCTGCTGAATTGTCTGTTGGTGGTTCATCATGAGACAGTGGCACTTTTAGTTTTAATAATGTGGAAGTGCAGAACAGGGAGGCCACAACTGTTGTCTACAAACAGAAGCTTTGAATTCATTTGTAGCAGTCGTGACTGAATGTTTCAGTCAGTGAGACTAGATGAATGCTATTCTAAGCTGTTAACACGGCTGTCAAGACCGTCACCGGCTCTGTCATGTTCTGCTTATGGTTGTAGTACAGCATGTGTCTAATTACGTCTCACCCACAGACACTTTCTCTAGCTGCTTTCTCTTCTCCTCTGTGGGAACCTCTCACCCACTCACGCTAGGGTTCGCTCTCAAACAGCGGGACCCGTCGGCAGGAAACGGGTCTGCTGGAGACAGGAAAAGGCAAACGACAGAACTGCGTGAGTGTTGCGTTTCCTAACGGAGACGCTTCCTACGTGTTCCTCTTCACCGGCAGAAACACCCAAAGAACTAGAGCTGAGAATATCTTCCCCCTGCCTCGTCCCAGCAGGACCTCTGTTTCTCGCTCCGTTTCTCACCGCTCCTCCATCAAGTTTCTCCAGTGACGCAGCATCCGTCGTTATCCGAACCGTGTGCTCTTGGCTTACTAAGTTATGAATGCAGCACAGACCATATGCCACCGGTCTACTTAATCAAATCGTCCCCATTAACAGAATCCCTCCGTTTTTAAACCCATACACAGCGATATAATCCAATCCCTTCCATTTACTCAATACCATCATTTTTGTTAACCGAATAACACAGACAGTAAGATGTCCATTGATACCCAATGTCACCATACGTAAAGCAATGACAGCTTCGTAATACGGTTTACAGTATGATGGGAGAATTATTAACCCATGGCATCCTGGCTATCTGTTTGACCCCTATTGATGTGTTTTTGTCGCTTATGAAATCGATGCACCAATCTTGTTTGACTTTAACTCGTATGTTTATCAGCTACGAAGAGAGAGCGAGATATCTGGAGACGATAGTCCAGCACCACTTGGAACCGACAACGTTTGAGGACTACGCTGCTCGTGTTTTCTGCCCTGCACCTTTCCACCATCTTCCCTCTGAAGCAGGTGGGCATTGACTTAATGAATTGATTCTTAATTCATCTGTCATTTTACACCACTCACTATTCACCTTCACTCACAATTTCATTCAGTTCCAGGCTTATAGAATCACATGCACACTTAATTCCTGTCCAGTCACTACATTTATATTTTTATGCATTTTGCAGATGTTTTTATAAGAAGCAACACTGCATTCGATATACATAAATCGAAAAAAACACTGCATTTTTTTTTTTTTTTTTTGGAAAGAAGTCTGTTATGCTCACCAAGTCTGCATTTATTTGGTCAAAAATGCAGCAAAAAACTGTAATATTGTGAAATGTTATTACATTTCAAACACCAACTGGAGTTATTAATGTTGATAACAGTCGTGCTGCTTAATATTGTTGCAGAAACCGTAATGCATAGAAAATGAAAAAACAGCATTTATTTGATTTGATAAATGTCTTTACAGTCACTTTTGACCAATTCAATGCATCCTTGCTGAATACAATTTCTTTCAAAACAAAATCTTTCTGACCTCAAACGTTTGAACATGAACTTTTGTTTTCTGGGAATCAAACTCATGGCCTTGGCATTGCTAGTGTCATGCTCTACTATTTGAGCTCCAGGAATGCTAACCTTAAAATGAACATGACAGCTGAACTTGAAGCAAAGGCAGTCCAGAAGTAGCCTTAAGCCCTTTTTGTGGAAGACATTTCCGACAAAACAATTGCAGATAAATTAATTTCAAGAGAATTCATTGATCATTTCCCCCAATCACTCACTGAGAATGTAATACACAAATAAGAGTCGTTATCCAAGCCTTTCATTCACATGCATGTCTATACACAAATTAATTTGTGTTTTAGTTCAGTTATTGCAACACAATTTGCTTTTGGGCTGAAAAAATTCTTTAGTTTCGTATTTTATGCAAATTGAGTTGTTTTTCAAACCCAATTTTGTGTTGGGCTCCTGGAACCTTCTAAACCCAAATGATCATTTTCTTTTCTTTTTTTCTCATTCCCATTTAATTTTTGTTATTTTTTATTTTGTTTATTTTATGTTTCCCCTTCAGATCATAATCTTTCGCTTGTGTGTATCTAAAGGTAAGATTCCTGAAGATGCCGTACACTGAGGCTGCCTGATTGTCTTTTGCGTTTGTTTGACGTTATGAGCTCCTTCTCTTTTCGCTTCTTCTTGTTTATTCGATTCCTTTCTAGACTGAAACATGTTCCCTTCCATGTTTTCTGTGTTTTGTTCAATGGGTCTGGAGCATTCATTGCATGGCATGTTCACACAAGATCCCTAATACTGACCAACATTCACACTGTTCACCTCTCTCTAGGTTTCTAGAATTCATGTGTGTGGCCAGCATGATCTCACAGCTTCACTCACCTCATCTTCTGTTCTTTATATCACACATATGTCTGTCTATCTGTGTAAATGTTGAATGGAATCACCAGAATGGGACAGTATAACAGCTCTCATGTGGATAATAGAGCTCAGCAGTGGCAGCTGCCAACTTTTTTAGCAGCCTTCGTTCCGGAAGTAAGCGTTTTTGAAGATTCTTAATAAAGAGTTCTTCAACCAACTCTTGATTGAATCACAACATAACAAAAAAAAAAGGTGTAAAGTCTCTTAGGAGTGGAATTAACTATGTCACACAAATCACTGCACATCATAATTTAATCTGAGATTTTTGTGCCTGACTATTTTACCAGTACATTATTTTCAGTAAACACTACTACCACTGTGCTGTAATGCGAACATCCAGTTTAAATAATTGCCTTTACAACAATGATCATTTGACTGTACACTACCAACATTTAGGGTCTGTATGATTTTTTAAAATTAATTTTATTCATAAAGGACACATTGATTAATTGCTCAAATTTATTTAAAGTTCACAGTTGAAGCATTTATAATATTGCAAGAGTTTTCTGTTTTAAAAAAAAAATGCTGTTGTTTTGAACTTTCTATTCAGCAAAGAATCCTGAAGAAATTATACCATGGTTTCCATAAACACCTTAAGCAGCACAACTGTTTTCAGTAAATCATAATCATAAGAAGTATATCGTGACACTGAAGACTGGAGTAATGATGCTGAAAATCTTTGCATCACAGAATAAATGTAATTATTGATCATTTTAAAATATATTCAAACAGAGAACAGTTATTTTAGTTGTAGCAATATTTCACAATATTACTGTTTTATTGTATTTTTGATCAAACAAAGCATTACAAATCTTACCGACCCTATATTTCTGAATGGTATTGTACGTTATCCCTTTTTCAACAGCCGCAGAACTCATAGGTCTTTTTTAAAATACTTCTATAAATAATGTTGCATTATGTGAATGGCATTTTACTTCCGGAACCCTACTGCTGAGCACGATCGCTTTACAGAAGTCATTCAGGTACAACTTTTGCAGATGATTTCCTTGTATTATTCAAACCCACCGGAGAGTATTACATGTATTGTTTCCGTGAGGTTGGTGTCACAGCATTCGTTTTTAGACTTTAGCTACTAGTGGGTGGTAATCCTGACATCTTTTTGTGTTGTGTGTGTGTAAGTCGAGTGGATGAGCGAGTGTGTGTATGAATAATAAACCTTCATGAGCGTGTGGAGAGATCAGCTCTTGCATTTGTTGTCTTGTATTTTATGTGCACCTGCTACTGTTTTCCCTCTCAGCCTGCTCACACCTTTATCTTGTATCTCTTCTTCTCTTTTTCTTCCTCCTGTCTTTTTTGTCTTTATTCTTTCTCTACTTTCTATTACATTCCACATCACTTTGCATCTTTCCCGCCTCTCTCTCTTGTTGTCCTTTCTATCTGCCACTTCTGTCCATTCTCGCACCCCAAGAGAGAAATGCAGTGATTTTTCTGCTCCTTCCCAAACCTCAACTAGAAAACATTGGGCTCATCAAGGTAAAGGGAAAAGGCTTGAAACGGAAGGTCTTTCACGCTAGCTGTGAATGGTATGCTGGAACTGAAAATGGCAAAGTACCTTCTCTGTTTTTTTCCTCCCCATTCCTCTTTTACTATGTAGTTTGTGTTGCGATATTGTAACTGCACCCCTGTTGGTCTCATCGAGGGACGAGGTGTCAGATTTCACTGTTGATTAATCCCAGCATCCCCTTTGATTCGCTCTGTGAACTTCACCCACAATGCACTGGTGCATTAACCTCTCACACCCCTCAGGAAGGGGTTTTCACACTTATTTTGCTCTCTATTAGTTACTGTTCTGGCCTTTATGTACCATTTGCAAAAATTTGTCTAACCGAGAGGTTTTCCCTGTTCCAATCTGAGTGAAATTCACAATGATCACAAAAAAATCTTTAATATAGACATTTATTTCCCACATTTCTACCCAATATGTATTTCATATTCTAATTCACAAACCCAAGCTAAATGTAACCCTGTAATGAGATGTCACATTCGAGATGTAGATGAGTTTAGCATGTGAACGACCTTGCATCGTGACGTTCTGATCTCTGTCTTTTCTTCTTCCTTCACCCCATCCCTCCCCGACAGGCTCATGGCTCGAGAGTCAGCTGGCCGAAAGTCCAGCAATGCAGGTAGACGGGAGCGACTTAGCCTCGCCAATGTCACCTCGTGCTAGCAAGAGCCGGATGTCCATGAAGCTTCGCCGTTCCTCGGGCTCCGCCAACAAGACTTGACCTGAGTGAGCAAACACGCACTTCACTCCTGAACTCCACCCACTGCACTGTCAGAGACAAACCACGCCCTCTTGTCTGTGGTAGCCATGCCCCCAATGCTGTCTGACTCCTCCCATTCAGAGCCAGAGTGATCAAAGATGACTGAAATGTTTATTTTTGTCGATCGCTGATGGATATCACGTTGCGTTTTACTTAAATAACTTCCTCTGCTGTTGTCGTAGCTGGTGCCACTGAAGCTGCCCACTACTCAGAGTGCCAGTGATCATTAAAAAAAAAAATCATATGAAAATGTTTCTTTTTGATTGCCATCGTATCAACCACAACTTTTTATATTTGTACAGAAGACGTGACAAATTGATGGCGGAAAAAAAGTGTTTGTGGATCAGATTTGCGCTTAAACTAAAGCACTTCTTGCTGTTACGTATTTCAGTTTGTTTTCTCTCCTAATGTGGAACATGTTTTTATATAACATTGACACTCACATTTGTTTGTTTATTTGCTGGTTTTCTTTATGGATCACGGTTTATTGCAATTTGTATGTTCAGTTTTCTCTTCATTAGAATGTTACTGATTTTTTTTCATGTTAATGTTATACTGAACCGCCCCTTTGTCATTTGTTACGGTTATTTGTGCGTGTATATATCTATAAATATAAAATATATACATATTTAATGTATGTGTATAGTGTATGAACAGTATCTGATCTGTGTACATATTTAACAGTATTTAAATCAACCAAAAAAAAAAGTCAAAAGGCCACTTAGATCAAGTCAAAGAACAAGTCTTCAGCTTGAATGTCTGTCTGTATGGCTAGATTTTTGCTGGACTCTGTCCCGTCGTTTTGATTCGTTGCACAGCAGCTTTAGAGACGAGCCCATGCAGGTTTATCAGCATAAATCATTTGACTGCAACGCTCTTTTTGATTCATCTCATCATAGATGGGATTTTTAAGGAAAGTGTGAATGAGTTGCCACATTAACAGGTCTTGCAGGGAGACGGCGACGTTGCCAAATTGAACCGAACTAACCGCTTCAGGACTTTTCGAGCTAGTTCAACAGTGGATGGCGTGTTTTGAGACATTTGAACAGCCTTTTTTTCTAAACGTGTAGATGTGGAAGTGTACAAAAAACATAATTGACACTAGCTTTGGTCTGCACTTTTCCGTTTAATTTTGAACGTTTAAGGGATATAAGGGTATCTGGCCCTGTAGACTACGGATGCAAGTTATAACTGTTGCCATGTTTAAGATAAAATCCAGTTTGTATATTTTCTTGAAAGCTATGTGAGACTTCATGAGGGTCAGATTTTATTATTTTTCTTTTTAATTTGAAATCATTTAGAAATTTATCAGAAAAAAAAATATTTGTGGAGTTGAATCATGCAGCACCTTTCTGGATTGAAATTATAACATGTATATTAAAGGCCTGCACACAAGCAACTGAGACCTGTGCGTAATTTCAAGAGGAAAAAAAAACATCCTCATGGATAGATTTTGTGTATGTTACTACTGACCAAATGCTGCATGATTCCAGTACTAACTGCATGTGTTGATATAACAGCTGCACAACACACAAGCACACGCACAGATCCACAATAATGTCATATGCTAGTATCTCTATACATTTGTATCGGATGTTGAAGGAGAGTGGATGTGCAACTACACTTAAGAATAAAAGTATTCTTACAACATATCAAATCCTGTGCAGTTACTGGGTGCATTAAATGTTTCACCATTTATGATTTCTTTTAAGTGCACTGATTTCTGTTTTTCAGTTTTAAGCAGCAGCTCCGGTGGATTTGTGCAAATAACACACATGCTACATTTAAAGGGATATTTGAAGACAGTTCGATTTATTGACATCTTAATTTCCCCCGTAACAGCTGAAAATTACTACATATGAAAATATAAATATGACACTTGTGGTTTATTACATGTTGGCCTCTAATAGTCTTGATGTATGCTATGGCATTTCCTGGCAGTTATGATATAAATACATTTTTTTGCAGATACTATTGTCAATCAAAATATAATGAAATGTACAGTACCCTCATTTATGATCTAGAAATCAAAGCACCTTCTAAGACGATTGAGACTACGTAAGCTTTCCATGGGAGCTACTTTTACAACGAGACACAAAATATATTAATTCACTTTTCCCATATTATAAGGACATATTAATGAAAAACCTGCTGAGCCTTGAGTCTCAAGCCTGATAGATATAGAGTTTTCCCGCTATAAACATGAAATAAATTAAACCGGCAACATTAAGTACCTTTAATGAGTAACAGTTTATAACCTTCAGTAATAATTTATATAGATATGAATCAAACCTGAAAGTGGTTATAATAATCAAATTTAAATGTATATGAGCAAAGTATTATATACAGGGTTCACTTGGTCATGGAAAAATCTGAAAATGTCAAAGAATTGAGATTTCCTGGCCTGGAAAAGTAACAAACATTAAGAAATTATTCAAATTAATTTTAAAATGTAAAAAAGTCACTAGAATTTTCAATATTTAACATCTATTTTTCTTGTTATTCTCAGTTCTGATACATTTACTTGAGAAAAATCCTTGATTTAATTAAGTTTTAAAATAATAAAAGCTGTGAGAAATTTCTATAGTTAATGTTAACTATTTCTATAGTTAATATAGTTCTCATCCCTTGATTTAATTGACTATATATGTATTTTTGTTGTGTGTGTGTGTATGTATGTATGTATATATATATATATATATATATATAGACACACACATATACATATATATAGAGAGAGAGTATCAACTGGAAAATTCATGCTCAAAAGTGAAGGAACCCTGTATATAATGTCTGTTAATAACTTGCTGCACTAATGGAAGTTATAAAGTGATACCCAAGATTATCAAAGGTTACATAAACTATTTCTGCTGTCGACAAAGAAAATCTGCAAGTTCGATATTCCCACATAAAGACACCGGACGTATTATTAGTGATAATATCAACAACGAGTCGTTAGACACAATCTGAAGTGTTTGTGAGATCAGCATCCCGGCCTGACGGCCATCTGTAACAGCATCACCTGTCTGTTCTCTGTGGGATGAGTCTTGTTGATGTGTCTGGTCAAACCCGGAGAACTGAAGAACGTGGAGGGACAGTGTTTGCATGAGTATATCTGCTGTTCTCCAGGACTCAGATCAGGTCTGAAGAGTAAGTCATCTCTGACCGCGTGCCAGAGTCGGTGTTTGTCCCTGATCTCCGCGGAGGGGAAGTGCGCTCCGCACAGGTGACACGGGAAAGTGATCTGTCCGCTTTCAATGTGAGCGTATGAGGATGCTTTGATCGTCTCGTGCGCGGCCAGGTGTTTCCTCAGGTAGGCTTGCCTGCGGAACTTCTTGCTGCAGTAGTGGCACTCAAACACTTCTTCCGGACCGGACGAGGGAAGGTAGGGGGTGCTGGACCTGTCGGGCTCCTCGGGGCAGTGATCGAACAACCT